>CM073765.1:44379978-44782478 GCA_037127475.1 Arma custos
ATATGTATAGACTCATCATTATTTGAATCGGTTCATTAAGATGATGAATTGCGCAATTATTAAAATAACATTATGATAATTAGTTCTACAAATAGCCTGATAGAGGGCGGTCGGAGACAATACCTGTTTGTCGTTGCTAACGCAGTTACAACCTACTTAGCCTCCAGTTGCTAAGTTCGCAGCTAGGCGCTTAACTAACCACCTTCATGCTGAATAAGCATCTTCAACGGCATCGGTGGAGAGAAGGGAGACTTCGCCAAATGCGAGCGCCCAAGAGGCGCTACAATATAATTCAAATAATCTATGACAGTTTAGGTCTAATTCAGTAGCTATAAGATTATAGTTGACAGACGTTTCTAAATGATAGGATGGATATACATACAAAATGAATATACTCGTATTTATTGATTATGGAAGAAATGAAAATTAATAATAATTAATTAACATTAAAATTAATAATAATGGCTTATAAATCTCAGCTAAATAAAAACAAAAGTTTTAAAAAGGTAGTCATGAGGTCGGCCAACAGATATCGGATACTAGGCGGAAGAGGAGGCTGGCATTAATAACGGAATATCATGCATAGATTGACCAAGAAAATTCTCGGCTATTACTAGAAGAAGACAACTACAACGTGGATTATAGAAGTAAGGATATTATATAATTTAAATCTAATAATATAATCTATATTAAATAAACATATATAGTCACTATGTACATAAAAACTACCTATTATATAAATATAGTTATCTAAAATGCGTTCAAATAGTTTAATAAGAAAGTGTTATATTTCCTTTAAAGGTTTCTGATTTTGTCATCAGTTGACGATGCTCATCGATGTACCCTCAAGAAGACAAATTAAAAAAAAAAGAATCTACCAATTTGCATATTCATGAACTACTGACCCGAGTAGAAAAAAAAAAACAACAACTAAATAATGCAGCTGTATTTTATTTTGCAAAAGGGTCCTCCAACCTGATTCTAATATTTTTTTAATGAAGGAATAGGATTTTAATTATTTGACCTGACCGATATTGGAGTTGAAATGAATAATTCATTACGAAGATTTTAAAAACAGAGCGATTTGATTTCGTCTCTAACAAATATATATATATACATGAATTAATTGAACAAACTTTATCTCGTGTGTGATTGTATGGAGTAAAAAAAAATATAAAAGAAAGATACTATTTCAAACAAACCTTTAGGTAGGCGGTTAAACCTTATTTCCTAAAAAGTAACAACTCCGGAACAATTCAGGATATCTGAAAATAAAAATATGAATATTCATTTTTTATTTAAAATTCTGAAATGAATTACGATTTGAAGGGGCAGAAAATAATAATAAAAAAATATAGCAGTCTTAAAATTCTAATGAAATTCACGGTGGAAAATAATTTCAAAATAAAAAGAGACCAAACATTGGAACTGAGTTTCAACCAATCATTAATCTCCTGGAAGAGTTATACCTTTATTTTATTACATGCCTCTCTTAATAAAAATAATATATTTTTTTTTTGTCTATAATACATGATAATACTTAACAAAATTATTTTCTCTACAATAAGCCCCAGTCCTCCGCACATCAGTTGTTTAACCGTTTTATGTGTACATTACCATTCATAACTTCTATCTTCTTTCCTTCCATTGTCTTAAGGAGTAGCACAGGTACTCAAGTATCTCTCCACTTCTTTTCAACTGATATATCAATGGACTTCTTAAACCAATCCATCATTGTTCTCTCCAAACAACTTCCAATAAATATCTACCATCATTCTCCCTTCTGAGCTATTAGTAAGGCACATCAGTATTCAGGATGACCTAGTTAGGACCTGAGCCAGGACAAAGTTGAATGAAAGTTCAAGTGTTACAACACTATGCAAAACTAGGCCATTGTTATAGAACCCAAGTCCTACTAAGATCCATCCACACCTTCCCCAAGTTATTCCTAAGCGATCACTCCATCACTTACAACTTCTTACTTAGGCATTTAGTATTGGCCAATACTGGAAACCCCCAATAGCCGGACGGTCAATACGTTCCCATCGCTTTCGGCATATTCTCACACAATTTTCATCTCTTATCATCCCCCCATATTGACTTTTTCTGTGTGATGGTATACAAACTCCTCTCAAAGGTGCTCAAGAACAGATTGAAGCAAATAATGATTATGTGTCCCAAATATGACGTTTTTCTCTTCCATTTCCTCTATTCATTCATACACCAATCCATCAACTATCAACACCCTTCCGACACCCAGTCTTTATTTCAAATCCTCAGTCCAGCACCAGAAAACAATATCTAGCGTTTTTGACCTCAATACCTGTCCACACAGAACCACAACGTTCAACCGTGGACTCACAATCTGAAACTCTAGCCACGCTTCTTCCCTATTCTCATTCGAACACAATTTAAACATTTCTCATATATCGTCAAATATAGTCTCAAGCAACATCAGCTAGATACATTTCCAGTTATATCCATTAATGTACTAGAATATATTTCGGCAAATATTGTCCATGAATATGAGTACAATAAAATCCTTAAACTGTTTGTTTGGAATTTTAGAACTTAATCTAAACAATTATTTTTGTTGGTAAATGTACATTGACGGTTAATGCACATAATTTAAAAATAATAATTATAATAACAGCAAAAGAAAAAAGAAGGAAAAAATTTAATATAAAAGTTTGAACGAATGTCTTGTGAGAAACCAGTCAGTTGGAGATTGAGAAGAATCCTGTAGAAACGTTCATCTGGATAATTGACATAAATCGGCGAATTCAGGATCGACAGATTCCTTAACCAACCTTATCCACTGACTTTTAACTTCACAGAGTTCATTCCCCTCTTCACTCTGTCTTTATCTCTCTCTCCCTCTCCCTCCCTCCCTCCCACCCCCTCTCTAACTCTCTCTCTCTCAATACGGTTGCCCATGAAACAGTACAGTCTCTGCCATGTACTGAACCCCAGATCCTTTCAAGATTATAGTAATACAGGTTTTTTTCTCTAACAATTGTAATGATTTGATTAAAAAAATTTCATGATAACACAATCTAATTAGTCTAGATGAATCAACAAAATAAAATCAAAGTTAATTCTGGTTTTACTATCCTTCCTTTTTTTTTGTTAGTATCATTGAGCCCTACACTTAAACAACTCTGAGGAAAATACCCAGCCTTTAAACTGGAATACTTGAAGGCACTCAGAGTCCCATCGGAGTGGAAGAACCCGTTGAGAACAAGATAACCCCAACACTACCCTTTTAAGGGCGCGCTAGGAAAAAAGGGACCGATACAGTAAGTGCTTAATAAAGGTCTGAGAGCGGATGAGTGACTTCTTTTTTTTTTCTACAACTCTTAGTAAGATTCGTTCTTCACCAAGTATGTAGGTTAAATAGTAGAACTCTATCATTATGTCTCTACCTATTCTTCTCGATTATAAACTGCATAATATATTTATACATAAAGGAAAACGTAAAAAGAGACCTTACATAAATGTTAAAACCTTGGAAAAATTCTAACGAAAAGCCCTTAAGTCTCCAAACTAAAACAGAAATTGAAAATATCTGAACCCACTTCAAGTTCACACATGATTGCAATAATAAATCAATTATAAGTTTACGAGGCTATACTAAGATTTAATAAGGAAATTAAACAATTATCAATCATTGTATTATTGTATATTTTTAACATTTTTTCCTAAATAAAAAGCTATGGAACTAGAGTTACTAGCAGAACACGAATTTTCAAAATCGATGTAAAGTGGTATATCGATTTTAAAAGAGGTAATTTTTGTACGTCAAGTGCTAGGAATGTATTTCTTAAAATCTTTAGAACGTTATTTTTATAATCCTAAAAACTTTACTTTTTATTACTAAAAACTGACTCGAGACTGATTTAAACTTCTGTCTTTCACAAAATGGTTAATACTTCGTTTGTGGCATTCTTTGTGCCTTCACAAAGGACTGATATCCCCGACTACGCCATCCTCTACAAAGTGGGCCTCTCCGCCTGTGGTAACCTCCCTACCGTGTTAATTAAGCTAATACCATAAGGTGGCTGGCCAGATGTGGATAATGGAATGGCACAAGCTTGCCCGATCGGCCTACCCTCAAGCAATCTGTTCTATTATCATTTTGGATAAGCAGTGTTTCAAATCTACTCACATTTCAAATCGCAAAATAAAAAAATAAATAATAGTAAACTACACAAAAAGATACGCCATAGGTCTACTGGTTTCTTGATATATTTTTTTTTATCTTGCATTTTTACTTACATTTTTTCATATTGTCTTTTGTCTTATGTTTTTATTTGTTGTTTGCTGTCATTTATTTTTTTCCTGTTGTGCTCTTTGAAGTTAGGTGAGTGATGTTGAATTTTCAAATTCTGTAAGTATTTATCAGCTATTTTTATCTAACCTTGTCCAGTCGGGGTCCTTCCTTATGATTCATTAGTTGAATTTGAGCATTGGATGTGATGGGGTGTTTCTTGGGTGCATTATTCATGCTTTGTTCTGCTGTTATTCTCTTCCTACCCTGAGGATGCCTTAATGGGCGAAATGTTGGACAGATAATTTCAATTTCTGGTTTATTTTGGTGACTTAAGGGCTTTTCGTTGGAATTTTTCCACGGTCTAAACAAAATGTAAACAAAACAACCTTTGAAATTTTAGCGTTAACTTTTCTTTTTTCCGTTTTTTTAACGTTTCTTGGAAAAAAGTTTAAGTTTGAGAATCGAACCCTCCCCAAACTAGACTATTACACCATCAGCCCCCACGACCTCATATAAACCATTTACCCGGTTACTATATAATGTTTTTTGGCTTACTATTGTCATTAATAAACCATTGTAATCGAATGAGAAGTAAATAACTTTAATACCTACTAAAATGTTGAAGTGCTATTTTACCTTTTAAGATATATATATATATATATATATATATATATATATATATATATATATATATATATATATATATATATATATACGCCTAAGTATTTCTACAGTGACTCAAAAATCGCTGTTGTGATAATTGGCAGAGTTTTGTATTTATAATATTTTTATGTCGAGGAATGTCTCTGGGTTAAAAAAAAAAATAAGGCTAATACAAAATAAACAAAAATAAAGAATCTATCACCCCAGACGTTGATAGAAAACTGAAAGGAAGCTTGATAGAAGGCTTATTTCTCAATCCTCCAACAAACAAGCGATGGCCAACATTAGCTTGGCAGCTTCTTCATTCAAGATAAAAAATGATCCCTTTTTTTCCAAATGGCTCTCTGTAAAAGGCCTTTATACCTTTATAGTCTTTATGTTTGATCCATTAGGTTAAAATATTTTATGGTATTAGAAGTACTAACACCGTACTGACTACTAATAAACTTAACATAACTGTGCTAACATAGACAATTAATAAAAAATAAAAAACAAAAGGTTCATTTGATCTCTCCTAACGCAATCCTCCCACCTACGCCTCGGCTTACCTGTCAAACGTTTACCATTCGACACCTCATTAACGTTAACACGATTCGTTTATTACGATGACCAACAACTTTACAAGATCATCTCAATCTTTGTAATGCTATCACTTCAGTTAACTATATTAATCGTATGCACGTATACCCTCTCCTGCGTTAAGAATGATCTGTCGGATTTGGGTTTGGGTAGTAGTCCGTGGACATAAATTTGTAAGCATAGATTGGTGGTAACTGCATCGAGCCTTCGGGTTTACTAAGCCTTATCATTATTATTATCATTTTTGTATTTGTAACCTTTTATTATTGCACCTTGTATTTGTATTTATATAGATTTTATTTTCAATTTTTAGTTATCATCGTTAAGTTCAACAATACTTGGATCATTTGTACTTTCAATCACTTTATAAAACAAGACATTTAACAATTACAAATAAAAACTTTAACCAGTTATTCATGATTTAAGTCATTATTAACATCAATTACATAACAATTAAACTTTTTAGATAAATATAATTATTCTTGTATAAATGAAATTCTAACCTTTTAGTTGATTAAAAAAAATTATATAACTCAAGCACTGATCGCTAGCTAGTCTCGAGCATGTTGTTGACGCGAAACCAAAAGTTTATCCCCAATCTAAAGTACCTAAACGAGGCTAAAGAAGTTTTCACTGTAAAAATATACTGAAATCTTTAAAATATATACGGATCTGAGGTATTGGTGCAATCTGTTTCCGACAGGCCAAGAACAGGAATGTGTGGGAGCAGAATGGCGGCGCTGAACCGCAGATGGATGGGAGAAGATTGGAAATGTGAATGCACAGCTGAGGATCGCCTCAACCTGTCAATCTTGTTCGTATTGAGTGCCCCATTCGATAATCTAAGCGACAAGTGTATTCGGTTTGTTCTCTTACTATTATCGCTCTAGAGGCTTGTAGCAAGCAACGATTTAGCTGACAATGTATTAAAATATTGTATATTTTAATAAAAAATATATAAAGAAAGGCGAATTAAGAGAACTAGAAAAATACTAAGAAAAATTCTAGGGCCTTAGAAGAACTATGAAAGTATTTGGATTAAAAGGAGAA
Source organism: Arma custos (assembly GCA_037127475.1). NCBI lineage: Eukaryota > Metazoa > Arthropoda > Insecta > Hemiptera > Pentatomidae > Arma > Arma custos. The sequence continues at coordinate 44,386,544 of CM073765.1, forward strand.
ATGAAAAATTTGTATAAAAAACATAGAAAAAAATCACGGACACATCACAGCGACGGCTAAAACTGTATGGATATTTACAAATAATGGGAGAAACACAGATTACTAAGAAGATTTTTAATTACGCTAATAAACTGAAGAAAACAGTAGGACGGATGGAATCAGTGATGGAAATAATACTTGGCAAAAAAAAAAAAAAAAAAAAATACTTGGCAGGAATCGATCCAGGCTACTGATAGAAAACGCAACCTTTGAAGAAGATACACTCATACAAGCTTTTACTTGCCCGATAATATAATAATTGACGAGATGGTATTTTGTCAAAAGCAGTAAGACTGTGTTGCTCAACTCATGGCATATTATCTTAACCTTGATTTCTTGAAGAGGTAGGCAACATTTCTCGTGCTAAGATAGTTTTATCGCTTTCCTCAAAATTTCCTCTCATTATAAAATATTATTTTATCGGCTGTAAGCATAATATCATGGAAGAGACCGCAGAAAGCGAATATAGTCATTTCTACCCGATGAAGAGGTAGGTTATGTTTAATTTTCAACTTATTAAAGCATGATCAGCACATTTTGTTGAACTGAGTAGAGTAAAGCTTATCTTTCAATCTATCAATTTCATTTATTAATTAACCATTAACAAGGAGTCTGAAATATCAGGAGATCTACTAAAGAGCACGTATCTATTAGAGATGGATAAAACCCGCTAGGAGTACCTTCAATGGGAAGTTTCTCAATCCTCGCTGCAACGTGAATCCCTTACGGGAGGTTTTCGAAAGATTGTAAATACAATGTGTCCCAAATGACATTTGTATAATATCTCTTTTATACTGTTTGTATTATATCTATTTTTTTTTTGTTTTTATTAACACTACAACCCATGAAAGGTCTTTCGGCTCAGTGCATACTAGATACAATACTTTTTCTTCCTACTATTACTACACAACCGTTTTAGAGGAAGGTGATAAGTCCAGGATTACGCTCAATCAGATTTTACCCCAATTAACGGTGCTCATCATATAAAGGCTGGACGAGCCCCATGAGAATCTGGAGTCCATCTTTGGCTAATAACAGGTTAAATAATATATCTGACACAGAAGGATATGAACCCGGAAAATTTCGTGCAGCTAACTACCTCTCCCATGGAGGTTCTGCAGAATTCATTTGTATACATATTATAATGCTTTTAACAAAAATAGGAAATTATATCAAGCCCCAATAAAAAAAAAAAAAAAATATATATACATATATATATATATGTATATATATATATTGTTACGGGCGCCGGCAGGAAGACGGAAGCAAGAGGATTAGCGGCTTAAATCCGTCGGTGGGAGAAGTTAAAATAGGATTAGGACGGTTCTAGATCGTCTCCTTTTGTCGGCAAAGGATTAAGAATATTCCAGAATTGTCTGGCCCCTCCGTGTTCTAGAATGTTCGGCCTTGCCTATAAAAAGACTTCCCTCACCTCGAGTCAGTCAGTCTTAGCCTGAGAGTAGACCAGTGAAGATCTGTGATAAGTGTAATAAGTGAGTGTCAGTGTGATAAACTAGTCAGTGTTGAACCGGCCCGTGTAATAAGTGTATCAGTGAACTGTAACAGTCTCGCGAGTGTAATAAACTGTTTCTGTTTGTTACTGTGTGTCAGTTTTTGATACTTGAAGAATCTTACGGTCGGTGGACTAGTGAACTGTAAGTGTTAATTATTAGTTATAAATTGTAGTGTAATTTTATAATATTCATAGAAACTATTGTAACTAGTTAAGCTATCTAGAATTAGTAAAATCTTATATTATTGTAATAATTAAATAGGAGTTAGACCTAGATAATAAATATTTAGAATACTGTTATTATAAATTTATATTAGTTCAATAATTTAATTGTTAATAGTTTAATTGTATCCTTTTTACCATTTTGTTAATAAATATTAGTATTTTTAATTAAGGAATTGTTTAATTCATTTTAATACCCAGTAGCCCGTAACAATATATATATATATCTTACTAATATTATAAATGTAAAAGCTTGTATGTTTGTCTCTCTTTCAAGCAAAAAACAACTGAACGGATTTGGATGAAACTTTACAGTAATATAGGTTAAACATCAGAATAACACAGGCTATAGCAAGCTCGGATTTAGGGGAGGCTTGGGGGCACGTGCCCCCCCGACAGTTTTTTATAATTAAATAATAATTAAATTATTAATTCAAAATGATCTTTCACGAATCTTTGTGTGGCAGACCCACTTCCACGCGAGCGAAGCCGCGAGCATAAGCTAGTCTATATATATATATATATATATATATATATATATATATATATATATATATATATAATACATTTGTGCATATATTGGTAAATACCATTATTAAAAAGCCTAAAGTTATATTCTGAATTATAAAGATTCAATTTCCCACCCCTTTAATTGGTGTCGACAAATCGATACAGTTTGTAAATATGCACCCCGTTATTCAGTTTGTTAATACTCTCTTCCACATCCCGAAATTAAATCTTGGACCCGATATTGTCCTCTTCTGTGTATCCCCATCCTTTTCATTCCCACCCCATTTCCTTTAATCCGTAATAAATCCTACTGAAAGTGTTTCTATTTATTTTAATCCTCTTTTTGTTTATATTTACTTATGTAATTTGTTTTTTTAGCTATGCTTTATTATTAAAAAGGGGCAAACCTCCATGTTTACATTATTCATCCCTATAATCGAAATAAAAGTAAAATTGAGGTTATTTATGCAATATCTTTTATGCAATAGAGATTACTAATTTACATTAAATGGAATTTTAATTTGCATCTACATATATATATACCTTTATTCTATAGGTGCAGCAATCTATCTTTACGGACTTTATTATAAAAATAAATATAAATTTACAAAACTAGCAAATTTAGGCACTCAGGCAGGTAAGAACTCGTGGCGAGAGAGCTCGAGAGACACGACAGAGGGATGGTCCAGAACTTCACTTGTGGAAAGACACTCTCTGAAAAGACTGAAGTGGACTTCTGTAAGAGGAGCCGGAAGCAGAGCTTGGAGAACCTCGGGCCGGATTTAACAGATAAGTGATAATTTAATATATGTATGTATTTTACGGCAACCCTCTATTACATCTGAATCATTATTGCTCATGTCAAAACGAATATATGATAATCCAAATAAGAAATTTCATTAATAAAGTATATTCATTATAATTATTCAGGTGCTTACTTAACCCAGATGTACACTTATGAACACTTTATTGATGTTTAATTAAGGTATAAAGTTGATTGAACCATCGCAGCGCTGCCTGCGTGACGCAGTATAAATAAAAATTCTTGAGGTTTAATAATAAGAATTAATTAAAAAACGTTGTCAGTCGGATCGAATTGTGAATCTAAATCATCCTCAAACCCGCTTGAATATCCACAAAATATTTCATCAAAATAGGCCCAATCTTTTAGGAGGAGTTCAGTGACGTACACAAGAACTGAAGAACTTTAGATATAAAGATATCCATACAAATTAGCTTAAAAGGCAATAACTGAATGGAAGTGGACTATTCAGAGACTATAGATCAAGGCTTAAATGGGAGTATTAGGATTGACCTGTTGTGCCAGTTTTATGTTAGTCTAATAATATCATACAGTTATTTAACCCCCACACGGAACGGAAGGACTATTAATCTGCTACTAATGCTCTTATTTGTTATTTAATAAACCTTACACACTATTAAGTCCAGATTATGGTGCTTCATATCTGGTCTGGACAAGAAGCTACAAAAACCATTAATCACTTTTCTTCTTCCCTTGGCCGGAATCTATCTCGCGATTTCAGCACTCCTTCTTGATTGATGTGCGAGTTAAGTACAAGCAGAAAATATCGTCAAGATCATTACTATCTACGTTATCTTTTACGAAGTAATTATCATTAGTACATCTTATTAAGTTTCATACAATAATCAATAGCTCAATAAAAAAGTATTAAAAAATAAATAATAATGAACAGTTTCCGTATGGAAAGGTACAACTGTACTTCTGTAATAAGGGCTGCATTTTTTTTTGTCTCTTTATATATCTATCAATGCGTAAAATACAATAAATTGACAATCAGCAGATTCCCTGTCAAAACACTACACAAACTGACATGAAAGGAATGAAGAAGAACAGTGCCTCTGTGGCTTTATTTAATATTCTTATGATGATAGATCTCTCATCCACGTTCTTTTTAGTCTCCTCTTGGTGTCCCCAGTTATGTGAGTCGCCATTTGTTATATCAGTGGGTTTGGGTATTTCTTGAAAATGTTTTTAGATTCTACATATGCACATATTTATTGGTTGTTATAATTTTATTTATTATAATTTGTTTTTTAGTATTTTGTCATGATTTGCACTTTTGATTTATTTTATTAACTTTTTTCGGTACTTTATGAATACTTTATGGTTTGTATTACGTAGCCTTCTGGCCAGATATATATTGTTTCTTTTTCTGTTTATTCTTAAGGGACATAGTCCAGAATAAACCTACTTTTCTATTCTGTCCCATGTGTTTGTCGAACAATAGTATCTTTATGTCAGTAAGCAAAGTTTTGTAATGAACATCGTGGTTTAGTGATGAGTCTAGATAATTATAGTTATCTATAATTACTTTTATGCTATATAAATTACTTTTGATTTATTTTATCCGTTTTTTCCCCAAGGTTTATTCCCCGAGCGAGATACCCTCCGCCATGACAGGCGCGATGCGCCAGCTGACACTAAATGGAATGATGGCCGCTTTATTACCCGACCTGCTTTGAGGGATATCGCTACCTCGACGGCCGGATCTTCATATCCTCCATCTTTGTCATCGCTAATACCCGAGGTATCTCCTCTAGGCTGTTATTAATGTTCCGTCTTACAGAGAGCTTATGTTCATTAGTCGAGTGCGCAATATTGTGCTGAACTGAGGATATCGGAATACCCATATGTATTTTTAACATAACATGAACAGAAAGTTCAGAACGAGAAGACTTAAACCTACTAGAAAACATTTAGATAATTAGCATATTAAGGCATGATCAAATCAGAAGGTGAATAACTAAATTATGCAATATTTAAAAACAAACAAAATCGGTATACATGAGCATAGTGTAATATGTATATACATGACTGATAGAGACTGTACCTTAGGACAACGGTCGTTCAGGGATGTGATCTGTCCGAGATCACGCTCAACTGCTAGGGTTTTCCCAGGGGTAAACTCGTTATAGATATGATGCTGGGTGAGCCCAAAGGGAATCACGTGGAGACTAATAGGGTCCAACCACGGCTGTTAAAAGATTAAATAGTTTATCTTTCACAGCCGAATTTATACCCAGGATCTTTGTTGTTTGTTCATTTAACGTCACTTTTTGCTGCTATGGCTAATCGGACGATGCTACATTGGGAGCTCTAAATTCCAGGTGTAATTAGGATAGGGATTTTTAACGAGTACCTGACATCGTACAGGCTCGGGATCCCCATTTAACGTCCCTTCCGAAGGAGGGCGTAACTAAGGATTTTTTACTCACTTTAAAAAATCCTAGGGCCACCTGCCGGGATGAACCCCCGATCTTGGGCTTAGTTGTTTGTTACGCTAACCACAAGACCATAGGTCGCCCCATACCCAGGATCTTTGGCATGGCAACTCAGCGCTATACCACTGAGCCGTCCCCCTCCCTTGTATATAAATATATAGATTAGATATATAAATATTAATTATATTATACTCATTAAGTCCGGGGAATCGAGCTGGCTGGCCACGTACAACGATGTGCGGATGAGCGAATTATAAACCATCTGAATTACTGTAGTATATTTTTAAAGGGAATAAAAAACCCTTGGTTATGTCGTCCTTGGAAAGCGAGGTAAAAATAGTTGATGTCAGGTATTCGTTGAAGATACCCATCCTAATTATATCTGGAGAAGTAAAATTTATGACTCTCAGTGTAACATCTTCTGATTATCCCTGGCAGCATAAAGTGTCCTACTATATTAGAATTAAATACTATATAAATTAAGGGACCAATACGATGGACCAGATACAGTGAGAGTCATCCACGTTAAGGGATACGATGGTTGGGGCACGTGGAGACGATGGATCCAATTAGAATTATTAGAAGGATGATGTATGAAATAGTGAATGATGGTTTATGAATGAGAGGGACAGGTGGCTCGAAGATGCGGAGGGTTACCTAAAGGCAATGGGTATAAACCGCTGGAGGTGTTTTGCGGTGGATAGAGGCGAATCGAGGAAGTCAGCAGATAGCAAGAAGGCCATAATTCTTCAAGGACTATAGAGCCCCGCAATAAATAAATGAATGAATTTTGATTTGTAGAATGTTTTAAACATTTTCGACTATGTCTGAAAGGTTTGTGGACAAGCAGTGATACTCCTACTTTAGCTCTTTCACTTCTATCCACAACACTAAAAATGTGTTGTGGATAACTTAACATAACTTTCGGTTCCATTTCCCTTTATCTTAGTTTCAGCTAAATCCACTATTTTTGCATCCTATTTAAATTGCTTGGGAGTCCTGTCTACCCCGCAGGGAACCCAGAGCTTGCTGACAGCGACACCCTAGGCGACTCTTTTAGTTACCTCTTACGACAAGCAGAGTTTACTGCGGATGTATTCTTTTTATTTCCCCCATCCGCAGGGTAACTTGACATTGTCCCAGAGTAGAGACGAAAACCAGACCACCCAAAGGAAAACTTGGCTGCAAAGAGATGAAGAGGTAATGGCAGCAAGAGGCTTATCGGAGCCTATGACCCAAGGTTTTAAAAGCTCGAAATAAAATGAACATATCTGACGGCAAGTATGCAATTGCGAAATAGTGCAGCTTATTTATATATGTAAGTAATGACAAAAATAAAGCTAACTTCCTCTAACAGATATCAAGGAATAATTTAATACATTTTCGTTCCAACCATTCATGCCAAAGAAAACTCAGCAATAATAATTATTATAAATGTTATACGTTATATTATACCTTTCTAAATATTTAAATAAAGGCTCCCATACCCCGCACCCATACCCCTAGGATTTCCTCGATGTTCGGCCAGAACAGCCCAAGTCCATAGGAATTTCCTAATTAGCGGTTTTCATTAGGCCGAAGGTCAGCGAATCCCGAGAGGAATTTACATTTCCTGGCCACAGGTCGAATTATAATGCTCTCCTGATCCATTGGAAAATACACAAAGTTTTTTAAAAGGAAAACGCATTACAGAGCTCATTTTGATTAAAAATCATTTTTGACTATATCTGTGTGTCTGTGGAAGGATTTTATCTTGAAAAGATGTGCAGATTTTGTTGTGAACCTACGTTTTTGAGTTTTACATTATAAACTTGTGCTCAAATGAAAATTTTAAATTATAATTATTTTAATCGGACTTTAAACTCCCACCAATCGTGTAAGATCACCTCCACCCTCCGTCAACCAATGACTTTCTGTCCTTATATACCCCACTGATTCTTGTAGAACAGATCCGGTAATGAGAAACTACATCCTGACAAACAATTAACTGGGAATCCTCATAGTAGACTGAAAAGACCAGCGACTACCCACAGTTTCAGGTTACTTCTGCATTTACTAGATAAACGCTCTTAGCTCCCAATTAATTACAAAAGACCCAACTAAATGACTGTTGTAAGAGCCGTTTAGACCAGCAGAGTAGAGCTTTGGGACTTCTATAAGTCATCGGATTCTTACAATCCCAAATCCATCGTAAAATCCTCAACGCTCCTTACTTTGTTGCTAACAAAATGGGTATCAAACCGTTCATAAACGTTATTTTCGCTGAACCCACTAATTTCGAACCTAGCAACCTCTTTAATTCTCATGACGAAGCACCAGAAATAATGATATTTTCCAAAAAGTAATATTTTAAATTTTGTTCCGAATCTGGGAATAATGAATCCACGTTATAACACGATGTGGATATTGCGATATGTAATGGGAATATATTACTGTAATTCGAGGAAAAGTTAGGTAGTTTGTCCGACAACCAACAGATGATAGAGTTATGCATATATGCATCCCGAACGGATTAATTATGCTGAAAATCCAATGCTGTAAAGTATTACTCAATTATCAATGAATAAACAATTTTTTTTTTGAGGAAACCATATTTCTTGTTGTTTGATTTAGTTATGATATTAAAAAAAAAAAATTGATAAACACATAAATGTTATTGTAGGTAAGTTTATGTTGGGATACTCCCCCAAATACAAATTTATATTTTTTACACGCATACAAAACAACTGTTGTGACTTTTCTCCTTAGGGTGTCACAACTAATAACAATACTATCATTACAACTGTTGTGACTTTCCTCCTTAGGGTGTCACAACTAACAACACTAACAGTACCATTGTTGTGACTTTCCTCCTTATGGCGTCACAACCAACAACAATACTACCAGTACTATAACAATACTGTTACCTGTACCAGTAATACAGTACCAATAACAATACTAACAGACCTATTCGTTTCTAATTGTTTGCAAAATTTATAAAATCGAATAGAATATAATAGAAAACAAACTTTGTACTGGGATCAAGTCCCTTTAGAATAACAATCATGAAAAAAATAAAATAAACATAATATACATCTGGCCAGAAGGCTACATTATAATAAGAATCATGAAATAATTAAAAGTGATAAAAACATAATAAAAATAAAAATAGAAATGAAATAACTAAAAATTACGAAACGACAGGATTTTAACTATTTGTCAAAAATAAATATATTATTATAAAAACAAAATTAATAAAATAGTTAATAACAAAATTACTAAATAAAATAAATGAATCGGGTAGCATGCGATAAAGTATTTACATACTCTATATCTTCTTTGGGAAAAATAAACAAAACACGTAGGCAACGAAATCGATTGCCTCGTGGGAGGGAAGAGCCTCTTAAACCCATCATAATGTAGCATCTACAGTTACACCGGGACACCCGGGATCGCCTCGAAGTACCAATCTTAGACAAATCTTACATCGAAGGACAAATCTTAGAGCGCAGTTCATTATTCGCTTCAAACGGCCCTCAAGCATTTTTGAGAGGCACCCGTAAACCACACTACAGTAAACAAAGTGGGGGAAGATGACAATGATATAATATGAAAACTGATTTTTATAAGATCTTATCCCAACCTGTTCCATAGTTTGAAAATCTTTCTGAAAATAGAAACCCTCAGTTTGTACAGTAACCTAGAACATTATACTAGAGTAGCTAGCAATATTTTTAGTTTTTACCACGGACTGACGATTTCAATCTTTTCAGGGGAGCGGGGCACTTCAGTGTATAGAGTTCTCAGTTTCTAGAAATTTCCGGGTTCAAATCCAGCTGTGGCAGATAAATTATTTTATCTGCTAACAGCGACGAATGGGCTCTTTGGGATCTGCGACCCTTTTGGGGCTCACTCAGCCAATATACAGCGGATACCCAAAATTTGGGAAAATCTGATGTTTGGTAGTGATCTGATAACCGTTGTTCTAAAACCAGTAAAGCCTTTAACCACGTACACTTCATGTATTGTAGTGGTACAGTTTTTTTTTTAAAATTCATATTCATATGCGAACAATACCTCTATGACTAAAAAGATTTAAAAAAAACAATTTTATGAAATTACATTGTTAATGTAAGATGTGAAAACAAAAATATTATCAGTACCGATATTTATGTTGTTTTTAAATATATTCAAAATAATTATATTATGACTAATGGATTGAAAAAACAAAACAATTTAAGATAAGAGGAAAAGAGATAGAATGTCCTAGAAAAATAATAGATCTGGGTCAACTTATATCTTTCACCGTAAATAAAAATAGAGCTACAAGAAAGAAGCAGCATTACTTATAATATCACTAGCATGGGAGAAATATAAGTGCTTAAAAAGAATTTTCAAATTAAATTATCCAACAGAGCGAAAAATATAGTATTTGGCATCTGCAAAAAGGCAAAACAACAATTGAAAAAAAGTCATGGAAAACAGGATTTCTAAATGGCAATAGACAATAGAAATTAATATTATTAAGATATATTTTTAAAACCAGCTCAATTATTGACAAATATAAAAGTGAATCTTCCGAACAATGACATCTAGAGCAACTTCCCACTGGCAGTAGTCCAAATATATATTTAAATGAAAAAATCCCGAAGCCATCTTCTTTTCAAAGAAGAACTATATTTCCATCCACTAATTGAATTTTGAAAAGTTTTACCATAATTTGTAATTTGTTGTAATATTGTGAACATAAAATATATCTCCATTATATATCTAAAAAAAAGCGTAATAAACAAATGAATAAACAACTTAAAAGACTGTAGTGTTGTGCGGGTTGAGTATTACGAAGTCCCGATCTAGAAAAGGAATATTGTACTGAGATAGGGTTATAAGTATAGACGACATTATTGGGTGCATAGACCAAATAATCAATAAGCATAAAATAAAAAAACATGAAAGTGCCTTCATTATTTACAAAAAAAATGTGTAGCATAAAAATTTTAAAAAAATGAACAAAAAATATTCAAATACTCTTTCAATTTTCCACGGCCAATATTTATACAAAAATATTCAGTTTTAAACTGTATACAAAACATACAAAAAACAAAACTTTGAAATGACTATGTTATTTTTTGAATAATAATAGCCTGAGTTATTTAAATTTCAAATTCGTAAATTAAAATTATTAACATTATTCCGGTTTGGACATATCGTCTTTGCCATTTCCAACTATCGAATGTGAAAATCGGTACTTTTGAGGAGAATTAAAAAAAAGCAGTTTGAAGGTTAAAAAAAAAATTAGTGCCTATAGTCAAACCAATGACATTCGTTTTACATTGTTTTTGTGACTGATAGATGCCCCTATATGAATTTTATATCAATTATCAATCCTAAAGCAACTGCTATAAGTCGAAAACGAAAACTGTTTTTTTCACATTCGATACTTTGCGATGGCAGGGACGATATATTGACACTCCGAATAATAATTATATACATTTTCATGTAGTTTATTCATCAATCAAACATATGTTTGGCTGCACAAGCTCAAAAGAAAATATTAATAATTTAATTTAAATAATAATTAATTTATAGTTGTATTATTTACACTTGTATTTATATTTACATAGATTTTATTTTCATTTTTAGCATTATTATCATTTTTAAGTTCAACAATACATAGATCATTTGTACTTTTAATCATTTCATAAAACAAGAAATTTAACTATTAAAAATAACATCTTATAGGGGAAAGGACAAGTTCAACCAGTTGCCGATGATTTAAGTTATTATTAGTATGGATTACAATGCACTAATAAACGACTTTAGAGATAAATATAATTATTCTTATGTCAATGGAATTTTAACCTTTTAAGTAAAGTTGATTTAGGTATTGTGTAACTCATGCACAATCCGCTAGATGTTACCAGTCTCGAGTATTCGATCAAAAGTTGCTAAAAGCCACTGTATTTAGTAAGATTCTTTTAAGTTTTTATCTTGTAGGTAAGCCATAGATGTATCCATTAATCCATTAAAAGAAAAAAGTCTATTCAAGAAGTCTACCAAGATTTACGCCAGTCTTAAAAGATAAGACGGGGAATAATGGATTCAAAGAGGGATTTCCTCTTCACGGTGGAGTAAGTGGCAAGCCTGAAAGCATAACTGTGTAAGTTGGTGGACCTGGCTGGGTCGTAAACAAATATTTGAACGATTTCCATCTGCAGACCTGTTCTCTACCTCGCAGCCTCAGGAAATACATTTAATGTTTCAGTAGCAACAACGGCACCGAAAGCCTTAACCTCAGTATAAAATAGGGCTCAACTTTTTACTATTAGGAACTAGGTTATTCATATAACTGTAGTCCAGGAAAATAAATATAAATTTAATCAGAATTATAAGTACATACATAAACGCACTTGTACTCCCAGACATATCTAAAGTCGTGATTTTGAATCCCAGTCTCAAGATTCCTCAAACATTCCCTCATCCCTCGGAAAGGCGAGGCCCGTCAACTTACAAAATCGTGAAGGAATGATGACCTAACCCAATACACTTTTATCAGAAATCGAGTGATTGTTATGCTGGAGAGGTCAAAAGCATGCCCGAAGGTGTTTTCGAGGGACGATCTACTTTGGAAATAGATATAAAGGTTCTAATCAGCCATAATCGGTGGATCTAGACGGTCCTTGAACCCGAGGTATCCTCTGTGAACTGTAACAGTTTGTGAGTGTAACAAACTGTTTCTGTTTGTTACTGTGTGTCAGTTTGTTATATTTGGAGATTCTTACTGTCGGCGGACTTCAATTAGTGAACTGTAAGTGCTAATTTGTAGTTATAAGCTCTAGTGTAATTTTATTGTATTTGTACAAATTTATGTAAAGAGTTGAGCTATTTCGTAGTAGTAATATCTATATTTTAGTAATTAAATAGGCCTAGGTTATAATAAATATTTACAATATTGTTATTGTAAATTTATCTTAGTTTAATAATTTAATTGATAGTAACTTCATTGTATTATTTTTGTTACTTTGTTAATAAATATTAGTATCTTGAATTTAGGAGTAGTTTAATTCATTTTTACACCCAGTAGCCCGCAATAATACTATAGAAACTATTATAAATAGATTACTATACAAATAGAATAAAAAACATTTTCCTCGGGGACAGTCAGTCATTGGGTATGAGGATCATTGTTGAAACGATTGTCTTGAACATTTTTATTGAAAAATGTATCTTTTATTTTTTAAAGAGAAAAGATAGGCCCTCGACCGGGATTTGAACCCGGAATCTTTGTCGCACCGTGACATCGCTCTGCCAATTGAGCTATCCAAGGCCCCTCCCGGTCGAGGACAAACCTTTTCTCTCATAGATCCTAAAGCCCCAGTGTGCTCCCACCATTTTTGCGATGAATACACTAGAACGAAGTTCTTTGAACATTAATTTTAATTTAGGATCTTATTGACTTACGTCATATTATTATTTATAATTTTTTATAATTATTGATCATTTTTTATGAGTGATAAATATTTTTATTTTTTAAAGAGAAAAGATAGGCCCTCGACCGGGATTTGAACCCGGAACCGGAGGGCCTATCTTTTCTCTTTAAAAAATAAAAATATTTATAACTCATAAAAAATGACCAATAATTATAAAAAATTATGAAAAATATTTTAGTATCCGTATTTGAGCCCTATTTTGTCTGAATAGGAAATATGTGAGGCATAGGTCTTACGAGGTATATAACAGGTACGTATACGCATTTGGGGTTCTTAAAATCTTCAGTTATGGAAAATAGATCACTCTAGTTTGTGTAGTACATGTAGTTTCGAATTTAATGAATGGTCCCTAGATAATCGAAATCCCTCTGATCCTGAATGAAAATCAGATCAGAATTTGAATTTTATGAAATTTGAGTATTACCGGATAATAAGGAATAAACAAATGAAATGGGCTTAGGACATGTAATGATATTTTTTTTTTTATCAGTTCCACAGGTCGCCGCTTCGAGTTAGCCACAAGTTTTAAATTTTCATTCGTTTCATTTTTTTTTATTCTCGAAAATAAACGGATTATTAACACATACTAACAACCATTCTAAGCAGGTGGTATTCATTTCGAGGGTCCGTCGTGTAATAAATGATATACACTCAGGCTGGATTCGATGCAGAGTCACATTAATTATGAGATTACTAAGGTAGGCACATAAAAGACCTTGTCGACTGAGAGATCTGATTTTAATTATCGGGTAAAATAGTTGATAAATAATTACTGTACATCAGATGACCATAAAAGTGTTAAACAATTGAATAAGACGATCTCAGAGCACATACTCCGAGTCCTCTTCATATCAGATATGAAATAATTTAAACATAAAGCACAGGAATCGAGATTTACTGCCAATAAAGATGAGAGACAATAACTCAGAATGATAGTTTATTTTATATCTTCAGGACTTGGCTGTAAAGCTTTACTTTCACAGATGAAACAATATAATACATAAATTATTTAACGTTCTTAATTTATTTTAAGTATAAGTTAAACAAAAATAAAAATAATGCGAACTGGTATTTATTTTTATGCTCACAATACCCAACTTAATAAGCTAAAAATGGAACCTAGATTAGTTTTGAGAAATTCATAAACCATATTTATTTATTCAATATCAATAATTCCAAAAAATATATGTATTCATTCAGTTAAGTTCATAAGTTGACTACATTACCTTAATATTTCTAAAATGTTGCCAACATTGATTGATTATGTAATTTTTTCCCTATAAGATCCCATCAACCTGTAGTTCTAACTAAATCAGGCTGCGGCAGATAATTTATTTAATCTGTTAACAGCAGGGATTGGATCCTTTTGAATCTGAAGACCCTTTGTAACCTATAAATTTATAATTTATAGCCCCCTCCCCCTATGCTCACCCAGACTATATGAAGTGGGCACTCTTAATAGAGGGAAAATCTGGCGGTTGAGCTGGATAAAAAATTATGCTTGCAATGAAAAAAAACTTCTATACTTCGCCTACTCGACGATGAATATAGTCAACAAAGAAATCCTATCCGATTCAAGGTTGAATCAGATGGGAATTCAAGGTTGAAGAGATCTATTTCAAGAATGGAACATATCAACAGCTACGAAATAAAATAAAAAAAATGGAAAAGCGAAGGAAAACCATTCTCCATATCCATTAAGAAACAAGGAAAGGGGGAAGATGATGATCCAGACCAAAATGGCCGAGGATTGTGAGCTCAGTAAGAAATGGAACCTGCAAGGACAAACTGAAAATAGAACCAAGTGGGAGAAAGAGCAGCACATAGTTGGAAATTATAAATATAATGCTTGATATATATTATATATGATGCAGTTAACAGTACAATATTTAATATTTTTGACTTTCTAACCATACAAAGATAATATATCGATGAAAATTAATACCTTTTAAAAAATGTTTTAAAAATTTAACAAATGTTTTAAACATTTAATCCTTTAAACGTGCTACAGTAGGTACTTAACGTTTCAATAGAGTTGCTTTGATATGCAGAAGTTGATACGTAGAAGTTGATAGTTTAGTCTATATTTTGTAACCCCATAAGAGAGCCTATCAAAATATGATTACGCAGTTAGTAACACGACAAAATACTAAATAAACAGTGGCTTCTCTAAATTAGTTTCGATGTCAGACAACTGCTGATAAAATATTAATATAGTTTAACATATTATGTACATATATACATATCAAACCTATTTTTTGGTAATATTGTCATTTTGTAATAGTATGTAATTGATAATTTTGAGGAGCTGGGCAGCTCAGTGGTAGAGCGCTGAGTTGCCATGCCGAAAGTCTGGTTCAAATCCGGCAATGGCAGATAATTTATTTAATCTGTTAACAGTGGAGGATGAACTATGTGGGCTCTGGAGACCATCCCTGGGATCACCTATATAAAGTGGGTACCCTTAATAGGGGAAAACCTGGCAATTAAGAGTGATCACCTCCACAAACGCCATCTTAAAACAGTATAGTTTCTACCAAGTACTAAACCCTTCATGGGTTGTAGTGGTACAGGGTTTTTTTTTTTTTAAATAATTCATAAAACATAAATGTTTATTATCTATATTAATAAGATTTTATATATGTAATAATTAATAAAGTACACACTACATATTTGTATGTAACATGAGAACATCTTGTCTGTATGATAACTGTTTCTTCTGTCTATAGCATTTGCTTTTATATAAATAGTAAACCAATAGTCAACAAACAGAAAATTATTTCCTCTGCTCTTCATAAATGAGATGCAATCAAGGCTTAGGAAATTAAGTGATGCAGCACCACATATCGGCCACTGAAGTTGCCTCAAGTTCTCTGATCAAGTACTCCTTTGCCATGCGAGGAATTACCACAAATAAGCAGCTAGCTTAAACCTTAGCTCAAGCCTTGGTTAATCTCGTCATTAGTAACACACACCTCACTTGACTGAACCGAAGTTTCAATATGCCATAGAAACAACAACTAATTACACAGGCCAACGATGAAAAAACTTTTTTAATGAAAATACCTTATTCTTATGTTGTTTAGGTTGCTGAATCCAAATATGATGCTTAAAAAGTTGTATCACCCACCATTTATTCACATTTTATATTTAAATTCATGAAATAAAGAAATATTTTTAGAATTTAACAGCTTTTTCATAGTTAAGATAACATGAAAAAATAGGTCTAATGAACAAAGATGATGTTGGCAGCACTGCTGAAACACATGCTAAACAGCTGATGTTTTGTTTATTTTCAACATAACCTCACTTTTACGTTTCCTGTACATGTGCTCAGTGCAATGTCTCATCGCGGCTGTAAAAACTCTGCTGACAGTTTTTGTTATATTTGTGGTGAGTTTGTTATTAAAAAGCACCAAAGAAACATTACAGACTTTGTGAAAAAGGTTTATCTAGCATACTTTGGAACCAAACTTGGAGACCAGGATAAACCTTGGGCACCGCATAAGGTATGTTATGTATGTGTTGAAGACCTCAGGAAATGGTCAAAAAAAGAGAAAAAACACTTTAAATTTGCTGTTCCCATGATATGGAGGGAACCAAAAAATCATTCCGATGACTGTTACTTTTGCAGTGTAGATATTACTGGTCATAACTCTAAGAACAAGAAGGTAATAAGCTACCCTAACCTTCCGTCCGCCATCCGACCAGTAGGGCACGGTGTAGATTTGCCAATCCCGGAACCACCAGAGGACTTAAATTCTATTGAAACAGAAGTATTTTCTGATGTACAGTCGGAGTTAGATGAACACGATGAAGAATTCCAATGTGTTACAGAAAATGTAGAGCCTAAATTGTTCACTCAGGTCGAGCTTAATGACTTAGTTAGGGATCTGGGCTTAACAAAAGAAAAAGCTGAACTGCTTGGCTCTAGGCTAAAAGAAAAGAACTTGCTGGCGGCTGGAACCAGCATTCATGTGTATAGGAAGAGAGAACAACAATTTTCGAAGTATTTTGAACAAGAGGGTGATTTGGTGTACTGCTCAGACATTCATGGTTTAATGAATGAGTTTGGAATTGAATACAAAACAGAAGATTGGAGGTTGTTTATTGATTCATCCAAAAATAGTTTGAAGGCAGTTTTAGCACACAACGGTAACATGTATGCCTCTGTACCTGTCGGTCATTCTGTACATATGAAAGAGAGTTACGAAAATCTAGAAATAGTGTTAAATAAAATAGGTTATTCTGCACACGGTTGGATGATATGTGGTGATTTGAAAGTTACGTGCATGCTCCTTGGTCAGCAAGGGGGTTTTACCAAATTTCCATGTTTCTTGTGTGAATGGGACAGTAGAGCTCGGAATCAACATTGGTGCAGAAAGAACTGGCCTGCTAGAGAGTCTTTAAAGCCTGGCGAGAAGAACATTTTACGCAAAAACCTTGTAGATCCAAAAAACGTGCTCCTACCACCACTACATATTAAGTTAGGTCTCATGAAACAGTTTGTAAAGGCTAAGATGGGCTTTGTTTCAAATATCTCTGTCAGAAGTTTCCACACCTTTCAGAAGCTAAACTGAAAGAAGGCGTCTTTACCGGGCCTGATATTAGAAAAATGATGTTTGACGTTAACTTTGAATCCACAATGACCTCAAATGAAAAGGAAGCATGGGTTTCATTCAAGCAAGTTGTCACCAGGTTTTTGGGAAATGAAAAAGACCCAGAATATAAGGCTATTGTTGCTAACATGTTAAAAAAATTTGAACAGTTAGGATGTTTGATGAGCCTGAAAGTTCACTTTTTGAGCAGCCACCTCGATTACTTCCCGGAAAATTTAGGAGATGTTAGTGAGGAGCAAGGTGAGCGTTTTCACCAGGACGTTAAAGTGATGGAAAAACGTTACCAGGGCCGCTGGAATACCAACATGATGGGGGATTACTGTTGGTCACTTCACCGGGAAGTTCAGCAAGCTATTCATCGCAGGAAAAGCTACACAAGAAGCTTCAAGGAAAAAAGGGAAAGAAAATATAAACCAATTCCAGTTGACAAGTGAACCTTGTATCATCACATAAAATTACTATTCCAAGTATTTTACTGTAAATACAAACCATTTTTACGATTCTACAGTGTTTCATTGATTTCCCTATATACTGTAAATGGGTATTAGACTATATAATAAAATACATTTTGCTTGGAAACTAAGGGTGATACATAAAAACTACGAGCAGATTTGGATTCAGCACATAAAAATCTATCAAGATCAGCTATTAAAATTATAAAAGTTTTCAAAAAGGTTTTTTTTGTTGGCCTGTGTTATTATTGAGGGGGTAATTCACAATATGAAGACGCTTCAAATACCTGCCAAATAACTTCACCATGAGATCAAAACTTCATATTACTTAATGAAGTACAAACAACATACAAGTAACTGCATAAACCTATGTCTGACATTAATAAGTAAGCACTTTTCGCTCGAAATCGATCTACAACTAAAAAAAAATACCCACAATGTAAATATTAAATTATTTCGTATATGATGAAGTTTAAAACCGTGTGATGTGTACAACAGATTTAGTTTTAGTTACATTGGTAGTAAAATTCAAGAATGTTATAAAATATTTAAAAAATGACCATTAAAAAAATTTTAACCACCTAAGATAAATAATCTAATAAAATATTTAAACCATAAATTTAAACGATAAAACTCCTGTAAGCGTTGGCGTAGGTAGGCGTCCATCATTGTTTTCATTTTGGTGAAAAAAAATTATTAGATTCGCTTTATGTTAATTTATTAAAAAAAAAAACTTCATTAAGTAAGGTTTATAAAAGAAGACACGAAGGAATTTCTGACTCAAAAAACACAAAAATGTTAATTAATTTTGGCTGCTTACTTCCTGTTTCGAGGTGCGTGAGGGAAAAATATTTATGATTTTTATGATCTTTAAACAGGTAATTACGGTTTCCTGTATTTTTAGCTAAATGAAGTAGATTAAATAAATAAACATTATTTTTTTTAAATTTTATAAAACCTTCTGGTAGCGAGATTCCCCAATTAAATTAATAAAGAAAAACCAGGATTACTACAACCCATGAAGTCATGTACGTGGTAAAGACTGCACTGTTTCTAGGACAACAGTTGTGGAGAGATTTATCAGAGATCACGCTCAATTGCCATGTTTCCCCCCTATTAAAGGTATCCACTTTATAGAGGTTGGGAATTAAATTAATGAAAATTAAAAAAATATTTATATTTTGTTTAAATTCAGAGAACACCGCATAGGATCAATATTTTTTTTGGAAAAAAAATAGTGAATTACCACACCCTTTCCTGAACGAGGTGGTAATGTTTCTTGCAGGAAGTGTCCGATTTTAAACCCGAAACAGTTTTCCATGGTCATATTTGATGGGGTAATAAACAATCTTCGTTCAATTTTGTTGGTAGTAAATATCATCAACACAGTAAACAACAGTAGTACACTAATTCCAATTTTAATTTCATTAAAATTTAATTCCAATTTAGAAATAATACCCCATCAAATCACCTTTATCCTCCGTCAAAAATTATTGACTTCCTGTCCTCCTGCATCGGTTTATAACATCCCAGTGATCCCAGCAGAACAGGTCCGGTACTTGGGACTACATCTTGACAAACGCTAAACTTGGAATCCTCAAACTAGACTGAAATTACAAGGAAGTAATTTGGGCTTTATCATCATGTATTGGACAAACGCTCTAAGCTCCCAATTGATTAAAAAATTCATGACAATCATTAGGCCCATCTAGACTTACGGAGTAGAGCTTTGGGGTTCCACTTAGCCATCGAATTCCTTTTTTTTTTTTTTTTTTAAATAACCCATATATCGCTACTCAAAATAACAATATCATAACTCAAAAAAATAATTTTAAAATACGTATTTGAAATTTCCATGTGAGTTAAAATTATAACAATATCGGTATTGGTAAAGCAAAGCATTCCTATTGCAATGATGGTATTGAAATGTTTTCATTAGCCATTAGAAAATTTTAAAAAGCTTGAAACTTTTTTAATTTCAATTTATGTAATTATTCCCATAAACCTTCAAGTTCAAACATAATAAACATTAAAATAAGACTTTATAGAAAAAAAATGGGAATTGAATATCAGATTATGTCGTTCCTGAATGCTAAGTATTCACACCATACAATTGCTACTGAAGGCGTAACTCAAAAATGCCAAATTTTGAGTCATGATGTTGTTGTTTTGAAGAAGCGATGTGGGCAGAAGCACGGACAATGGTCATAGTTCGAAAATCGTTAGTGTTACAGAGAAACACTATTTTTAGCAAGGCAATGATGGACTCGCTATATCGAGCGTATGAGAACCCAATCCCTGAAAAAGGGTTTAGAATCGAACCAGACGATAAAAGGGAGATCGGAAGACTGAAATTGAGATGGTCGGGTTGTGTGAGTGGTGATGGTAGAACTCTGAAGCCGACCTAGATGGAGAGATAGGGAAGAAGATTCTTGAGGCAGCCAAGACCCAATGATGGATTGTACCACTGAGGATGATGATGGAAGTGATTTACTTTCACATGGATATGTTTATATACTTAAGTGAATAATTATATGTTTTTTGCATATTACAATAATATACGTAATCAACTAAGTTTATGTTATTTGGAATTTCGCATTAAATGCCTTGACTTGATATATATAATTATTATTAGAGTTAGGACCTCATGGGATCACGCAAAGCAAACTTTCAAAGCAAATCAAACACTCTTTCCTCATGTTTTCTCCGTGGATCCTCTTCCTTTCCCCCGTCCGTTCTGCCCCGGTCTTCTTGGGCATCCCATTCTCCGACATTACTTACCATTTGTAGACTTTTTTCTGTATCTGTCTCTATTTTAAATTTCTGTAATGTTTATCTGTGCTTCCTCCAGATCTTTTCTTACTTGGACTATCCATGGAGTTGTCGTCTTGACTATGTATGTGAGGACTCGCTTGGCGATCCTGGTTTCGGGTAGTCTGTGGTGGTGTCCATAAAACTTAAATCTCCTTTTCCTGATGTGTCTGCAGCAAGGTTGGATATTTTTTCTGTTGTTTTCCTGGAGTGTAGTCTGTATCTTTCTTCTGCTTGTTTTAGGCCTAAATATTTTTTCATGAATTTCTGTTCTACTTTTAATAGATTTTTGAGATCTTTTTTGTGTGGAGTGTAAGCGTCTCACTCGCATACACCAGCACATTCAACATCAATAAGCTATACTTATGTATACCTCATTGTCACGTGGAAATAATGCGTAAAGAAGAACGTAAAGTAATGAGAAAGGTTTTAGGTTGAACAGCAAATGAAGAAGAATACCGATTACAGTCATGAAAAACCATAGATTAGATCTCTAACTTGGTATCAGACATAAGGAAACTAAGATTAAAATTTAAGGGCATATTAATAGACTTACCCAAACAAGACTTACCTAATAGACTAATACTTACTTTTAAAATTCAAGTATGCCACACCAGGGATTGGCTAAGTTAAAACGCATTTACAGGAAGCGAAAATAGAACCAAGTGATGCTACAGACAAAAAATATTTGGTATCTGTCTTTACATAAATCTCTATCTTTCAACTTGCGCCATGAATCCCGTTATGAAAAAAGGGAAACACAATGAAAAAGGTTTGAATTTGAATATGAATAGTAAAATATCCGTGATGGAGTTTGCGGCCGATTGGGTGCTGCTGGATGAAGACGCGGAAACTATAAAGCTAAATACAGAAACGTTGATGAATGCAGGTAAGTAAATAGGTCTGGAAGTAAATTCGGATAAGACTAAGTATATGGTAAGTAGCAGAAAATGGAGTTTTGGTGACGTTGTTGTAGGAGGGAATAAGTTCGAAAGTATGGAGAAGTTTAAGTACTTAGGGCCTCTATGGTAACTACTCAACTAGGAAAAACGAAATTAAAGAGGAAATAAAGGCGGGAAATGCTTGTTATTATTCGGTCTCTACATTAATAAGCTCTCGTATTTTTTTCATGAGAACTTATAA
Source organism: Arma custos (assembly GCA_037127475.1). Classification (NCBI taxonomy): domain Eukaryota; kingdom Metazoa; phylum Arthropoda; class Insecta; order Hemiptera; family Pentatomidae; genus Arma; species Arma custos. The sequence continues at coordinate 44,408,586 of CM073765.1, forward strand.
AACCATCATCCTTCCAACTCTCATTTACGGATGTGAAATCTGGCCGCCGAAGGATGAACGACTTCAGATATTCGAAAATAGCGAGTTAAGTAGAATATTCAGTCCAAAAATATGAGATAACATACCCAAAATTGCGAAGCTTGCATCCAGTAAATATTATTTAAGTGACAGCGTCACGAAGATTAAGATTGGCCTTAAGTTGCTGGTCTTAGCAACGAACGAATTCTTAAGATCTTAATAAGCGCTGTGCCGACTGGGAAGCGTCTGAGTGGTATATTAAGGCGCAGGTGGGAGGATCTGGGTTTGGGTAGTGGTCCGTAGGCGGAAGTTTGTAAGCAGCGATTGGTGGTATCGGCATCGAACCTTCGGGTTCGCTAAGCCTTATTTTTATTATAGTTATTATAGTCTAACAAGGAACCTATAGTAGTTTAATTTATAATAAATAGACATATGAAACGTTCAAGTTGTGTATTAAGAAAAGATTCATAAATCCGGTAAGATATCTGGTAAACTATAAGAGAGCGGAACATCTTCAATGATCCGTGCAAAGAAGATATGGCCTGCAGCCAACAAATTTATCAGGTTTACGGTTGAATTTATCAACACTCCTTCTTCAACGTTCTATGTTTCACAACCATCTCTATAACTTATTCACAGTTTACAAAAGAGTTTTGTACATTTTAATTTATAGTAAATTTAACAAAACACAACTGTACTTATACAACTCAGAAATGCTTATTAGGTTCAGAACATGGGAAGAACGGTAATGCTTCCAAGCCATTGGTTCTGGAAGGCCGAGCTAATAATCAAACTATTACAGGTTTTCTATCTTCTTTCCTTCTTCATAGAGGCTGGATGAGCCCCTTAAAGGGTCTGCTTAGTGATTAGTGATGAAGGAAGGAAAGCTATTTCCATGCTCAATTCTGTACTGTGGAGTAAACCCATCATAAAAACTACAAAAAATGATTTTCCATGCTATTATAACGGCTATAACTGTTATACGGGTGTGAAACATGGAACTTGGGAAAGGGAAGCCAAGAGAAACTTCTAGTCGCGGAAATGGATTTCTGAAGAAGGGCAGCCGGAATTTCTAGACGTGAAAGGATTCTCAATTCAGTAGTACGAGAGATAGTGAGTGCTCAGAATGCCATACTCGAAAAAATCACAATAAAGGGATTAGAGTGGTTTGAACACCTCATTAGGATGGATAATAATACCCAAAATGATCATGCACTGGTGCCCTGAAGGAAGAAAAATAAGAGGCCGACCAAGAACTTCATGGATGAAGCAAGTCGAGGAAGACATGGATACGGCCTTAAGATAACAGGCCTGGAAAAAGATGTTACTTTAAAATTTAGTTGGAGAAAACCTCCACTTTTGGGAAACTCCAAAAAAATATATATTAGCGATGTAATATTTAATCTTTTTTGCCTAGTAAGGAATGGAGGTATTACTTTTTGTTTAGTCTTCTTTTTTACTTAATTTTTACTTAATTTTACTTTTTGGTCAGTAAAATTATGAATAATTTGAAAATATTAATCAGCAGATAATAATTGTATTGTCTATAAACTTTTCAATCCAATTTTCTATGTCTCCACTAGGCCATTTTATGGGTCATCCTTCAAAGATTGAAGATTGTTATTCCCAATCCCATTTTCCACTCGTACAGAAACTCTTTCAAGTCTTGGGTCATTAACTGAGGGAATTCAAAGCTACATCTTACTACTAGTATATTGAGACTGTACTGTTTCTTGGACAACGGTTGTGCAGAGAAGTGATTTGTTCTTGATCACGCTCAACTGCCTCTTATCAAATAAGTGTCTTAAAATCGAAATTTCGTGCTACATCTTACTACAAAATTTCGATTTTAAGACGCTTATTTCAATAACAGTATTTTATTAATTTTTAATACTAACTAAATTTCGAGATTTCGGGGGGGGGGGGTTTTGACCCCCTAATCTTTTTGACCCAAGGGTTTCTATATAATAGCCTTGGCTACGGCCTTGCTATATAAAACCTGTATTGTTATTCTAAAGGGACTTGTCAAAGAATAAGTAAAGCCTTTATAATTATAATTAATAAAACAACTTTTGAAATCAAAACATTTTTATTCAGTGTAAAAATATAAAAATATTAATTTCTACACATTTTTCCCAACGTGTTATCAAATTTTCAATCCCAGAACTGGAAAAACCTGAAAATGCGTTTTTGACTTGTGAACCATTTACAAAATATTACTTTTAAGGAAATTGTCCAAATATCGGAACAGATTGAAACCTGTTGAGGATACGTCTGGCGCATAAGTTAGGGGTGGGACTTAGTAACCCAACATTTTTCTTCACTGTCTGTCATGAAATATGAAGCCTGGCGTTGTCGCGTAGCAACCAATGCAAGTTGCTTTTTGATAAACTTTTGTTTTATTATATCAATATCCCTACAGTACGAGGTGTATGAGATGGTTTAACCTCTGGGTAGCAGATAAAATGAATTATTTCTGTCAGAGAACGCCGTTTAGAATCAATAATTTTTTGGAACCAAATTTGGTTTTGGCAACGGTAAATGGTCCATTCATTACCACACCCTTTCCTGAACGAGGAGGTAATGTTTTTTGCATGCAGTGTCCGATTTTAAACTCATAAAAGAGTTTTACATGGTCACATTTGATGGCGTAACAAACAATCTTTTCAGTTCAATTTTACTGGTTGTAAATATTATCAACAGTAAACATCAGAAGTGCACTAATTCCACTTTTAATTTTTAGAAAAAATACCCGGTCAAATCACCTTTCCCCTCCGTCGATAATTAATGGCAACCTGTCCTCCTGTATCGTTTAATAACATTCCACTGATTTCTGTAGAACAGGTCCGCTTCTTAGGACTACATCATGACAAATGATTAGCTCGGAATCCTCATCTCCAAATCCTAGACTGAAATGCTTAGGGTTCCATAACTTTGGAGTTCCACTTATCCATCGAATTACTCTCGTATCCAAACCTTAATGCTGTCTAAGAATCATAAAAATTATCCATTATATACTCAAATCACCACAAAGCACAAAGAACTGGACATTCCAACACATATTCATACACCAAAAAACCCTCAGATTCTTCACCTCAAGCCAACTTTACAACACTCATACAAGAAATAGGAAATTATACAAAAGCAACAACACAAAAATACAGACACAAACAAACAAAACATATACTATTATAAATAATATGCATTTTGTAATATGTTAGATATAAATTTTGTATAAATTAACTCCTACGTACTTCTTATTTTTTTAAATTTTACTAACAACAAATACATATTAACCTGTAACCATTGTAAGTAAACTCATTTTCATTGTAAAGGATTATCCCACCAATGTTTTAAAATTTGTATTTAATTTTTAAAAAAATATTAAAAAAAATCCTTAATGCTCCTTACTTTTTTACGAATAAAGTCATCCATAATGGCCTTTATCTCCCATTCGCTGCTGATTTGGCCCGAATGCGATAATAATCATTTCATAAAAAAATATATTCCCACTCAAATCCACTAGTTTCAAACCTAGCTTCTTTTTCAATTCAGAATAATCCTCCGAGGCGTCAGGAAAGAAGATGGCTACGTGAACTTCGAAGTTGAATATGTTATTTGAGTACTACTAGTGGGTAGTTTCTCAACTTTCCTCTATCTCATGCCATTACGTATCATTCATTATTTTTATACAGTTGTAAATTTTAATAAAAGAAATAATAAAATGGTCATTTTGTCTGCAACTTCCCAATATTCAGAATAAAATTATTAGCATTTGCATGAATGTGTATGATAATTATTCTGATTTAGCGTCGGGAATGATTTTAACAAGGAGGAATTCGAAAGAGGAGACTTTAGGGTGAATGATGAATGGGAGGATCGAGTTGCAGGAGGAAGTATTTCTAGTTAGGAAGGGTCGTTACTGGGCTCTATCTAACTTTTCGTTAGGTTAAAACCTCTTTGTTACGTGTCCAGTGTTACGTTGTTGATTCTCATGCAAAAATAAGCTCGGGCCGAGCGAAATTTGAGAGAAGAATGACCAATAAAACATTCGTTAAGGAATTATCGAATTCCTTAATGAATAAGTCAATTATCCGATCCGACGTAGCGGAAAACATAAGACGAGAAGTCGATTGTCCGATTCCAAGAAAAAAGTATGGAGAGTATTTTCTTTATAATAACATTTTCTAGAACCATTATAATGAAAATACCGTCTTGTTTCTTAATAAATACGCATTTAGTAAAATGAGTCTTGTTACTTTTTCGATGAAAACAGTTTTATGAGATAGTGGACATTTTGTTTGTGGACTAGAAAATGTTACGCGACTGATTACGTGAAATAGATACTAAACAATGAAACATTTTTATATAGGTTGGGAGCAGAACAGCTCGGAGGTAGAGGGTTGAGCTGACGTGGCGAAGGTCTTGGTTCAAATCCCTTTAACTGGCAGACTTTTATTTAATCTATTAGCGGCCGGATAAATCCTATAAGATCAAGGGCCCTTCTGGGGCTCACCCAACATCTATAGTGGCCACTAAAAATAAGGGGAAAAATTCGGGGGTTGAGCGTGATCTAGGGGTTGTAGTTGTACAGATTTTTTTTATTATAAAACAGGTTTATACATTAATTGAATAATTAATTGACATTTGATTTCAACATCTTATGTTGACAATATATTACTGGAAACACCTCCTTCGACACCGTGCGTATTGAATTTATGGCGGACATAGTCTTTTGCTATTATATTTTTAATCATTTACTTGCATTTCAACAACGAAAAAAATCAATTTTATATTTTTATTAAGAATTCAAACTAAAAAAGACACCTCAACACGTCCATATACACAAGATCTCCTCGTTTTATTTCGAATCCCAACGATATGATCATCCCCACTTATCATATATCATATAAAACATATATTCACAGCAAAAAACTAACATTTCATCCATCAACACATCATCAAACTCATCTCGTTATTTCTCTTTCTTCTTCTCGGTTACCAAGGCTTCTTACGAAAAGATTAAAAAGGAAATGGCATTAAGACCTGCTCAGAATCAATAATCAAAAATATTCCTGCGAATCGAGGAGAAAAAATCATAGAGATCAAATTTTCTGGATACAAAAACAAAACTTTACCACTCCAATTCATGAAAGGTCTTGGATTCCAGTACATGCTAAGTGATGTACTGCATTTAAAACAACAGTTGTGCAGGGAGGCTAGGTGATTTATTAAATGGAATTGATTGAATGCATAATTTCTAATTCTGGATAAAATAATACTTCTGGTATTTTCGGAAAATGTATCGGATAAAATAATATAACTGGTAGAGCGCTGAGTTGCTGTTCAGGCTCCGGGTTCAAATCCGGGCTAAATAATTAGATGAATTATTTAATCTCCTTTCAACCGGATGGACCCTTTGGTATCTGCAGACCCTCCTAGTGCTAACCCAACTTATTAAAAGTTGTAACCCGAATTGGGGGAAAAACTGGTTGTTAAGCGTGTTCTCGGACAAACACTACAGTTTACAACCCTGCACACCCGTTGGCCTACAAACAGTACAGCCTTTACCATGCATTGAAGCCTAGATCTTTCATGTTGTGGTTCAGATTATATATTCAACATTATATAATGGCATTAATGTTAAAAATGTCTTTTCAGATAGATCCATCATATGATGGTATTGTTTTTAAATATATAATTTTAATTATATAATCAACAAAGGATAAATAAACGAAATATAGTGTTTATACCTGAATTTTTGCTATCTACCATCTACTATGGAATTCCCGGATCAAAACACTCGATTCGTACAATGGAGGAAAATAATTGTTGATTTGAGCCAATCAGCTCAACATTTATACCACAAATAGAACAGGCAATCGACGAAGCCTACTGAAACAATTGAATAATTTGCAAGTGAATGAAATTCCGGCCTCAGGCTCTTATAATTCTGTTTAAAATTAACCATTTATTCCTCATCAACTCGATACATCGGGAGTGTTAATTGATGAAAGATGTTTGATTTACTAGGCCGTAGGGAACAGTCGTGTCGTATTTCAGGCTTAAACCGCACCCTAAGGAAGGCGGGTGTAGAAATGTGGTCGTATTAACCACCGCATGGCCTACTATTTTCTACTCTCACTTAATAATAATTTTAATAACCAACTTATAAATCAAGTAGTTTATACAAAAAAGCTGGCTAAATGAAAAAAAAGAAATCTCATTCAGGATATATCGTTTTCGAAGCGATAATGACAAAAATCTCATATTTAGCATATTTGCCTCTAACAACTATTGGTGGATAAATAAATCTAAAAAAAAATTTTTGTATAACATACATAGCGGAACATGGAGTATGAACAGAAAAGCAAAAACACAAAACAAAAAAAGTGTGCCAGCTTAACTGAACAGTCATAATGTTTGGATCTAGACCGATTCGCTAAGCTTGAACCCGATTGTTCATTATTGGAAGGACCCATAAAAAGGCTTTAGTCCTCATATGGATGTTGTTTCTTCTCATACAAATAATGTTAATGCGAGAAAACCACATCGTGTGGACAAAGATATTCATAGTCTATAACTCCAATATATATATTGAAAAATGAAAAGAGACCTTACATAAATGTTAAGACCGTGGAAAGAATTCCAACGAAAAGCCATTAGTCTCCAAACTAAGAACAGAAATTGAAATTATCTGTCCACTATTTCGCCTATTCAGGCATCCTCAGGGTAGATAGAGAAAAAAACAAAAGAACAAAACAAAACATGAATTCTTTGGTGCATTATTCATGTTTTGTTTTGTTCTTTTGTTTTTTTCTCTATCTACCCTGAGGATGCCTGAATAGGCGAAATAGTGGACAGATAATTTCAATTTCTGTTCTTAGTTTGGAGACTAATGGCTTTTCGTTGGAATTCTTTCCACGGTCTTAACATAAATATATACCTAATATCATACTCATGCTCAAACTCACAGGTAAAATGTACAGGTAGGTACTGTGTTTTATATATATATGTATCATCTCACACAAATATCATTAAAACAAGTATTATATATATATATATATATATATATATATATATATATATATATATATATATATATATAATACTTGTTTTAATGATATTATTCATTCCTTTCTGTAATATTTACACTTGGAAGGGTTATAAACCGAATGACATAATTAACTCCAATCATAAAAGCAAAGTACGGTTTTGAATAGTTAATGATTATAAAATACTTAAGCTAAAATACTATTTATTGCTGAATATTTAAGATACAACAAAGGCATAATATAAGTATAATGCAAAATATATTTAATACCAATATATTAATTTTAGATATGCGTTTTCAGTAAATGTTAAAATTTTCACTTGTATCTCTTCGATTATCAGACCTGGCTAATCGTAAATTGATTATAATGTTCATTACATCTATGAGAACCTAATTTCTTAAATATCTCCTACATATCTTCAATATCTTCCGAAAAATTAGCACTTATAATTTTTTTTGAAATTTTTTGTTTAAAAGAATAATATGGATAAGATACAAAAATGGATTAATTCATTCTTTTAATACTTTAAAATAACAACAAAAAATCTATACCACCACAACCATAGAGGGTTTTGGGTTCAGTACGTGATGGGGATTTTACTGGTTCTTGGACAACGGTTGATAACGCTCATCCGCCAGTTTTTCCTTCTATTTTGGGTATCCACATTATAGAGGCTGGGTGAGCTCCATGAGAATACTATATCCCACAGGAACTATCTCCAACCGCTAACATATTAAATCAAATCTGCTAACATCGGGATTTGAACCCGATACCGACTCAGCGCTCTACCATTGAACTACCCGGCTCCCATGTAAAATTCTTAACTTGCTGAAAATGTTATGAGGTTTTGTAGTTTGATATTTTTCTATGTTTGTACAATGACTGTAATAATCAAGATCAATAGACTTTTTTAAACAAGGTTCAAATCCTGTAAAACGAGAAAGGGGGAGCCCAGAGACCGAATAGGAAGGAACGGATAATCGACCTAAAGGAAAAAAAATTAAAATCTGCAGGACTTTTCCCTCAATTTATTCTACCCCACTTCAACCCTGTGTTAATTGAGGCCGGTCAGTTTATACCGTGTTGATCCTTCTAACCTGGTTAAGGAACCGCAATCAATGGGAAAATATTAATTTTTCAAATTATTTCTCTCACTCTCTCACTCACTCTCTATCAATCTCCCTCTCTCTCAGATTGTATAAGCTACAGGCAAAAAAAGACTCAATATTTTTTTGGCATCAAATTATGGAATTATTCTTTAGTTATGGAATAATTTTTTTATTTATTTTTTACTTATTACTGACTGAAACGACAAGAAACGACTCGCCGTTTCAGGTTACTTCAACACTTACTAGACAAACGCTCTAAGCTCCCAATTAATAACCATTAAACCCATCTGGACTTAAAAGTAGGGCTCCACAAAGCCATCGAATTCCTCTCATATTCAATCCTAACACTCCAAAATCCTTTGTAAAATCCTCAATGCTTCTTACTTAGTTACTAACAAAGTAATCCATAATGAACTTAATGTCCCATTTGTTGCTGCTTTGGTTTGGTTTGTATTCGTTGCCGAATCCGATATCAATCTTTTTATGACAAACTTTATTCCCACTCAAATCCACTAGTTTCAAACCTAGCAACCACTTCATTCCTGATAATCCTTCGGGAAATAAGATGGCCTCGTGACCGGTCTTTTTATAATACAGTTATAAATTTCAATGAATAAAAGAAAAAAAGTATTTATATTTGTTAATAGAACAAGCAAGTTGAATGTATGGTACGTAATGGCATAAGATAAAGGAAAATAGAGAAACCACCTCCTGGTAGTTCTCAAATAACAAATTCATGTTAGAAGTTTACAAGGCGATATTCTTTTTCAACGCAACGGAGGATTATCAGGAATTGAAGGGGTAGCTAGGCTTGAAACTAGTGGGCATGACTACAAATAAGGTTTGTCACGAAACAATTGATATCGGATTCGGGCCAAATCAGCAACAAATGGAACATTAAGATCATTTTAGATTACTTTTTTCGAAACAAAGTAAGAAGCGTTGAGGATTGTAAAGGATCGGATACGAGTGGAATTCAATTGCTTAGTGAAGCCCCAAAGCTCCATGTCATGTATATGAGTTGTTTGTAATTAATTGAAGAGCTTAGAGTGTTTAATTGGTAAATGTTAAAGTAGCCTGAAATAGCGAGCTGTTTCTATATAATAATTTTTAAAAAATTGACTTGATTACCAACTTGATGTCTTGAATTTACAACGCAACAGGTTCTAATAAAGGAAAATGGGAAGAATCGTTCTAAAAGGATTTGCTAAAGTGACGAGGGATCGTTTCCCCTTGAGTAGGAGCTCTAACTTGAATACCAATGACTCGAGAATGTTGTTGGGACAACTCTATGACTCTATACCAACGAAGCGTAATATTCGAGTTACGGAAATGTAAGTCGGTAATTGAACCTGGCCGCGATCAATCTTAGAACTTGATCTCACCTCAATTATTGAAGGTTTCGGGTTCAGTCTCGAGTAGGCCTATTGGCAAGATGCCGAGGAAACATCAGGTAACAATGTTGTAAGATCCAGTTAGAACAATCACCCTAATTCCTGATTAAACAATGTTATAACAGATTTCAGCAACATTTACTCATGTCTCGTTAAAGAACAATAAATGTTCCCGCTTACAATACTGTAAACTTTGTATTTTCGTTTTGTCAAATTGTAAATATTTATAATAAATCATTATCAACATTAAACATTTAATGAACTCACGCCATTTTTCCACACTCTCTTTTCTGATATAGTGTCTGGTACCAAAAAAGATAAAGATGGCTAGGGCACGTAAATCGAATGGTTGAATAAGATTCTCAAAGCTGATGAATAGAGTGGTATCCGGATGGAGAAAGAGGATGAGGCAGGCCTAGACTGCGATGGCTAGCAGATCTCCTGGTACTGAGAAACGGTGGCAGAGCTGCGGAAGATTGTCCAGAATGGAGGAAAATTGTTCTGATCACGCCGTTTGAATAAGATATATTTTTCTGTATGATGTCGGTCTTCAATTGTCGAGTTGTGGGGAAAATCACGGATGATTGATCTTTAGGTAAAAAGTATAACCTGAACGCTTCGACCAATGCGTATACAGTACGGTTAGAAAGATATTGATTTGGTTCATTCATTTAACCCCACTTAATGCTAATAGGGTGTATAAAAAAAAAAAATGACTGTCTACTGGCCATTTTCACCTTCCCCGTGGAGAGAAGATGGTGACGAACAATATCTTTCGACACACCACACTTCCTGACAAGTTCGCGAGTACTTGTGGACGGATTTGACTCAACAGCTTCCTTCAGAACCTCATAAATATCCATTAATGGTCGCCCGGAGCCCTTCTTCCTTTTCAACGTCCTATCTCCACTGCTAAATTTTTCAAACCAACGCCGCGCAGTGCGCTGGTCAAGGACACCTTCCCCTTCATATTTAATAATTTCGCGGGTTCCTTCAGCGGCTGTGAATTTTTTTTTCCAGTAATGTCTTAAATTACAAGAATTTCGTAGGACACTGTCATGTTTCTTCTTTGAAATAAATGAACTAAACTGAGGTTTTTTTTTTAACAATCAAGTGTTAATAAACAAGCTTGGAGAATGCTCTATAGGGATTATTAAGTGTTGGTAAATAATAAATAGCATTAAAATATTTACAGACTTTTGAACTTAGGAATTTGATAAAACGGTAATTTTTTTTGGTACACACTCTTACCATGGCAAATCTGAAGAAACTACAACAAGAGTTCTAAATTTTGCATATTCATTTTTAATAAGGCCGGGGGGTAGACCGAGGATGTTCTCCAGATAGCACAGAGTCAATTCAAGGCTCTTAATAGTATAGATAATTTATCTACCATAGGCATGCTCGATCTCGTGACATACGACTCAATAGCCTAGATTCTATCTTGAGGTACCCTTAAACACGCCGTGTAATGTTGATAACAGGTGATTAAAATTAAGGTCTTTTAATCAATTTATTTTCATTCGACCAGGGACTAGTAAGGAAAGTTTTGGAGATATTAAAAAAATTAAATTAAAAGAGTGTGTTGATTGATAATTATCATTGATAATTATAGCATTATAATGCTATGTACCGCTCGTTATTATAAAAATAAATGTGAATTTGCATACTGAGCAAGTGACTTTTGTAAGACCTCACTCAGGTAAATGGTCAAGATACCAAAGAGGGGGTCCAAGACTCCACCTTTGAAAAGACACTCTTTGAAAAGATCCCGAGGAAGAAGGGTCAAAGTTTGACTTCAGGAAGGAAGACCGGCGGTGGTAACCAAAGATGTGGAACTGGCGTGGAACCAAGAGACGGTTAGACCCTGAGTATTGTAGATGTACCCTGATTTAACAGATAAGTTTTTATTTAAGTTTTATATTTATTTAATGGCAATCTTATTGCCATACATCTTAATATAAAAATAGAAATGTACATCTAAACCATTATTTGTATTTCAAAGTGTGTTAATAAAGTACACACAACCAACCTCTGGAAAAGAATCCGATTAAGAATGATTTTAAGACGTTTTAAGTAAATAATAATTTAAGTAATCATCTTAAATCATCACTCTGGCTTCCCAAAATAACTTACACTATAGCAATTGTGCGTAAAATTGTAAACAAGCTATATTTGTTTCATAGGAAAAAAAAGGTAAACCCTCGAATATCATTTATTTTTTAGGGGCGTTATTATAACTAACGGATTTTTCAACTCACAGGAATAAATTATGTTTTAGGAAAGGAATCCTTTTAGTAGCCCCAAGAAAACTCTCAGAAACAACTTAAAGTAAAGAAAATAAAACTAAGTTATCTTTGCTTGTGCTCTCAAGGCGTAACAACACTAAAGAAAGCTTCCCACGCCAAAGAAAACACGTTGCTGTTTGGTAGAACGAAAGTAGTAATCCTCAAGAACCTGTGAGAAATCATGATATATATATATATATATATATATATATATATATATATATATATATATATATATATAATAGCTTGATGATTTTCTAACTTATTTTTATGTATCCTCGATAACTAATTGAGATAGCTAATTTATGATCACTTTATGAATTAAAAAGCATGACTCTATAAACAGTTTTCTTTACTACTTAGTGAAATTCATAAATATGTCTTAACTAAAATTAAAAAATAAATACTAACAAAAAAGATTTAATACTGTCCGCCCTAAGTTTTAGCTGTGCTTTTCCTTTTACCTTAAATCCTTTTAACAAGTAGTTTCTTACAGAATATATTTGGAATTATAAGAATGAATTTATTCGTCAATTTAGCACAGGTTTAATCAATATCTCTCACAAATTTATAGATTTAAGGGTATTATACATTTATACAAGGATGTTAAGACATGCTGACAAGGCACTAGAATAAATTTCTGTAAACAACTGTTATAATAATGGGCATATTGACAAATAATTTAAAACTGGAGTAAATTTGAAAAAGCTTCATTCTCAATGTGTAGAGCGCTGAGATGCTGTGCTAAAGATCCCGCCTTCAAATCCCTGCGGTTTGAGGTCCCTGAGGTTTAGATCCTCCTGAATTCACCCAAGGTTTTGTAAATTTATCTTTTGCTCAATCATTGACCTGTTTGAAGTTTCTACCAAGTACTATACAAAAGACTCTCGTGAGAAACAATCGTGCAAGTATTTTATTTATGCAAGCATTGAACGTTATCATTCCAAGATAGAGTTATATACATGAGACGAGTATAAAACAACTTTAATATCTATTATTCAACCTTATAATTTATTTTTTATAAATTATTCAGAAAAATGAACAGACAATTTCTATGCCTCTCTATTTCAAGCCGTTTTTCCTGGTGTTGTGACACATAAAAATTCTGGTGTTGAAACAGAATATATTTGTATAAAAAGAAAAAAAAAAACATTCACCTTAACAAAAGAGGGTGGAGCTGTTATTTAAATGAATTGCTCTCGTAATTCCAAATCCAAGCTTGGAATATCTTTCCCCGGGTTTTTATTCAACGGTTGTTTAAATTTGCATAAGCACTTCCACTTGAGTTCAAGGTAAAATGATGACTAGCACTTAAATTAAAACCTTCTTTGCTTAAAAAGGATAATATAGCAAGCTAGCCTCTACCATTGTAACTTACGAAGGGTCTTTGGTTCAGTATGTGATAGATGCTGTACCGTTTCTAAGACAACGGAAGTACAGGGAGGTAAAGTCCGAAATCACTCTAAAGCACTAATTACCCACTTTAAAGAGAAGGGGTGAGCCCCAGAAGGGGCTATCGATCGCACAGGTTATATCTATGGCTGTTAAAAGATCAAATAATTTATCAGTGACAGCCTGATTTGAACACGGAACCTTCAGCTTAGCATCTCATCACTCTACACACTTGGCTACACCACTACAACCCGTGAACTGGTCTGGGGTTCAGTACATGGTAGAGACTGTACTGTTTCATGGACAACGGTTGTGCAGGGAGGTGATTTGTCCTATATCATGCTCAACCGCCATATTTTCGGCACCCACTTTATAGAAGCTGGGTGAGCCCCTGGAAGGTCCTAGATCCCATATGATCCATCTCCGGCCGCTAAGAGAATAAAAGTCTTACCAGCAGCGGGATTTGAACCAGGATATTCGGCATGGGAACTCAGCGCTCTACCACTGAGCCACTCCACTCCCTACAATAGAGTACAACAATAAATAGAAATAAAAAGCCTTAATCAACATATAATACATTATACATTTTAATAGCTATGAAAAGCTAAAAAAAATAATTGATTATGTTTTTATATTTATGTTAGAAGGGATCCCAGCATTATCCGAATTCATCAAGTATTTATTGCAACAATTTAAATTTTGTTAGCCTTATGTAATATAATAATCCTTAATATTTAAAGGATTTGGCCACTACACATTATTAATCCTGGAAATCGTCTATCCTCAGGATTAAATTATTTAATGCTCTTATATATCATATTCGGATTAGCTCCTGTTTGTAAGTTTAAATCATAACAATATATTTGTATGAATATATTTGTTAATATAACAAACTAAAATGTTTACACTTAAATTACAAGAGTCTATTCTATTTCAACATCGCTAGAAATTAATATACATTCCATATTAATTAAATTAAATATTATTGGATATTCAAATATAGTATCATAATCTATGATCTAATGGATTTCTATTTTAATATAAATGTAAACATTGTATTGACAAATATTTTATTGTTATTTTTTTTTATTGTGATTGTTTAAATATTTTTATTTTAAAGAGAAAAGATTTGTCCTGGCGGGGATTCGAACCCGGGTCTTCCGCAACTCTAGCGCGGTACTTTAACAACTAAGCTAACAGGCTCGTAACGTATGGCCAGACAAATCCATTCTCTTCACCGATCCTACATCCCCAGTACTTGCAAAATTTGCGATGTATATGGGGAAGAATGTTCGTTGAATATTACTTTTTAATTAGTATCTGGTATTATTTTATATTTATAATTTTTTTTTTATATTTATTTATTTTTCTTTCTTATATTCAAAATAAATTTTTTTATTGTTATGATTTATATGCATGACAAAACAGTGGTAAATTTAAACAATATTCACACTAAGGATTAACTCTAACTATTAACACTAGCATTAAACAGTATAATCCTCAGAAAGAGGAATAAACATAAACTTTTTTGTTAATATTTTTATGTTCTAATAAAATTCAAACATTTAAAAAACATTTTTTGACCCCCTTTAATATATAACTTTTTTATAAATAACTTTCGCAAAATGAATTAGTGATATAGTTCACACAAAACTGCTCGGAATAATTAAAAAATCGAGAGAACCACGGGTTTATAGAATGGGCTATGGATCTCTATAGACTCGTGAATCTCGCGATTTTTTTATTTTTATGAATTTTCATCTTTAATGCTCTGTAATATCAATTAAATCTATAATTAAAAGTTTTATTTCCAGTCATATCCTTACCTGACAGGACTTGACCACATGTAATTTTTACTGTCCGTATTTTGCATGTTTAGCCCTATTGAAGTCCTGCAATATGGGTTGAAACCTTGTCTCTCCAATAAACAGTTTTTCGTACTTCAGAGCGATTTTTTGACCCGGACCATTTTATTCCTCGTAGATGAAATATGTTCGTTGAAAAATTCATTTCAGTAATCGAATTATTTTTATTTTTAAATATTCATAATTACAGTTTTCTACAAAAAAAGAACTTGATAGTACTAAATTTGCAGAGGTCAGCTAAAAAAACATGACAAGTTCCTAAGTTATTTGAGACAGTTGGAGAAATCGAGATAAGCTGTAGGGCCCAAGGCGATTGCTTCAGTAAACTTGATTCAAAGCCCTCCAGATAGGAAAGGACCCTTCTTCGGTTGACTGGGGATGCTCTTGACTTCTCCTAAATTATTGCCAGTCCAAAAAAAATAAATAAAGCTCAAAAAATCTCCCCGAAAAAACAAGAAATTCGTTGAAAAACTGACTCAAGAAATCTCAGGTCTGCATAGAAAAATAATTTAAGAAAACTCGAATATATCAGAAAGATATCGACAAAAAATATACATGGTTTGTATACAAGAAAAGACCTGTACCGCTACAACTCATGAATGGTCTGGGGTTAAGTACGTGATAGAGCACAACTGCTAGATTTGTTTGTTTATTCATTTAACGCCATTTTATGCTGCTAAGGCTAATCGGACGATAATACAGTGGGAGTCCTAAATTTTGCATGGCTTAATTAAAGGCATTAATTAGGATATTAAAGGATAGGGATTTTTAACGTGTGCCAGACATCTTACAAGCTCGGAACCCCATAATAATCAAGGGCTACTTGCCAGGGTATGAACCCATGATCCGGGGCATAGTAGGTTGTTATGCTAACGACAAGACCGCAGGTCGTCCAACTCACAGCATTACCCCCCCTTGTTTTGTGCACCCACTTAATTGAGGCTTGGTGAACCCAGAAGATCCCCACCCCCGGCTGCTAACAGATTAAATAAATTATCTTTCATAACTGGATTCGAACCCGAGACCTTCGGCACAGCACCTCAGCGCTCTACAACTAAGCTCCCTACCTCCCCCTACCATTCCCACAAAAAAATAACAAGCATTTCCAGATTTTAACCAGGCCTTTACTCACTTTTGGATTTCGAAATAATATACTTTTCCTTTACATATTAATCATTGAAATTACATTTATTACTTATTCTTTTTGAAACACTATTATAAAAGTATTTTAATTCAACTAAACCCTGCCCACACCTTTTCTTGACATTAGAAGAGCATGGTAAACTCAAATAAAAAGTTGTAAACGCCTTAGACTTTTTGAAGAAATCTATACTTGAACAAAGAACAAATATCCTTTAAAAGTTAAGCAAATATTTAAAGTCAAAGGTTCCCTTGAGCCAACTTCCTCAAGTTAACTGCCCAGTATCACTTAAACGTGTCCTTCACAACTTTCCATTCAAGTTTATAACTGAATGGAAAACTTTTCTAAAAGACTAAGAAAAAGGGACTTTTGTCTTTGAAGGTCTCATCAGAAATATATTCAATTTTAATTACTTTCCGTAAATTACACTTTTTAAACATTTGTATTTTTATACCAGTATTATTTATTGGTACCATGAAGATATGCAATGTTTTTAAGAATAACATTATTAATAATATCTGCTCAATTATATTCAGAGGAAACTAACCTAATTCGGACAGAGTTGTCAGAAAGTAGGAAGGTGATTGCAGAAATGTCATTTAGTGTATATGAGACATTTAACATTAGTCTAAGAATGATTATTAATACACGATATCTGTCCGACAATGGCAGAGCTGTCAAGCTGTTTGACATATAATTAAGCTATACGTTTTGTCACTGTCCACAGTCACCTGTCTCTGTTGTTAATGGATTTAATATAGTTCTTGTAGCTGTTGTTATTAAATGCTAATAGGTCGACCGAGAACTTCATGGATGAACCAAGTCCAGAATGACATGGAAGGACACGGCCTTAATGAAGAAGACGGATTTGAAAGGAAGACTTGGAAAAGGATGGTATCCTGAAATTCGGTTGGATAAAACCTCAACATTGGGGAAACTCTCATTAAAAAAAAAAATAGTCCTTGTTGAGTTTTTCGGGTTATTTGGTGTGAGTTCTGTTTGTACGAAGGATATATTATTATTCGCCGTGTGACTCTCATTCTGCGTTTTCTAAAATGAGATTCCATGTGAAAAGACGCTACTAACAACTATCGCATCTTCTGCGCTACAGATCTTCCATTGACATACGAAACACATGACTTATTTACAACACTATAATAGGACCCATTACGGCATATGGAGCAGAGCTTTGGTGTTGACTAAGACACAATCCATAATTCTAAGAAAAATAGTTAATTATTCTTGGATTATTTCGAATTACACAATGCAGAACGACATAAACATCGCCACAGTGAAATCGTATGTTCACAGCAAACATACAACATTCAACTCCTCACTAGATCACCAAATTCCTCTCTTTCTGTATAACCCGGACTCCCTATGAGAAGATTAAAAAGACCAGCCCAAAAACCAATTACCAATTATCCAAATTTGTTTTCCTGCGAATCCAGATCATTGAGATCAAATTTGTAGGATGCAATACTTGAAAGGTGCAAATATTAATAAAAAACAAACAAAAAAGAATAATACCAATACAACTCATGAAGGGCTTTCGGTTTAAGTACATGACAGGTAACGGTACTATTTCAAAGACAACAGCAGTGCAGAGAGTTTAATTGGCCGGATTTGTACGCGTCAACCGAGGGGAGGTCACTTCCGCTTTAGAACCCAAGATCTTAAGCACATTGAATGCTTCAAAATTCAATAATCAATACAGTATACAGAAAAAACATGTAGGCATAATATGTCTTACTACCCGTGAAAAGCCGGGTCGAGTCGCTAGTATATAATACATAAATAAAATTGACACCCGAACTAAGTTCATTACAATATACAAATCGGCAACAATGGTATATAAAATGTTTATTATATCTACGGTAAATTTTATCCTGTAATGTAATAAAACAGCCTAGGGCAGGCATTTACCGCAGTATCATAACCACATAATTTTAAAAGACTGGAGGGACTCCTGAGGGAAGAGAGGTTACAAAAAATGATGAAAATAAAAGCGAATTAGATCCGCTCCAGAAAAAACCGCGGATAGGGTCCTTATGGTAAACAGGCCAGGGATTCGGTTGTTTGTACACCCATCTCTATCAGTTAACTCAAAATCTTCTCACTTCTCTTCTTTATTCACCCTACTATCTTTCTTCTCATCTATCCTTCTAGCCTAGTTTGCATTACTGAATAATATTATTCACCTATATATCTTGGGTGGGTGTCTGTTCCGCAGCTATTCTCTCCAAGTTACAACAATTTTTGTCTGTTTATTCATTCCATTATTAATATTTTCCAAAAATAGATGTTATCGTGACCTTCAGTGTGGGAAAAAGAATGTAATTGTGGAAAAAGAGTAGATTTCGGCAATCATTTCATCGAGAAACGTTTCAACTGACATTCTGAACTATAAATGATAGATGTTTGTTGAAGCGTTCATTTCTATTTGAAATGATTACCGAACTATACACATTTCCCATAGTAACATTCGTTTTTTCATTCTAAAGCACACGATAGCTTGTATATTTGAAATATTTAAAGGGGGACGAATGACAAGTTAAATTTGTTGTTATACAACTAGAAATGAAAGCCTGCAGAATTAATACTTCAAGAATACTTTGATTAGGAATCATCTATACATATAAAACAAAGTTCTCGGCCGCGTTTGTTCGCGGTAAACTCAATAACTACTGCTCGGATTTTCATGTGGTTTTCACCAATAGATAGAGCTATTCGCCAGGAAGGTTTAGGTATATAATTTGTCGAGGTTTGTGTAAATGGGTTGGAATATGAAGATAGTGGACGATGTCTGCTGCTGATCGTATGCCCAGATTGGTTCTTATAGTCGCGTTCCTCACCCTGTCTCTTCTCGTTTTCCCTTCAACTCTTCTTAGATACTTCATTTCCAATGCTTGGAGTTGACTTTTATGCTTGCTGGTGAGGGTCCAAGATTCACTTGAGTATGTCAGGATTGGGAGAAAGGTATTTTAAACACTGTTTTCTTGGTGTCTTTTGTAACTTCTCTTTTTCCAATAAAACCTTTCTTAAGAGAGTTAAAGCATTTTCCTGCACGTCTTATTCTCTATATAGTATAGCGAGCAGTGTGAAGAATGCGGGTCTTAAGTTTCTATAACCCAGATGGTAAGGCCTTATTTTCAGTTGTGCTCTTCTAAGAGCAGAATCCAATACTATGATGAATTGGATTCTACTCTAACCACCTGATCACCCCTAACCACTTTGTTATATTTTTTTATGTCGAGCTGCTCATTAAGGACTAATAATTTGCAGATCACTGATTCGAAACCGGCAGTGTTTCAGAACACTTTTTTTATCCTCTTATCAGGCGTGAATTGAACTTGTGGTATCTGAAAGCCCCCTTGTGGGTTAGCCTTTATTGGGGAAAAAACCAGGCACTTGAGTGTGATCTCAGCCAAATTACATCTGTTCACAACCTTTGGCTTGGAAATAGCACATTCCTTAACACCCACTTGACCCAATAACCTACGTGGGTTGTAATGGTACTGAGTTTTTTTTCTTTTTTACTTTTGTAAAGATTTTCAAAAGATGAACGTGCAATTTATCAACAATCTCAGATATCTTTATAAAAGAAATCTAAAAATAAGTTATTTAGATTTAATTTAATCTTTTTTTTTTTTACTTTTCCGTTTAAAGCCTACAACAACATTTTTTCAAAAGATCATGTATTTCCGTTTCAGATCCAGTTAAAATTAACAAAACATATTATAATATTTTCCCACAACGCCTCTATACCGATTCCTCTAATTATTGGACCTCAGAATATAACTAAAGATTTTGTACCAGTGTATTTAATAATTTTAATTAAGTTTCTTTAGAAAATTAGCGATAGTTGATACGTTTGTTACTTGCTTTAATTTGTACTGGACTTTCCTTTCAAACGAATTTCACTTCTTGACAGCTGATCATAACTCTCGAACTCTTGAGTAGTTACCCTGTGCCTGGAATCATCACTATCGTGATGGCAAATAATTTCTGCTTATTTAAATATAAATGTGTAAACTAAGTCCTACCAAAATATTACTTAATACATTCAAAACCTCAAGCGACTTGGTACTTAAAGGTGGGAATAATTTGTCTATGTACTAAGGAATCATCTTTATAGTCTAAGTTTGTAGCCCAAGACATTATGGCATTTCTTTATTATAGTTAGCATTGCAAACTTCTATGTATATATATGCCTCTGAAATAGTAAACAATTATAAATAGTTATTAGAGAATAGTATCGATTTAGAGACAGAGATATAAAAAGCGTAGAGTAGAATAGTCTCTAATTCATATAAGATTTTTGATAAAATGCATTTTTGATTTTAAATTTCAATTCTCTGATTATTAACTATAACCATGAATTAAGGAAGAAAATGGCCCGACTGGAAGTAAACAAAATCCTCTTA
Source organism: Arma custos (assembly GCA_037127475.1). Lineage (NCBI taxonomy): Eukaryota > Metazoa > Arthropoda > Insecta > Hemiptera > Pentatomidae > Arma > Arma custos. The sequence continues at coordinate 44,429,275 of CM073765.1, forward strand.
AATAGAAAGAACTGTTTATGGGTAAGCCAATGTTTCGACCCACATTGCTAGTCTTCGTCAGGGCTGCATATCCAAGATAAAGACAAATTAAAATTATGAATGGTAAATATTAAAAATACAAATAGGTATCAAGGTATATGAGGGATCAATAAGAAAAAAATCAATATAGCTATGAATTCTATGCCCTCCATGCTTAAATACTAGACCATAGACATCCCGAGAACAAATATCTCCTGGCAGTATAAAATTCCCTTGGTCTCAGAACGGTAGGTTCTTATAATTAATATCGGTGAGAAATGATTCTTTAATTAAATATTTTTCCAAGCTAAAATATTTTATCGAGTGCATTAATTTTTAAAAAATCTTTTATTTTCTTAACACTTAAACTGTCATAGTGTGATTCAGTGGTATGTTCTCTCAGGCCATACGCATTTCACATCTATGTTCCCCCAGGCCATGGCTACAATTTTTTTTCTTTATTAGCGAAATTCAGCCGTTGAAGGTTTTGTACCCGACATTCAATGATGACACATAGGCCATTCAAGGTCAATCTTCACTCAAAATAAAACAAAACCTTGCATCAATTTAATGATACAACTGCTACAAAGTCGCCCTCTCCGTTGTATCAGACTGATACACATGGCCTCGCTATGAAATTCTCTAATGTAAACACATGATACATATGGCTTGACAAGGTTATATATAAAATATATACATATGACAATTAAAGTGTTAATTACTTATTGATACTTGTTCTAGCTGCAAATTAAATTATATTATGGATTATAATTAATATTATTTCCTCTACTTGAATTAATTAGTTAGGAGATAGTTAATACTACTCTCCTGATCGTTGCTTCAACTTCCTGGTTTCTACTCGAAGGGAATTCTAACCACTGGATTTGCATTATTAACCCCCCGAATTGAAAGTTAATGTTGTAAATATTTTAAAAGTAAAAACCATTACTGCTTAAATATTTAATAATTATTAACATATTTTCTTCATTGGAGATATGCGCCAACAGTAGAAATCAGAATAGTATGACCTCTAAACGGGATTGATGTATTTAAACCAAAAGAAATTACTAAAATACTTCCACAGTTTTATTAGAAATAATTAATAAAGTAGCAATTAACTTGAAATTTTAAACTTAATTTTATTTAGCGTTACATAGTAAGGGAAACATTAAAAAAAGGGACAAAAATCTTTCAATAATTGTTACTAATAACGTAATGATAATGAATAATAACAATTATTATTTTTATTGCAGTATTATTTAAAATATATTGTTTCAATGTTTAAAAAAAAAAGAACAGATTTAATTAATTAAATATTGAGCAAACTATCTATATTTTTATAGAGTGGCAGTGTCTATATCTGATTTTCATCCTATTAATTATTAAAAATAATAATTTATACTATTTTATAATACTGTATATAAAACCGGGAACGTGGTAGCTCGGTGGTAGAGCGCTGACTTGCCATGCGGAAGGTAACTAGTTCAAATCCGGTAGTCTTTTTTATTTAAGCTGTTAACAGCCGAGGATGTATCTAGTGCGATCTGGAGACCCTATTAGGGCTCACCTAGCCTCTGTAAATTGAGTTAATAAAAGGAAAAATCTGGCATTAAACGTGATATCCGACAAATCAGCTCCGAGCACAAGTTCTAGAAACAGTACAATGTTCTACCACGAACTCAGCCCAATACCCAAGAAGGTGGTAGTGGTTTTTTTTTTTTTTTTTACAACCTATCATATATAACCACAATAAAATAAAAGTAATATTGTGACAGATGAAAAATGTAAAATTGGATAAGGTAATTGGATAACAAGATAATATTTACAGTAAAAATAATCAATATTTTCATCATTAAGGAACACAAATATAATTTAGTATCATTATGTAGCAATCCAGTCATGCCCATAACTCAAAAAGAATAAGAAAAGTTTTTACCAGTATGATATTTTCTTAGGCGGAGAAAGGAAAACAGACTGATCCCTGTGTTATTGCAAGATGGGAAAATGGATTTCTACCAAGTTACCGACCCGAGAGTCTCTCAAGACGCTTATGACTATGATATACATCGAGCGGACTCATGAATATAGCCCATCCTTCTCCGCGTCGATGATCTCAAAGTTTGGGAAATATCTAAAAATAATACTCTGGTCCTGAGTAGAAAGGGGTTCTAGGGGAATAAAATACTCCAATATAAATCCTTCCTTATATATCTTCATTAAACAATAAAGCGCTTACAACTTTAGAGAGAGGGGACTAGTTCAGTGTGCCGAAGCCTGAGTTGCTGTGGTGAAGGCATAGGATTCAAATCTGCTTCTAATAGATAAATTATTTATTCTTAAAACAGCCATCGATAGACCCTCTGGGATCTACAAAACCTCCTGTGGCTGACCGAGCCTATGTAAAGTGAGTACCCCTAAGTGGGGACAAATGGCTAACCACTCAACCGCTAGCTTAGTAAGAGTACAGACCCTACCATATACCGTTCCCAACTCTCTTTATCAGTTGTATTCTGTTGACATTTTTTTTCTTTCATATGATTCTGTATAGATACAATTAAATTCGATTCTTTTTTTAATATTTTACAAAAATACAAGTTATCGTGAGCTTCAAAATGGAACAAAGAATGTAATTATGGAAAATGAGTAGATTTTGGTTTTCATTCCATCTCGAAATGAACCTTCCAACCAACATATCGTCGCGGTCAAAACAATACCACCAATCTACAACTTTTGGTGAAAATGAGTTAGTAGCGGTAACGCATTCTTCATGGTTAATGAGTAAATTTCGGTAATCATTTCATGAAGAAATAAAAGTTTCAAACTTTTATACCATTTCAAAGTATAGACGATATATGTTTGTTGAAACGTTCATTTCTAGATGAAATGATCACTGAAGTATACTTATTTCCCAAAAAGCTCCAAAAGTATTTTTGGAAAAAATTAAAAGGGAAACAAATAAAAAGTTAAAACTTTTTGTGAACCAAATCGAAACGACAATCTGTGGAAGATATACTGCTATTTTATTTTTTAGAAAATATTAATAGAAAAAGGACTATTGTTGTATATGAAAAAAACGAAATATAAACGGATTCGTTATTGGTTATAAAAATAACTATTAATTTGTTTGTTGATACTGAAATTTGTTATCCCTCAGGTACCATAGCTACCTAGTGGTATTGTGTGGTATTGAGTGGAATTCGAGATAAAAAATTTATTTGTATTGAATACTTTTACTTTTGTTATTAATAAAAATATTAACTCAGCTTTAGGTGAAACGATCATAAAGAGGGGAAGTCAACAAAAAAAATTACAGCTTGATAATAGCAAATTAAATCGGTAATAATTTTATTTTTTACCAATAATTACAAATTTAACGGATGAATTGAAGTAGCTATTTATTATAATGAATTCCGTTAGATAGCTCTATGAATTGATAAGACGGCTGGATTCTGGATTTATACGAGTAATTATCCCATGATACATTTAAATTTGTTAATCTGAATATTAACACCGGTTTTGACTACCTGGTTTGGGAAATTATAACTAAACGTGTGACTTCAATTGCAGTGAGGACCCTATCTTCACTGAACAGGGCTCCTTGGGGATTTCGTATAGCTCTTGACCGAGTGGAATTCGACAGTTGTAATCTACTTAAAGTAGCAATTAAAATTACAATAAGGCACCTACATTATCCGTTGGGTTTCATATAACTAGAGAAATTATAATGATCAAAATTAAACAATTAATAATTTGGGTTTTTTTTTTATTAGGACCAATTACTTTTACTGGTTGAAAAGCAACTGTTTATAATTAGTTAATAACCATCTGTTTATACAGATTTTTGTTATTTAACTAGATATGATATAAATCGGCGCGGAGTGGTTCAGTGGTAGAGCACTGAGTTGCCATGTCGGAAATCCTGGTTCAAATCTCGCTGCAGGCAAGACTTTTATTTAGTTTGTTTGCAGCTGGAGATGGGTCATGTAGGATCTAGGACCCTCCTGGGGCTCACCTAGACTATAAAATATTATAAAAATAGGTTGCCCAAAATAAGAGGGGCTCTCGGTTGAGAGTGACCTAGGACAAATCATCTCCTTGCAGAACCGTTGTCCATGAAACAGTACAGTCTCTACCATGTACTGAATCTGGATGTACCCATGTACTGGATCTACCCTAGATCCGTTCACCGGTTGAAGTGGTACAGGTTTTGTTTGGTTATGATATAAACCTCCGGTGCTAACACCGAGATTATATAAGTTAAGGTTATTGAAACAATATGTGCATTGCAGTACTGCTCTACAGTTGATGGAATTTTATAGAAATGTAATTTGAGAACTTGCAGAAAGAAAATAGTTAAGCTATCAGGAGCGTGATCATTGTCATTTTTATTTTCGAGAATATTAAAAAGGAAACGAATGTACAGTTATAACTTGTTGTGACATCGCTCGAAGCGATAAACTACGGAGCTTATATCTTCTCTTTTCGGTAAAGATTCCGCAGGTTGTCACTTCGAGTTGAGTCACAACTAGTTATAACTCTTCATTCGCTCCCCTTATAATATTTTTTAATAGTGAGCATGAGCTAGTACGGAAAAAAGGAATGTAACTATGGGAAATGTATATATTTCGGTTTCAACAATTTAATCAAGAAAAGAACGTTTCAAAAAATATATATCATCTATATATTTTTGTTTTGAAGAGAAAAGGTTTGCCCTTCCCTTTTTTCTCTTCAAAACAAAAATATTTAAAAATAATAACAATTAATAAAATTTATCTTCCATACGTCCAAATGTTAGTTGAAACTTTTAAGATGAAATGATTGCCTAAATCTACGCATTACCAATAATTACATTCTCTTATCCATACTAAAGCTCATGATAACTTGTATTTTTTGAAAATATTAAACAATGAAACGAATAAATAAGTTAAAACTTGTTGTGACATCTAGAAGCGACAACCTACGCAACAAATACTGCTACTTTTAGAAATAAGGACTTGATTGATAAGACAGCAGATAAGATGGGACCATCGCTAAGGATTCAGTTAATTAAATGCCACTAGATTTAGGGCTTCCTCCAATCCCGCCCGAGGATTAGGTCCTTGGTTCAGATGGTTTAGGTACCCACTTAATCAAGATTAAAGAACAATGATATCCATTTATAAGAAAAATGGGTATCAGTTCCGTTGGTTGACATTTCGCGGTTCAGTCACAACAGTTTTCTTCACAACGAATAATTCTCGTTCGTTTCCTTTTTAATATTCTCGAGAAAGAAAAAAAAATCTAGAGTTGAAATTTTGAAGTTCGGTTTGAATGAAAAAAAAGAGAGTGATTACGGGTAATCTGTATATTTCTGTGGTAATTTCATCAAGAAACGAACGTTTCAACAGACATTTCGAAGTATTAAGAATGATATAACCTAAACAATATGTGAAAGTCGGGGTTTTAATATATATATATATATACACACACACATTCAGTAATAGTTACTATTCAGAGAGTAATAAAAGTATTTTATTTTCATTAATATCAAAAAGGAAACGAATAAAAAGTTAAAAATTGTAGTGATTTAACTGAAAGCAACAACCTGCGGAACAAAAAGTGTACGTTATTTTTTGGTTTTAACGACTTATAATATATGAGCGTTTCATTTGTACATTATCATACATTTTTCAAAGATACATTTTTTTACAGGCATTAGATTTTTTTAAAAGGTACACCATTTTAACGATGTAATATTTGTTGAGTTAAAGTCTTAAAAATTTTAACTTTTCATTCCTTTCCTTTTTAATATTCTCAATATTTTAGGAGGAAAACCTTCATCCAGTCATCTAGCACTTCTAAATTGTTTATTTTTCAAAACGTTTCGACATTTATGTCATTTTCAATCAATTAAACAAATGTCTGCATCATTCCAATAATACATAACTTTAAAAAGTTATATGTCTTTGTATCTCATTAATATATATTTATTTCGCATTTACTTGGGGATATATCCATATCCATATGTTATAACATAATACTTAACAATTTCACCATAGAGGATGGATATATCCCCAAGGAAATGCGAAATAAATATACATTAATGAGATTTAAAAACATATAACTTTTTAAAGTTATTTATTATTGGAATGATGCAGACATTTGTTTAAATGATTGAAAATGGCATAAATGTCGAAACGTTTTGAAAAATAAACAATTTAGAAGTACTAGATGAATGGATGAAGGTTTTTCTCCCAAAATATAAGAATCAAAAAGATTTATAGTCCAGTTTTACGTTAATTTATACATTCTCAATATTAAAATCATGAGTTTTAGCAAGAAAAAGAGTGTATTTAAGGGAAATTTATACATAATCATTTCATTAAGAAATGAATGTTTCAACTTAAATTGTGAAATATAGATGATATATGTCATGAAACGATGAAACAATTACAAAAATAATTTCACGTTTTGCCAAGATGATTGATTCATGGCCGCTGCCGAACCGAAACTCAAAAGATAACCAGTACCTACAGTTATACCCTTCAAGATTAAATTATTTTCATATCTATTTAATGATATTAATTTTTAAAAAGTAAAGTATGAAAATTAAGTATTATAGAGTATAGTATATATATTATAAGTAGTTTCCATTAAAATCAATAACCAACAATAATATTGAAACAAATATGACTAATATTCAATAATGTAATAAAAAAATGATTTTTAAAAATTTTTGATTATCAATGATTCTGCTAAATTAATTCAAATTTGTACACCTATTTAAGTTCATAATTATTTAATTTAAAATATATTTCATGTAAATGATAAATATCTTTTCACTCAGAATATGAATACTCTTGAAGGATTGTTGTGAACCTAATTTTTTATAGCACCTTACTTTCATTATTATAACTATTGCAAAGTATACTTAAATAATAATGCAAATAAAATTATTAATAATAGATAAATAAGAGTGGAACTATACTAAGACTAGTAAAATACTTCTTAAAACAACAAATTATATTAGTAAAATTGAGCTGATTTAATCACTTTTTTAAAAATGTTAAACCTTATGTAAAAAATGAGATATAGAAAACTACAATAACAACAATTAAAATAGAAGATTCCGTGCTCTTCATCTTTGTAAATCATGTACAAAAATCATTGGTAATATTTAAATTTTTCTATATGAATTATAGAAAATATAAGTAGAATGATAATAATCCTCTTAGGGTACATGTATTAATTAAATAAATATAATTTTAATGGAGCTAATTGAATAACAGTGAGAAATTATATTTTAATTTTTTTTTTAAACAATTTACTATTTTGTACTACCCGTTACTGTAAGATGAGAAATAAAAATTATTAACTCTATTTCTAATGTATATACCTGACATTTTTATGGAGCACAAGAATGTTAAGCAATCAAAATGAATTGGTAGGCTATAAAGTCAAAGTTATAAAAGAACTTTTTTTATTTATAAAAACTACCTTATAAAATTTCCAAAAGATGAATTTCTAGTTCAATCTTCCATTCGCCATATTTAAAGAGAAAGGCTTCACTATTTAAAAGGGAGATATTAACACACACAAATCTAAAATCACTTTCACTAGAACTTATTTTTAACTAATACACAAAAAAGATGTAAAATATTGAACGAAAAAGATCTAAACTGCACTAAAACTATAATAATGAATACTGATTCACTTCACATGAAACTTAGAACACTATCTTAAGAAAAGCCAAGCTGGAACTGTTCCCCCACTAGTTACTTTCCAGTGGTGACAATATTTCAACACAAATTCGATAATTATTTTAAATATAGATTTATTTATTATTGTTTTTCTCTATGTTTTTTAACATTATATAATTAATTAGATATTTAACTTGACAAATTAATAGTTTTTAAAGAAAAAATTAAATACTATGATGTCTACAGTTTCTAATTTGACTATTTTATTTTGGCTCGAAAACCACCCCACCATTATTCTGTCTCCCCTTTGTGTGGCTTACTTTCATTTTAGTGTTTACCTTAACAGTAGTGCTTTTAATAATTGTTAATTTAGGATGTGAATATTTAATAAAAGAGTAATTAAGCATCTCAACCATCTGAAATTAATAAGTTATAATAAATAATATTTTATTTATTAAATATTTTTAATATTGTAACATTACAATAAAATTTCAAAAATTTAGTTTTTCTATCTTAATATGGAACAGTCGAAATAAAGTAGTAAAGAAAATTGTTCATTCTGTAATAGAAAATATTTTCATAATTATTAAATGATTGACTTTACTATAAACTTAAAGTTGTAAACCAACTAAAAACAATATTTTCGATTGATTCAAAAGTTCTGTACCGTTATAATTGTATATCCAAAGTAATACCGATTTTTTAATATGTTCAATCAATCAGTAAAATCGGCAGGCTTTTATAACCTTAAGGAATGAAACCTTCGTATGGGACATTTTATTATTCTTTAAAGAAATAAATTGTTTATTTTTGTGTTCCAAAATACATTCGGTACCAGTTTTATAATGGTAATGAATAAACTAATCAATTAAAAAAAAAAAATAATCTATTTGAACTTTTGATTGAACGTTCATTTACCGAACGATTGAATTTAACAGTGTTTAAGTGCCAACCTTATAAGAAAGGTGTATTCATACAAATATATAAATGTAGGTATGTATATTATTTCTGTTTTACTTATGAATAATGTATTTCACGTTTAAAGCTTATATATTCTTTCCAGAAAACAACAAGACGACATTTCTATCAACTCTTACCGGGCCTACTTTCGGAATACTGATTTGAATAACCCCCCCCCCCCAAAGTTATTCCGTAAAATTGTTTAGACAGCTTAATGTTTATTGTTTTTCAGAAAATCCGTTTATTGAAATAGTATTAATAAAAAAAAAAAATACATCCCAAAAATGGTTTTGTTTAATATTATACATTACAATGAGAGTTAATAATTCTCCTTGAATAATGTTAATTTTTTTTTATTAAATGATGTTAAACATTTAATTACCAATATTAGCCAATATTAGAATATATATCCAAATAGCTAAAAACAGATGAAAATACAGATCACATAACAGTATTTGGTAATAAAAATTATATTAGTGTTTCATATAATAACCGATAACAACTAATGCGCTATTTAAATTAAAAATAACTAAAATTAAAACTTTCAAAGGAGTTATATCACGACACAACCGCACATCACAAGGAACTGAATTAGACTGAACAAGGGAGAATATTTTTCAGGATGTAGAGCTTTAAAATTGAGTTAGCAACGTCATTGGTAAAAGGATAACTCCATCCTGTCTAACAAGACGTCTGTAAAAAATGTAAACATTCTAGAAAATTAAACAAACTGTTCTGTTCGTAATGGTTCAACCATTTATTTCTGTAATAAAAATTATTATTTACTTTTTTTGTTATAGTTCAGTTTATAGATAATGCAATTTTATTTCTTGTTTTTGGAAGATCGTACTCTAGCGATATTTCTTTTTAATTCTTAATTTTTTTTTAAATTTATTTATTGATATTTAAAACTGCATTACAATAATACAACAAGTAAATAGGCTGAGTGATACATAATGACATAAGAATGACAAGTAGAGAAACTACCCACTGGTAGTTCTCAAATCAAAATTCAACTAAGAAGGTCACGTGGCCATCTTCTTTTCAGACGTCTCGGAGGATTATCGGGAATTGAAGAGGAAGCTCGGTTTGAAACTAAAAGGTTTGGATAGGCCTAAAGTTTATTATGGAATGATAGGTATCTGGAATGGGCTAAATCGGTGACATATGTAACATTAAGGTGATTATGGATGGTTTTATTTGTGACAAAATAAGGATCGTTTAGGATTTTGCGAAGGATTTTGGATTGCAAGGATTGGATACGAGAGGAATTCGAGAGGATGCCTTAGTGGAGCCCAATTCTTAATTTAAAATTATAATCTTTCCTAAAATCAAATAGATATTTCTTCATTTCTGAAATTATTAGTTATCATAAAGATTTGTCAATTGTACTTAGCTGAATAATAATTAACCGAGCAACAATTATCAGCAGTACAATCACACAATCGAATCTGAATATATAACTGTATGTACAATAAATGAATGTGTACAATGAATATGTACAATTTATAAATGCATGCATACATTATATATTAATATTATTATAGATTATATCCATTGGAGCGGGACAGCTCAGTGTGTTGAGCTGAGTTCCTGAGCTAATATTATATTTTATAGAAACATGAGATACTTAGTTCCGAGAGCAAAACCCATGAGACTTTGCCTGAATCTCTCAATGATCAACCTCAAAATAAATAAAAAATTAATAAATAAACAACAACCAATTTAAATTATTAAATAAATAATCAAATTCACGGTTACATGCCCAAAAATGGAATATTTAAAATCCTGAGTTTAAGGGATCAAGGGAAATCGCTTAACGTGTTGGTTCATAATCTGATAAGTGCCAGTAAATGAGTTTTCTCGCTTAAAAGCTTTAATTTTCTTTCTCTTTTTTTTTTACTATTTAATAAAAACTTTTTTAAAGGTACAAAAGATTGGATTTTTCCTTCATATAATTGATTGTGAGGGTGAAAAATATTTCTAAACTTTATAAAAATATTTCGCCAGAATTCTAGCTGAGGGGAAATAATTGTAAGAGCAGCATTGGATGGATTAAACTAAATGCTATAATCTATAATATAATCTATAAATGTTATAATCTGTTATAATCTATAATCTATCTGATAATCTTTACTATTAAGGGAAAACATATTTATTTTCTAATAACCATCTTGAGGAAATGACAAGAAACTGCACACCGCTTTAGGCTACTTCAACACTTACCAGACCGCTAAAAGCTCTCAATTAATTAAAAAAGCCACATATATACGACTATTAAAAGACTTATTTGGATTTACGGAGTAGAGTTTTGGGGCTTCACTAAGCAATCGAATGCCCCTGTGATGAAACATTGTTTTATACAGTACTGTGCGAATTAATGTCAACACTTGATAATGATATAATTTTTTTGTTTATCGCAGTTGGCAACACGTTTATTTGTCAAAATGGCGGCTATTTTGTGTTCGTGTTTTATCAATCAGTAAGTGACGAGACACAACAAAGCTACTGACGCGTTAAATTTTGTTATTTTTAAGAACTACAGTTTTTTTTTCAGACGTAAACTTTACTAAAGCTAATTGTTTCTTATTTCTGAAGATGGATATTTCTCCAAAAGAAACCCACTAAGATTGTTACTTTGAGTGAACACACATCAATGACTCAAAGAGATACAGCCAAGGAGTGTGGAATGAGTTTGAGAACTGTTAAAAAGAATAACAAAAAAGCAAAAAAGAGAAACTGGGGCGATTGAGGTGAACAGAAAAGGGAAATGTGGAAGGAAAAGAAAGACAATAGCAAGAGATGAAGCTTTTCTAATAAGGGAATGTAAATTAAACAGTAGAAAAACAGCCAAGAACTTCAGCAAGACTTAGCCCATACTGGGGTTGTTGTTCATGACTCCACCGTACAAAAACGTCTTATTGGAGGTGGAATTGAAAACCAATAAGGCATAAAAAAACACAAAAAAAACAGTTATTGACGGCTGCTATGATGATGATAAAACGATATGATTGGGCGAAAAAATATGTAGGCCGGACTGTTGAAGACTGGAGAAATGTGTTATTCTGAGATGAGAGCCATTTTTTGGTACAAGGACAGCGATCGTTGGAAAAATCGAAAACGAAAAACTTACAACACAACATTTCTATCAAACTGTCAAACATCCATTAAAGAAGATGTTGAGGGGCTGCTTTTCTTTTCTTACTGGATCGCTTATGCCGATCGAAAGCATGATGAACTCACAAAAATACAAAGACTTGCTAGAACAAAGATTAGAACCCGAGCTAAGAAGTTAATGCCAACGGTCAAGCAGTTTTCTAACAAGATTCAGCTTAAGAAAAAAAAATACATGCCTTGAATGGCCAGGTAACTCTCCGGATCTCAATCCAATCGAAAATCTGTGGGCTATAGTAAAAGCAAGACCTAAAAAAATTGATTGCACAACAAAAAAAAGCTGATTGAGGCAATAATTCAGACATCGTTTAGACACACGCAAATATCAGGAAATTGTAAAAAAAAAACTGTTTGATTCTATGCCAAACCGTGTACAAGAAGTTATAAAAGTTAAGGGAGCACACATCTCGTACTAAAAAAAAATCTTACTTGTAATTGTTTATATGTATTTTTTCCTCAATAAAGAATATTTCTTATTTTTTCTAATTTATCACATGTGTTCACATTAATTCTCGCACTACTGTATTTGAAAACTTAAATATAATTATTATTATTAAATTAATTATAAAGTATACTATTTTTATTAATCGTAATACAATGAAAACTGAATATATTGGTGTGCGATTTTTATTTTTTATTGAAAAAGTATTTTAATTTTTAAATTTAAAAAATATTTTGATAATATAATGTTATTTGTAATTATAAATTGATGAAACATGAATTATTCTTGAAAACTTAAATATGCTTACTTAAAAAATAAATATTATTTTTTATCTTAATAAAAATAAATACTTATTCTATATTTTGGACGTGGGATTTAATAAAATGTTAAAAATTTATTTTAATGATGTAATATGTAATTTGCAAATATAGCATGATGAAACATGAAACATTACTTCATATTTCCAAGAAAAATTACACAGACAGACAAAGTCACTGACATAACAACTGGCGACGTATTGTATGACTGAGGAGACAAGGAGGAGGCTAAAAAGAAGGTGGATGAGGGATCTGCTATCACAATAATATCAAATAAAGCCACGGGAGAGGTACCGCTGGATATTGTTCTACTTCGTGCCTCTTATTCCATTTTATTGTAACTTCATGGACCGAAAATCTGCTAATTATCATTTTACTTTATTGACAGTTGTGGATTAATACCTATATAAAGTGAAAAAAATACATATATAATTACTTCAACAGTAAATACATTTTTTAAATTCTAATAAAAATAAATAATCAATATTGTGCACGAACGATTTTTAATTGATTTTAATAATTATAAATTAATTCTAATGATGTAATATGTATTTTGTAAATATGTCACGATAAAACAGGGTTTATTTTTGAAAATTTAAATGTAATTACAAATATATTTTAGGATATATTTTTTTAAAATCCTAATAAAAATAAATTATCAATATTTTTAAAAAAGACTTTGTTGATTTCTTCTGGTTTAGATCGCGTTGATAAACCAGAAGAAATCAACAAAGTCTTTTGTAATAATAGTGGCCGTGGAAACCTAAAAGAGTATTTATCAATATTTTTATTATTTTTTTAAATATTTACAAATTTTAAAATGTAATTTGTAAAGAGGAAATTTAAAAAAGATGTACAATATTGTGACACTTTCTTGTGTTAATGAGGAAAGCTGAGAAGGAAAAATGTAGCAATTTGTTGCTTGTTATCTCTTAGGGCCAGTTAAATTTTATTTTTGGCATTACGTAATAAGCGAATAGATTTTCCGACTCATTAAAGTTTGTTATGTGAGAAAATCATTATCAGCTGCGAGGTTTTCTTCAAGGTTATACTGAAATATTTGAAAAAATCTTAATATAATATAATATTAAAGCAAAGGCTCGATGCGGATAATATCTCAAGATCACAAATAAAATCCTCCCATCTACGCCTCGGTCCCTACAACGTTTACCAGTCCCCTCTGGGCTAATTAATTTTTAGGATTACGTCAGTAATTAAAACTTAATAAAAAAAAAACTGAATCTTTCATTAATTCTCTCTGTTGAATAATCACTCTTACATTCAAAGCTTTTCTTCTCTGAATTTTTTTGGTTATATAATTTAAGGAAAAGAATTTTCATCGAAATCTGTAGAGCAGTTGTAGAGAAAATTGAAAAAATATATAAATAAATAAAGGATTGAATCCACAGTATTAATTTTTTACGAAAACAATTTTGGAACATCTCACGTACATGTGAAAAAAGTAATATTTTTGATTATGTCTGTATACCATCTAACCATACATCCGCCATCCTTCTAAAAAAATCAGTGTTCTTTGAACTAAATTCTTGATACCAACAACATTCTTAGCTTATCGGTAATGGAATGGAATATACCATCATTAAAATTAAAACCATACCAAAATCTCATAATATAGCTGTAGAATAAACCATTTAGAAAGCAACCTTTTGCAAAAACGGTTACCAACGCCATCATGAATTATCAGTTATGTCCCTACTCACCAGAGACGAATTAATTTAGTATAATTTTAATCAAGATGAGGACAAAAAGCTAAAGAAGAGAGCTAGGTAGTGGGGGAATGGGTGTGACTTCTGCGCATGTCTTTTTCAAAATCGTCGAATTGTAACATATTAATATCTAGCAGTATATATTAATATGTAATGTAACATATTAATATCTAATAACTAGAAAGGGAATATTATAATTATATGAAAGGTTGAATTTTTATTTATAAATTTATTAATAGGCATTCCTTAAAAGAGACTAAATATGTTGTATTTTTATGTAAATTAGGAAAAATATGTTTAAAAGGATAACCATTAGTTATCTTTTAGAAAGAGCTAATAGAAAATGTTTAAATGTAGAACATTAAAATCAAAATTGAGTAAAATCTACATCCAATACTAATTGTGCCCTCAGTTCAGCAAATTCCCTGAAATGGGATTTCAAAGACTCGGAGATAAGTGGAATATAATTTCAGGATTTTTGGTTCCTTTATGTCTGAAATCTCTTGTTCCTCCCCCTCCCCCCCCCCAATTTGATTGAGAATTCATACCGATGCTCACCTGACACCCTCATTTCTCTTCTTGATGTGCAGAGTTGAAGTTTCTTCGTCCGATTTTCCAACTGTCATATTTATAGTCTCTCTCCTCCTTGTCTTCAGAACTAAAAAAAAAATGACTCCCTTGCATTCTTGATCATTTCACTCTATTTTATCTTTTGACGCTGTGAATGCTTAAGATGCTATCCATTTGTTTAAGCCAATCTTAGAGAACTAATTTAATTAACGACAATGGATGATTCGTTTTTATTTCGTTAGGGAATACCCTTCACATTTATATTGTTTGTATAATTTAATCCCCCTTTATGCTGATGTGGCTGATAGGACGATGCTGTAATTGGAGTCCTAAAATTTGCCTATTCAGGTATAATTTTCAGAGATCTTTACGAGTACCCGATACCTCACAAGGCTTGAGACTCCCATTGCATGTCCCTTCCAAAGGACGGAATAAGTCTCTACCATGCACTGAACCCCAGACCTTAACGGGTTGTTGTGGCACAGGTTTTTTTTCTTCTCATGTCGTCATTAGAATCATCATATACGATATCCATACTTCTTATTACACCTTAGTTTCTCTGATATTAAATCCTTCCATCTTTCCTTATGAGTCTGCGAGGTTGGACTCCATCAGGATCTTTTGGTACAATCAATTGGTGAGGTGATCTGTTCTAGATCACGCTCAACCGCCAATTTTTTCCCCAAAAAAGGGCACCCACTTTATAGAGGCTTGGTGAGCCCCAGGATAGATCCCATAGGATCCATATAGACTAAACAAAAGTCTGCCAGCGACCGGAATTTGAAACCAGGGCATTCCACTTCCGCAGAACTTTCCTGAGCCACTACATTACTTACATAATTTATATTAAAATTCAATAAATTTTGGAATATGTGAGTTGACTATCAGTTTGGCTAACCCGTATTTCACACAACATGATATCGTTTACACAGAATGGCTGTTTACAAGACCCAGGAAGTAGGGCAACAAATATTTGCCCTTCTTCCGAAATGTCGATCATTTGATTGAAGTCCTTCAATAACTTTTCCTTTTTTACTCAAGACGGTTCATATTTCTCATAGTTCGACTGATTTTTTTTAGGCCAACAAGAATAAGAAATTTCTACAAAATTTTCTAAAATTTCAACATAGAGTGGAGTAGAGTATAATAAAGCAGTAGCTTTATTCTGAGACTAATTCCCTTTAGAATAAATAACAAACATGAACAGAAAAATAAAAATAATATACAGAATACTATTCATAAAGTATTAATAAAAGTTCCAAATAGTACAATTCGTTGCAAAAAAGACTATATAGTGGCACACAAAAGATAATAAATAACAGCAAATAAATAAAAAATGAGCTAGAATGTAATCACTTCTTTACGAAAAAAAAAATTAAACAATAAAACCAGAAATAATGAATAATAACCTATAGTGCTACAACCCAGGTAGGGTCTTGGGTTCAGTACTTGGCGGAGACTGCTGTTTCTTAGAGAGCTGTTGTACTGAGAGGTGATTTGTCCGAGATCACGTTCACCCCCCAGATTTTCCCCCAATTAAGAGTTTCCACTTTATAGAGAATAGGTGACCACCAGGAGGGTCACTAGATCCCAGAGGGTCCATCCCCGGCTTTATATATATGCGGATTAAATAATTTATCTGTTACAGCCGGATGGGACGTTCTACAGCGCTCTGGCACTGAGCTACTCTGCTTCCTAAAAATAAAGAATACTGATTAATTTAAACTAATGAGTAACCTGCTTAAAGAGCATCTCTTTGGTAAGCCAGGAGATGTTAGAAAAGAAAGAATTTAAATGAGGATAGGAAGAAAAAAGCATGACAGATATTAGGAGGGATTGAGTTCCAGATAATAAGAGAACCGGCGAGAAACGGACGCTCGAATGTTTTGGTTCTGTGAGAAAGAGTATAGCAGTATACGACTATATACTGAAATCTAATTTTCTTGCCAGTTTATACATGCGGTCGAAAATCTATATCAAAAAATGAGGAATGAAGATTTGCCTACTACACTTCTCAGGAAATTGAGACCACCATTGGAATCCGGCAGGGATGTATTCCGAGTCCCCTAGTGTTCATTTTGATCATGGAATTAGACCTAGACAAAAATGAGGAAGTTCCACCTAGGATATGCCAATCTCCTAGCCCAATAAGGCTCTCTTTTCGTATTAACATTGTCTTCTACTCGTACAAGTGTTAATTTTATACTCAGACTAGTGTGTGATTTAATATAATTCCCTAAAAGCCTCTATTTTTCACGACAAATATATGAATATGAGAACTATATAGTCTCGAAACGTCGTATAAAGGAAGTTTAACGAGTATTCGATTGAATATCAAGAACTGTTTGTTTGTTCATTTAACATCACTTTTTGCTGCTATAGCTAATCGGACGATGCTACATTGGGAACTCTAAATTTTGCCTATCCAGGTATATTTAGGATAGGGATTTTTAGCGAATACCTGGCATCGTAAAGGCTCGGGATCCCCGTTTAACGTCTCTTCCGAAGGAGGGCGTAACTAACTATTACTCCTTAACTATTTTTTACTTCCTTTAAAACATCTTTCTTGGGCTTAGTAGTTTGTTACGCTAACCACTAGACCATAGGTCCTTCCCATATCAGGAAAAAAAAAAAAACTTATATTTAAACCTATCAGTTCTCCAGATTCAGTCTATTCGTTAAACTTTTTTTTGGTGATCCTCCGAGACTATATTGTTCTCATAATCATGCCTTAACAGTGAAAAAATAGGCTTTTATTATGTTATATTAAAGTGAATTATATTAAATAACAAGCAAGTCTAAATATAAAATTGACACTTGTACGATGTTAATACATAAATGGTACTTACAAATTGATGTCGAAATATTATATATACATATATGTTAGAGGATATTGAGCAGCAAGAAAAGTGTCTACATCCAACTCCAGCAGCCGTGGGAAGTTGCCTTGAGTCAACTTGGCCAAACTTCCTTTAGGATCAATCACTCACATATTATTGAAAAACTGTCACCTTCTTTATACCACTACATCTAGCGCCATTTTTTCAGTGAAAAATATTTTCGAGGAACGTATGCACTTCACGCTTTTACTAATTGTAAACAATATAAAATATAAAATTATTTAATGGCCATTGTTATGAAAACAATGTATCAAAAAAGTACATTATTTGTGCATCCAAATATTAAAAATATAACTGTCACATATATATCATAAAATATATAATATGATAAAGTCATTGTTATGATTGTAATACTGGTTTAGTATCATTATTTTTATATTTTCTATGTTTGCAAGTAAGGATAATAGTAAACACAATAATAACTTGTTATATCTTAATTTTTAGGACATTCCCAAAAAATGTCTATAGTGGGTCTTAATCTGATAAATATAACTGTATGTGCGGCCCACGGAGCTTTGATCCATTTTAAATGTTGCCCACAAGATATTTGGGTTGGCCACACCTGAACTAAGTCACAATGTGACATTGAAGCTACCTTTATATTAGTTTTATTAATGAATATCCCAATTGTTCTTCCAACTTCTGTCTACATTATAGTAGTTTCTCGAATTGCATTCAAATGTTTGTTTATGGTTGCATTAAGTTGATCTATGATATAAACCTAAATTTTAAATAGCGAAACATAGATGCTGATGACCCAATAAGAACTCTTCGCCTTTAAACATTAACCCTGAATTACTGACATAGTTTATCCTTAAGCTAGTACTGACTGACACCTGGTCCCACGGACCACCTGATCAAAACAAAAAAAGTTTATTGAAATTTTGCCCACGTCTTCGGCAAAATGAATGATTTGTTTTATACCTAATAAATCGTTTCTAGTAATTTCAGAATATTGTGTGATGAAACTCAAACTCGATCACCAGATTATGTTTTAGACTATTTGAGTCTATTCTTCCCATAGAAATAGCCACTCTCGTTTCTAATAATTTCTTTTTCCTCATCTGTGTTTTATAGTTTTGACGCTGTATGACTTTCGATGTAGGTCCCGTCATCAAAATCTGTTTCGAAAATATCAGCTTCTTTTTCAATCCATCTTACAAGAGGCGAATTTTATCATAAAACCTTGGATCATCATTGCAAACACCTTTAATTTTGTTTTTGAATCCGAAAAGAATTAGAAAAATAGTTTATATTTTAATAATATTTAAAATATTAAAAGTAGCATTGATTAATATAGACTAATAAATATAAAACATTAAATGAAAGCTTAACTTGAAAAAATCAATGAAGTCTCACAATCACAGTCGAGGCTACTGAGTCACACGGGTATTTCCCATAATTCGTAATGTGGGAAATTTCAGGAAATGACTACCATAAGGTCGCAGGGACCATGCCTCAGTACTTGAGCGTTAACATAACAAAATTCAAATATATACAGTTGAAATATGGCAATTCTAATATACATCTTATTTTTATCATTAGAGCTGTAACCGTGAATAATATGAATGAAATAGTCGGATACAGGGATGTGAATATGTAATATACCCGAAGGGACATAAAAGCATGTTCAAACATAATAATGTTCCCCTGTCAAGTAGTAGTATCGAAGTTTACTGAGCTGAAAGGCTCCAGTGGAAGGCATAGAGTACCCTCCATGAAAGAATCGCTGCCCTTCCTGGGGTCACTGGAGAAGAGAGAAGAATGAGATCGGCTGGAACGGTACACAAGAACCTTCCGCCTTTTATTACAATAGTCCCACATTTCTACCTGAGATATATCTTCTGTTCAAACAGAAGTTGAGCAATATTTCCCCTTTAGTAATATACATCGATTTTTCTGATGTCTTCATACATGTAGAGCTCTTGTATAAAATATCTAGATAAAAAAAATCTATTTCTAGAACCCAGGAATTTGGGTCAATGAACGGTAAAGACTATACTGCTGTTGTCAGTTTCTAATCCAATATATATTTATTATTATTATTAAAAAAAATAAAATACATATTATACTCTTCAGTAAGACGAGACCTACCACACTATTTTGCTCGACCTAAAACCATTTCGATTTCGATTATATTTTGTAAGTAGTTTTTGGGTAGTTGAATCAGAGATGGGCATTCTGACCCTTTAACTTAAGAGTTTGATCGATAAATCCAAAACCATGTCTGTTGTATTTAGTATACACTTTTTGGGTAGTTAACATTCATAAGTGGCTATTCTGGAACTTTATCGAAAGAATTTTTTGTTTTTTTTATTTTTTAAAGAGAAAAGATAGGCCCTCGACCGGGATTTGAACCCAGAACCTTTGTCTTTCGGAATCTTTTCTCTTTAAAAAATAAAAATATTTGTAATTAAAAAAAATGACCAATAATTATAAAAAAATTTTTGTTTTATTTGCTTTTCCTCGTACAAGACTAAAAAGACAAGAAACTGCTCGACGTTTTCGCCTATTTCAACATTTACTGGACAAACGCTCTAAGCTCCCAATTAATTACAAAAGACTCATTTACAAGACAGTTATCAGACCTATTTGGAAATACGGAGTTGAGCTTTGGGGCTCTACTATCCAATTCTCTCGTATCCAATCCTTACAATCCAAAATCCTTCGTAAAATCCTCAATGCTCCTTATTATGTCACATACAAACTCATCCATCATGATCTTAATATCACATATGTTGCTGCTTTGGCCCCAACTAGATACCTATACTTCCGTGACAAACTCCATACACACTTGAATCCGCTAGTCTCTCAACTTGCTTCCCATACTGTTCCTGATAACCCCTAACTCTCTCTCTCTCTCTCTCTCTCTCTCTATATATATATATATATATATATATATATATATATATATATATATAGAGAGAGAGAGAGAGAGAGAGAGGAATAAGTCAAAAATTACTGCTTAGTCTATATAGTTTCACTGTAAGAATTTATCCATAAAATTCCCGATTGACTCACTGAGTTTTAGGTCATTTCTTATGCAGATGTTATTTTTTCCGGGGGGCCTGGATAAAAAAAAAACTGACAATAATACCAGAACGACGTACCCTAAGATGACCTTTGGGAAAGCAATATCGTAACCTTACCCTTTGCCAGGAAATGAAAATCCCTCGAGGCAAAGTGTATCGGGAAATGCTATAGAATTAATCTACTCGGTTTATGGAGTGTTCTATAACTGTTGTATGACTTTCATTAATTTTTAATTATTACTATGGAAATTTTTAATAATTTTAATTAACAAATGTAATTGTGTCAGGGCCTAATTTGAGGTACAACTTTGAAATCGCGCCACTTTGCCAATTAACAGTGAAGCACTTGTGCGATCTTGTGGACATTGTAGTAAGTACTTTGAACTTGAACATAATTAAATTTATTACTGCTTTAAATTAACCATTATTTAAAATAATTTTTGTTGTTGACTTCCGTTCGTTGTAATGGGTCAAGAAATGAACAAAACATCTTTTTCAGTTGAGGTTGGGGCTTTACTGTAATTGTAATTATTCTTCGTGAATAATGTTAGTCGACCTTATATATATATGAGCAAGAAAATGGTTCAGGTATAGATAAAAAAATTCTCTGTTTAGGAAGAACTGTTTATTTGGAAGCCGACGTTTCGACCAACATTGCAGGTCTTCTTCAGGGCTAAATATACAAGATACAAATAGATTAAAATAGAATATGGTAAAGAGTAGTATATAGACAATTCGCTTACCTATACCCGGACCATTTTCTTCCTCTTAATTCTTCTTCTTTTAAGTAGATTATAGAGGTATACAAACCTTTTGGAGTCTTAATCAGCTTAGATCGCACATATCTAAAATTTACATAGTTAATGTCTGGATAACGACTTTCCAAACCAGCGAGGAAAAGAGGTTTTGATTTGACTACTGTTTTGATCCATGAAGTGGATAAAAAAAGTGCTTTTAAATATTATCAAATTAAAATTAAAATGACCTGTAGCACTAAAATCCATGAAGGGTCTTTGGCTCGGTATATGGTAGAGGCTCTAATGTTTCCAGGACAACGGTTGTGCAGAGAGGTGATTTTTCCGAGATCACCGCCATCTTTTTTCCCAAATTAATGGTACCCACTTTATTGGGGCTGGGTAGGCCCTCGGAATGTGTGTCTGTTAACAGATTAAATAATTTATCTGCTACAGAGGGATTTGAACCGGAGACCTTCAGTAGAAGAACTCAGCCCTCTAACGCTGATCTGCCCCACTCCCCGAATATCAAATTAAAGCAATAATAGTTATAATGATTCCAATGAATACAAAGAAGATAGCTACCACAAATAACACTATACACCACTAGGGTAGCATTGATAATCCAACTAAAGTCAAAGGTTGAACCTAACTTTTTTTTACCTTCATTAACTTGCAGACAACTCTTTTTTTTGATTAAGCAAAATATTTCATATAACGAAGGATAAATTGGAAACCGTGGAACCTGAACCATGTGTATTTAAATTTATTAAAATCAATTTTATTGTTGCTAAAATAATAATCATCAATATGTAATAAAGAAGTGACAAAAATGGTTTAGCAATTATAATTTGGTAGGTTTGTAAAACTGTAATAAGTTGAAATTTTATTAAAACCGATCCTTTATTAACTCCTTTTAATTACAGTTGAACTTCACAGTGTATACTCTAACTCATAAAATTAAAAAAGAAATATAACAATTCCAATTTCACACGTGAATGTTTCATTTGTTTTGTCACATAAAATCAAACACAAAAAAGGTTTTTCTATAATCTTCTCTGTCTTTTTTTTTTTAGAACATATTGTATTAGTTGTGTAGTCTCTCTAACCTTTTATTTAATTATTATTGATTACTTATACTAAATTATGTAAATACACAAATATTATTATTTTTTAAGCTTGTTTATTTTAACTCTTATTATATTTTCATTTAATTTGTTATAAAAATAATTTGTTCTGTTGCTAAGAAAAAACTTTTAAGTTGAATTAACTTGTTAGTTACTTTCAACCTTAAAGGTCATGAAAATATTTATGTTTTGTTGTAATTCCTACCAACTTCAATGTTTCTGAGCTCACATTTAATTACAAACACGCAGGGCAAGTCTCTCTGAAAACAATTAAATAACTGTTTGTATTGTTAATAAATAATTGCCATATAGATTATCAAGACATCATTGAGCTTAAGTCGATAATGAAATAGGGTCTTCGATGAGTTATGCATTTATGAAAATAATAAAATGTCAACAAAATGTCTGAATGAGGTGACAGAAGCATTTCAATGGATAATAATTAAAATATTAATAGATTTTAATATTTCAGAGATACTTCAAACTTTATCAATATTTCAGAGATATTTCAAAGATACTTCAAACTTCATCTAAAATTATAACAATAATAGAAATAAAATAATTTTTAAAAATATAAAATTCCACCGAAAAAGCTGAATCTTAGTAAAGTTTTTTTATCATACCAATTTATAACGAGAAAAATAAAGTTAAACAATATCACTTGTAACATATCTTAAATTATTAATAAACGATAACTTGTATACACAAACTATAATTGAGTTTATTTTACATAACAATGTTTTATTATAAATGAGTGGGTAAACTGAATGTATTAGTAGTCTTCTGAAATATGAATGTTGAAAAACCAATTTTGAATTACATAAGCATGAATGCTAATTGAAACTTATTGATTCTACATGGAAAAAATTTTGAATTAAGAAAATAAGAGAACTTTACTAATTTCCTATGTCGAATGGTTTATTCAGATGTAAATTACTTTATACATTCACATTAGGGAGTGTATCCGTTTAAAAAAATACTATATGTAAGTTTCGAAGTTGTATTTTTGTTTTTACTCTGACTCAAACCTTTTTTTTTTTTTTTATTCAGTTTTAGAATAATTTTGTTATTCCTAAATACACTTCATTTGCTTTGCATTGAAGTATATTTTGTGTAAAACAGTGGCTCCCTAATGCTTGCCGATAAATTAATTAAATGATTGTGAACCCTTTAACACTTTTCTTAATTAAAATCATACCACTCGTGTTCATTCTAGTACCATCGATGTTTGTAAAGTTTAGACCAGATTGGAAGCATGGCAATATCAGAAATATTTTAGAGAAAAATAAAATTTACTATACTGAAGAACGATCATCAGGGAACAGCAGGTGCTAAATATTAAGTTCATTAATTTAATTAACCCATTTTGATAAATTACTGAATTAGTGATATTCAAATAATAAACAAGATATTTCCCTGTATGTTAAAGTAAAAAAAAAAAATGTAATTTTAAAAGTAGTTGTAATGATTTTTACAATTACTGGAGTTAATAAAACAAATGAAAATTTCAAATAATAAAACAAATGCAAATTAATACAAATTAATTTAAATTGAAAAGCACAACATAATAATAGCAATTATCAATTTCTTTACAAACATAACTAACAAAATAAATAACAAATTGCATTATAAATATAAACAATTTAAATTATTTTAACTAAGGGGATCCCCTAATAGGGGTGGCCTAATGGCAGACCTACCCCTATTTTAAAAATAATAAAACATTTCATTTAATTGTAATATTTTAAGTTTTTCATAGGTTAGATTTTACGACTCATCGACCAGTGATCAATAACTTCATATTACTAATTTCACTTTTTTATTTAATAAAGAGAAATATATTAAATAGCTAAAGACAACTAAATTAAAAAATAACTCCAAATATTTGTACCACTACAACCCGTGAACGGGTCTGGGGTTCACTACATGGTAGAGACTCTACTGTTTCATGGACAACGGTTCTGCAAGGAGATGACTTGTCCTAGGTCACGCTCAGTTGCCAGATTTTTCCCCCTTATTTTGGGTGCCCTATTTTTATAATATTTTATAGAGGCTGGGTGAGCCCTGGGAGGATCCTAGTCCTATATGATCCATCTCCGGCTGCAAACAGAAGAAATAAAAGTCTTGCCTGCAGCGGGATTTGATCCAGGATTTCCAGCATGGCAACTCAGTGCTCTACCACTGAGTCACTCCGCTCCCTAGTGAGTGAGTAGCACTAAGTAAAACTGAATTTTTGTTGTGATTAGACTATAACAGATTTTACAACAATTTTATCCTCTATAAGTTAAATACAATTTTCTTTGCATGATAGACATCACTTTACGAAAGAAGAATTTGAAAAATAATTTGGGCTTCATTCAATTAAAAAGAATTTAAAAAGAAAAAAAAAAATAATTTAATTTAAATTATAAACTGTTGCATTTTCCCCAAAATATTGAGTTAATAATGTATTTGGTTTTTAGTTGAGAAGTCTATTATATTATATTTAAAGAGTAGATATTTTTCCCCATTAAAATTGAGATTTTGTAATTTGTAATTTTCCTGGAGCCATTCATCTAAAATTAAAGATTATAGCTCCGATTGAGTACAGCTTAATGTAAGATATGTTAAAAATTATTCAATGAGGCATTTTACTACATAAGTTGTCCAAAAATTCTATTCTTAAACTTATTTTGGTTAATATGTTATCAAACGATAAGAATAAAATAAGATTTATGTATACATAAACAGATAAACAACTTTTTTTTTAAAGAAGAGAAGAAAGGTGGTAGTCGAGTGTTTGATTGATAAGGACTGTCCCATGAGGAATGAGAGGTTGAGATCCCTCTCTTGGGAAATCTTCAACTATGTCAGCACTACAAATCACTTTCAATATAAATTTCAAAGTAATCCTTAATGGTTTTAAGTTTAATATAAGAGAAAAATAAAGTCTTAGAAAAAATAGTTTTATTCCTTGATATTCATTTTTATTAACAATTTGTTTTTGTTTTTTTTATCTAGAACATTGTCTGATTTCTTATTTTTTTCTGTTCAAATATAATTTTTCTTCATGATTAGTGTAATACTTAGATGTTGGAATTACTTGGCAGACATATGCCATACATTTTGACGAGGTTCACTCCTATTTCAAAACATAAGATAAATAAATTTTAAAAGTATTATTTTAATTAAAGGTTGTTTAAAATATTTATTTATGAGGAGCGAGGTGGCTCAGTGGTACAGCGCTGAGTTGCTGTGCCAAAGGTACCGGGTTAAAATCCGGCTGTGGAAGATTTTATTTGATCTGTTAACAGCCAAGGATGGATCCATTGAGATCTAGAGCCCTCTTGTGGGTCACCCTCTATAAAGTGGGTACCCAAAATAAGGTCGGACAAATAACATCCCTGCACAGCCGTTGCCCTAGAAACAGTAGTCTAAACCACATACTGAACCCAAGACTCTTCGTGGGTTACAACCCTACAGTGTTTTAAGTTTTTTTTTCATGAACGTTGCCCTTAAGGTGGGTTCCTCTTTCTCTAAACAATTTTATGCAATTAAACTTGTAAAATATTTAATTGGTTTAAATGTTTGATTTATCTGATATTCTTTTAATTGTGTGCACTGATTTGTAAGTCGATTGTGTTTTTAGTACCATTTTACAGTGCAGTCACATTATCGATAATGTGACTAATACAAGCATAACTAGCTGCTTTGTTTTCAAGTGTAAAATTAGTATTCATTGAAATTACTAAAATTATTTCTGCATTAATTGGGTATCCTGGAAGAGTGGGGTAGCTTAGCTTTAGAGAGTTGAGTTGCTATGCG
The DNA here is from genome assembly GCA_037127475.1 of Arma custos. Lineage (NCBI taxonomy): Eukaryota > Metazoa > Arthropoda > Insecta > Hemiptera > Pentatomidae > Arma > Arma custos. Next base: position 44,455,759 of record CM073765.1, read on the forward strand.
AGGATCTTGGGTTCAAGTCTGACTGTGGCAGATAAATAATTTTATCTTTTAAAAGAAACAAATGAGCTCTGTGGGATCTGCAGGCCTTCTTTGGGCTCACTCACCCCCAATAAAATTATCATAATGGAGAAGAAAATGGTCTGGGGGTAGGTCGAAAATACAATATTGAACAGTAAGCAACTATTTATGAGGAATCAATTGTAAGAAACTATTTATTAAGCATCTAAAAATGGTTGCTTACAATTTAAGAATTTAAGTACAGGTTGTTTATGACCTCCGCCTGGTCCATTTTCTTCTCATTATTTATTTATTTGGTCATTTATAAGAATGGTCACTCATTCATAGACAGGGATAGCTTGAAATATACTTATCAAAAGAATAACTTTGAACTTAAGAACAAAGAACTTTTTTTTGGAAGTTCTTTATCTCAGTATTCCATCTGTTGGAAGTTCTGAATCTATCTTATTAATGATAATTTCCCTACTATTTTTTCGTGATTGCTGTGAAGTGGCTATTATCAGCATAGGCAACATTACTTTAATTAGGATCTTTTTGACTTACGTCATTATATTATCTACAATTTTTATTAATTGTTTTATTTTATTTTTTTAAATTAATTTTTTTTTTTAAGAGGTGGACAACCTGGGTTTGAATCCCGACCAGGGCAAATCTTTTCTCTTCAAAATAAAAATATTTAAAAATTAAAAACATTAATAAAAAATTATAAGAAAATAATTTTTTATCGCTGAAAATGTGATTTAATGATGAACAAACTTCTGTTTGAAAAAAGAATATTCAAACATCAATAAAAAAAACTGTACTACTACAACCATCATACAACAGCCTGGCTAAAGTTACAAGCAATTCATCTTATAATAATCTCAAACTTCATTCTTCACTTTAGTCTCGCTAGATTTACGACTAGTCTTTGTGTCGGCAGAAGATTCTTCGTTTCGCAATAACCTGAAGCTTTATTTATTTATTTTTTATTATAATGTAACTGAAGAAAAGTTATAATATTAAATACTTTTAAACAAAAAAATAAAACGACTACATGTAAGCTTGTATATTAACTATACGGTAAAAACTCTTTGAACCGAACTACTGGTATAATTATTTTTATTTTTTTTGGCATTAGTTTTTGTTTACTAAAAAAAAATTAGTTATTCTGAGATGAACTAAAGTAACAATTGTGTAATTAATGAAACACATATATAACTGAACGTGATATTTAGGATTGACCTGAAGACTATAGAAAAACATCCTAAAGTTGTTTTGTTCATTATTTTAAAAATTATAAAACAACCAAAAGAAAGTTATAAAAATAATTACTTTTATTTTTGAAGAAATAAACAACTTAATAAATGATATTATAATAACTACGAAGTAAACTCAACGTTTTCGCCCAAGAACTAAAATTAACTAATAATATGACTAATTTTTTTTTGTTCTATTATTGTTTTTCTTTAAAAATAAACTGATTAAGAGGTGATCTAAAGTAATAATCTATTTTATATAGATAGGGCCGAGATAATAAAAAAAAAATTATTACTTTAAATATTTTTATTTTATTTTGAAGAGAAAAGATTTATAAAAATATTTAAAAATTGTAATAATTATCCCGGTCTTAGACAAATCATTTCTCTTCAAAATAAAAATATTTAAAATAATAATTTTTTTTTTATCATCCCGGCCCTGGACATATCTCCAAAAAAAAAAAAAAATATAACAATTAATAACAAATAAATTATAATAATATATAATGACGTAAGTCAACAATATCCTAATTAAAGTAATGTTCAATGAGCATTCTTCCCCTTGTATGCATCGCAAATTGCGAGAACACGGGGATATGGGATCAGTGAAGAGAATGGATTTGCCTGAGTGAGGTACGAACCAGGGTAGCTCAAGCGGTAGAGCACCATGACGGAAACACGGGAGAACCGGGTTCGAATCCCGGCCCAGGGCATATCTTTTCTCTTCAAAATAAAAAAAACATAAAAATAAAGAAACATTTAAAATTATAACAGTTAATAAAAAAATAGAATAAAGTAATAATCGTTGTATTGCTAGATAAGCACATAACCTATGTCGGCCAACTCTCAACATTTCGTAATATTCTTAACCTTTTCATTTTATGCTGTTATTTTTCAACATCAAATTATAACATTATAAAATAGCTCAAAAAGTTACTAATAATAATGATTAACTTTATTTTTAGTGAGCTCGGAGCTCAGAGTGTGTAAGGGCTCTCTCTACAATCGAAAAGTCTCGCGTACTTATTATCCACGACTGATTTAAAGACTCTCCTGCGATTCACCCAGCCTCTATTTAGTGGAAACCTTTAATTAGGGAGAAATACCTAGCAGGGCTAAGCCTCGAACAAACCACTTCCAAACAAAACCTTTGCTTTAGAAGCAGTAAAGTCCCTACCATGCTCATATGTTGCAGTGGTGATTTTTTTTCTTTTAATCAATAAATAGGAAAATTAAAATAATCCTGAGTTTTAATACGAAAAAAAGAGTTTAATTATCGGAAATTTGTATATATTGGTAATCATTTCATTAAGAAATGTAAGTTTCAACAAACATTTAGAAGAAGATATGATGATACAATCTAAGCAGAACATGTAAGTCGATTCTTTAATCAATACCTAGACAGTAATAATTACTGCACAACTACAGCCCATTAAGAATCAGGGCTTCAGTACGTGGTAGAGACTGTACTGTTTCTTGGACAACGGTTGAGCAGGGAGGTGATTTGTCCGAGATCACGCTCAACCACCAGATTTTTTATTCAGCTCCAGGAGGGTCCTAGATTTAATTGGATCCATTCCCGGCCGCTAACAGATTAAATACAAGTCTGCCAGTGAGCGGAATTCGAACCAAGATCTTCGGCACGGTTTATTTTATAGAATATTATTAAAAAGGAAACGAATAAGAAGTTAAAACTCGAAAGTTTTATCGTTGTGATTTAACCCAAAGTGACAACCTGCGGAACTGATTCCCAGATTTCTTCATCTTATTATTTCTTTTGGTTTGTTAAGTTGAATTATTATTCAACTTCAACTCTAGTTTTTCATCTGTCGTATTACTCTACCTAATTTAATTCTTATTTATTCTGCTTTATTATTCTGAAGATGCAGAATAAATAAGGGATATAATTCTATTAATTACGAAGTCATACTTATATATAGGCCTCAGAACTTAAGCTTTCTTCATACCATCGAAGCCCCTTCTTAATGGTAGAAGGGCCCCTTTTAGATTGTGGCTTAGTTCCAGATTATATTTCTCGCGAGTTTCTCTCAGATTCTTAGCGGCCGCTTCTTCGAGATTAAGTTCCTTGTGGTTATCGATCCAGGGCCAAGAATATGTGATTACTTTCCGAAAGGTATTGTCCTTGATTTCAATCACTTAAAAAGGATAGATTGAAGTACCACTGGTGGATCTCATTCGTCAAATCCATTAATAAAAAAATCCAGAGATGTGTACTTAATTTATATATATAAAAAATACCGTGAGACATTTCGTGATGGAAACAAAGAGTTCTTTTTTGGTTTTACAAAATGATACTTGTAATACAGAAGTTGATTATACATTTAGAACTAATTAATATTAGTCATGAATAAAGGATTAGAATAATTTTAATCCTTAAAATTAAACAATAATTGTCTGTACTATAATTTATTTATTAATAATTGATAATTAAATAAATTATCAAAATAATGGCTTAGCATACGATGTTATATTATTCCATTCCATTTTACCGGAAGTTCTAAATAACGTTACACCTGAGGATATAGTTGTTATAAATGGAAACAATCTCCGGGATGATGGTTATGACGGAAGCCGTACATTTTGTTTAACCTCACCCCAGAACCCTCAACAACTCACCGTCAGAACCCTAGACTCCCTGAACAGGAGGTTATGGCGCCCGAGGGAGGCTGCTTATGGTTCAGTCTGGAGCATACGAACTCTTTTCTACCCTTCTATTCTGCAACCTCCTTAATCGAATAAATCGAACAGCATTTTATTTTAATATTTCTTTTCTTATAATTTTATTTCATATAACGAAAATAAAAACCTACGCTACGGTCACTGGTCTTGAATTCAATATATGGTAGAGACTGTACTGTATCTAAACCAACTGTTGTGCAGGGAGGTGTACTCACGTAAACTCACACACATTCGAAGAGCCCAAGGATGGGTCTATAGCTCTATAGTCGACTCGATTAAAGACTTTCTACATAACTCAGCATCCTGCCAACCACGCTACTCAGCATACTTCAACTATTATTATCATATCTTCTTTTTATTATTCATTTATAGTAGCATATAAACAAAAGTTATTCCCAGGTGCCTCCTCAAGGCATTCGGTTTTGTGATTCTAATTTTAAATCAAGAGCTCTCGAGTCTATTTATTGGTTGGCTCCCAAGATGGTCGGCAGATCACACCGATGTCTTTATCTATACCTGTTTAATATTATTTTTTAGGCAAGATAAATAATATTGGATATAATATTATATCCATTTTGTAGGAGAAAAAATATATATTTTTTCTAAATTGTATTAATTTCATTAATAATTAATAATAATAATTTCTTATAATGCAATTGGGAAAAAACACAATGCAAAGCCTTATGTTTAAAATCCATTAATACACCCACTTACCAGTCGACGTTTCGCCTATTCAGGCATTATAAAGACACAAAAACAAAAAAAAGTGGTCATGTGAATCACATCTCGAAGAAAAAGGTGCAATACATCCCAACGATCAATAGCCCAAACATGAGACAGCACCCCACCACCAAGACGTTCAACATACAACTGAAAATAAGGTAATACGCAACCAGCTGGAAAGGTTATCTAGGGAAGTTTTTGGCTCTATTTTATTAATAATAATTTCTTTATTTATTCTGGGACAAGCCCCTTTAGAATAACAATACAGGTGTTGTAATCTATTATGTCTTAGAGAATCAAATAATTACATTTAATTAATTATTGCATATAATTTAGTAAGTGAGAAGAATAATGAACAAAAAAAATGCGAATTACCTCAAATAGCAATATTTTAAGAACAGATTAGAAGAAGAGAAAGAAAAAAAAATGAATAAGTTGACAATAATTACGTGTATATAAGAGAAACAATTTATAGTTACATATAAACCAAATTTATGCCAAGAAGAAAACAAAAAATAATGAAGAAAAATTAAACAATATTATCAGTGATTTACATTTAATCCCTTTGTCTTTTTTTTTTAATATCTAACTAGATGATATTAATACATATGTACGTGGTTTAAATATCAAATATCTGTGGCTCCTGTGCATAGTGGGCTAAGTCGAATTTTGTGAATTTCAAGCTGTCTACTTAGAATCGTAATTTTGCTGAACTTATTTTAAGTTCAAGATTGGAGTATCAGCCCACGATTCACAAAGGAATATCCTTCAATGCAATGGACGGAACACTTAGCGTGTTAGACACAAGGAAAGAGAAAAAAAATACGATCCTAAGTAGATAGCTTGGAATTCACAAAATTCGATTTAGCCCACTATGCACAGATGCCACAGGTATATACTCGCACATACATAATCACACACACAAAAATACATTAAAAACATCATTCATTCATCGAAATAAGAGAATTTTAACTCAACACTGATCCCCTACTATTTCAGATTTTTTGGGATATTAGGTGATAGAATATACGGGATTTGAAGGTTGGAAGATTATTGGAAAGACGAATGGAAGAAGGTATACAGTTCCAAAGTGAGGAGGATCGGATAAGGAAAGATCTTTCAAAAACTGCTGTTCGGTGGGATGCTGTATATAGATCAGAGAGCCGAGAACTGGTGTTACGGAAGAGGACTGTGGTTTTGAATATCCAACCATAAATAATAAATTTACTTAATTCATGGAGTTAATTTAATCTGTTCAACTACAACCGACGAAGGGCTTAAATGTTTCTTTTCTTTTAACGTTGCGTTACTTTACTGTTTCTAGGACAACGGTTGTGCAGGAAGTTGATTTGTCTGAGAACAAGATCAAAGTATGTCTAAAAAATCGCCATATCCCCCCCCCACTTTGGGGTGACCACTTTATAGAGGCTGGGAGAACCCGAGGAGTGTCTGCACACCCCCATCGTGACCATCCGTTAACATATTAAATAATTTATCTGCTATTTCCGTATTTGATCTCGGAACCTTCATAGAAACTTAGTACTCTACACAATGAATTACCCCACTTCCTGTTGGCTTAATTTCGTAACACAAATCGTAAATAAGTAGGTATTTAGACGCACACTGATATATATTTATAAATCTATATTTCATTTCAAAATAATTATACTAAATTGGGTTTTGATTTTAACTAGGGAGCACGGAATCTAGATTCTTCTCCCCGAATCTAGATTTAGCGAAACCTGTGAACTGAAATTAATTGGCCTTATACTCTCTCAGTGTGGCTTCGGTGGTTTACTCTGAACCTTCCCCACGCATTAGTTAGTGGGAGTCTATGTACTTCTGCTGGAGAGTAAATCGATCCTGATTAGTAAAGCAGCTATATCGTTTAGTAATCAACTAATTGATTTATGATCAGTATATTTTTATATATAATTTATTGTATAGTAAAAAAAAAAGACTGTAAGCCTACAACCGGTGATTTGTCCTAGATCACGCTCAATCGCTAGATTTTTCCTTCTTATTTTGGGTTCCCACATTATAGAGGCTGGGTGACCCCAAGATACCATGATTTGTCTCCGACGAGTAAATAAAAGTCTTGCCAGCAGCGGGATTTGAACCAGGATTTTTGGCATGGCAATTCAGTGCTCTACCACTGAGCGATTCTACTCCCTAAGGAAGTTTTATTTAAGATAAAAACTGTCTAACAGAATGTGTAGGGTCCGCCAAAGTGCAAAAAACCATAGAACTTGGTTAAGTACTAGTGACCGCAAATTTTCGCTGAAAATTACTTTTGTGACACTTTTTGTATATAAAACTATTTTTTCTTGTTAGTTTAAATTTAAAAACAAATTTTAGAGTAGGCCCCTTCCTGGAGTTTTATAATTGCACATAGTTATCATAAATCAGGTATTTTCTATGATGTATTATCATTAATGGTTATTTGGACGTTGCTACATTGGAAGCTCTAAATTTTGCCTATCCAGGTTAAATCAGGATAGGCATTTTTAATGGGTTCGTTTAACGTCTCTTCTTAAGGACGACATATCCAAGAATTTTTTACTCCTTGGATATGCCCTCCAAGGATTTTTTTTTCCTTGGTTAAGCCCGAAAATGATCCCTCCATGTTTGTTCAGGCAAAGGCTAAGCCACATATATGTAAGCTCCCACATACAGCGGAACGAGCATAATTGCCTTAAAATACCCTAGGGTAAAAAAAAGGTTGTTATTGAAGTTATATGTTATATTGTGGTACATATTGTATTAGTTTTTGTTTGTTTGTTGTTAAATAAATTTTGGAGGATAAAAAAAAGTATTTTCCTCAGTAGATTTTTATATTAAGCAAAATAAAATTGCTTAAGTGAACGGTTGTTCAAGGATGTGAGCCAGGTTTTAACCTAATTAAGAGTACCTATTTTATATAGGCTGGGTAATCCCACGGAGGTTCTCCATATCCCATTGGTCGATTCACGCCTGCTAACCTACCCCAGCACTCTGTTTACTGAACCACCTTGATAATATTATTATTTTATCGTAATTTCATTTATTTTTTTTAAGTATATAAACAAAAGAAAATCTCAAGTGCTCCCTCATGGCATTGGCTTTTGTAATTCTAATTTTAAAACGGGAACTCTCGAGTCTGTTTATCGCATCCATAATATCGTTCCCTAGTAAGAAGGCTAATGGGCAGTTCTTGTTGAAGCGAAACAGATGGGAATACAAATGGCCGGTGATTATGAGAGTTTGAATCCGGGCAAACAAGGAAATCTTTCCTCTTTTTCCCAGCATCACGCCACATTATAAGCACGCTTACTCTTCTCAATAGGAGATGACATCACGTCATTCGTACTGTTGTGATGCAGGGAGCGTCATGATCATGCAGGATCTATAACAATATCCTTCTAGAATAATTAAATAAGTTCGGTAGAATATTCAATATGAATACAATAACAAATTAAAAAAATAAATAAATTCACGTAAATAAAAAATAAGCTTATCACTAAAACCCATCTTGGCTGGTTTAAGTTGAGGCTTAAAACCTGTTGGTCATCAACGCCTAAATATATTTATATATAAATTATTTTTATTCGGTTTTTATTATTTTATTTTTTTTAATACTGATAAAAAATTAAATCAGAGGCGTAAATAAAACTTCTAAGAAAGCAGTACCTATATTTAAAATTAATAAAAAGATATTAATACATAAACATTTAATAACATTTGGGTGAAGATGCAGGAACTATAAAACTAAATACAGAAACGTTAATGAATGCCGGTAAGGAAATAGGAATCAAAATCGGATAAGACTAAGTATGGTTAATAACAGAAAAAGGGGGAGATTTCAGGGATATTGTTTGAGGATGGAATAAGATTGAACAAGTCGAGAAGTTTAAATAATTAAACTCGACATCACTAAGCTCGCGCCTTTTTTTACGAATTCTAAAAATCAGAATTTATAAAACCATCATCTTTCCAAATTTTCTTTACATATGTGAAACATGACAGCTAACGCTAATGGATGAAGAATGTTTTAAAGTAAATAGAAATAAGGTATTACGTAGGATATTCGGTCCAAAAAGAACGAGACCACTGAAGAATTTAGGTTATAACACAACGCGGAATCGCGAAGCATGTACCTAGTTAATAATATGGAAGTGTTAGTGTCAAGAATATTAAGTGGGTTCGTAAAGTTGCTGGACTTAGTAACAAACGAATTACTAAAAGGTTAATAAGCATCTGAGGGATAGACCGAAGCGTAGTTGGGAGGATTGCGTTAAGAGTGATCTGGCGTATTTGAGTTATGGTAGTAGTCCATAGGCAGTGGTCTTTAAGCAGAGACAGGTGGTATCGCCATCAAGCCTTCCGGTACGCTAATCCTTATTATTATTAAGCTATTATAAAAATATAGAAAGAAACTTTAAAGAACTCGAGAAAGGGAGATAAGTTTATTAGGGTTTTGAATTAACGTAACTCTTCTTTTGATAGAATAACTTTTCGTGATTGATAGAAATAGAATTGAAGGCAACGACTTTTTTAATATATTTTTCCTCATTTCCTAAAACTCAACCCATTGCGGTTTCGGATACATGCTGAGGACTGTAGTGTAGTGGACTGTAGTGGTTGTGCATAGGAGAGATTGATAAATCGCTAGCTGAAGAAAGTTGAAATTTATTATTTTCAATTTTTTTTTTTTGCACTTAGTTTTATACCTTTCTTGATTTGTGACCTTACACGAAGATAAGACAAATTTTAATTAAAAAATAATTAAGTGTATTAATTTTTTTAAATAACAAAATTTTAAAATTGGATAGCAGTAAGTGCAATCTGTCTAACTTTAAGGCAATAAATATTTGTGATTTATGAACATATAAACTTTACCCATTAAATACAATAGAATTAATTTTAAATTTAATATGTAAGGCTGTTATGTTAAAATGTTAAAATAAGAAACGTATTCCATCTCGGCCACATAAATCATACAGAAAAGATATTACTGATAATATAAACTAATCGATTTTACTTCCTGGTGTGAAGTACTCGATGCTTAACGGCGAGATTTTAATTACTTTTGTAATCACCTTTTGAGCCAGTGATTTATTAATTTAATCGGTGTACAAGGAAACTATTTGATTATAATATATAATTTTAATCATATCATATTTTAAATACATTATTTAACAATTGGCTATTAATGAGAATTATATACTTAATACTACACCAGGCGGAACTATATACTATATACTTAATACTACACTACCTCTTTCTTTCTACAACTGCTCACTTAATTTCACCGCACCTATTATGTGCTTAACGTTTTAGTAGAGGTAACCCGATTTTATTAAAAAAATTGAAGTTCAGTTTAATACTTATTTCGTAATACATCTACAAAATGTATTACTAATATATGCTAAGAGGGAAGAAATACCATATACACTTTTAGTTTCATATGTTCATTGAACCTTCTGAAACTAATTCGCGTAGTAGGTACATTTGCTATTATTGTCCGTTTGTATTTATTTTTTTAAGGATATTATATAACTTTTTCAATAACCATTTTTTATATCAACTCGAATATATGTATATTTTCCGGTTATACGCAAATAAAATTTTTCCTCCCTTTTTCCAGAGAAAAAATCGATAACACTATAAAAATTATGTATGAGATGAAAATGGTTGACTGGATGATCTTATGTAAAGGAGATGGTTGGGGGGTGCAGTCAATAAGAACACCAAATAAGTGAAGTACTTATATTATGTGCCGACGTTTCGACCTACAGTGTAGGTCATCTTCAGGGCGAATGATGGGAAGCGTGACCGTTGCAGATCACTCTAGCCGCGATCTGCAACGGTCACGCTTCCCATCATTCGCCCTGAAGATGACCTACACTGTAGGTCGAAACGTCGGCACATAATATAAGTACTTCACTTATTTGGTGTTCTTATTGACTGCACCCCCCAACCATCTCCTTTATATAAAAATTATGGATTTTATGTGTATTTAATCAAAATCTACTTTAAATTTTATTTTTACAAGTCTATTAAACAATTTAAAATGGAAATTCTTGATTGGAAAATGGTTGGCCGTATACATTCATGGAGTTAAGTAGAAATCCCAAGAAAAGAATTGTTCACAAAAAAGTCACCTTACACAACTTATTCGGTGTGTATTTACTATTATATATTTACATAACAAATAATTTTGGCCTGTTGATGTACAACGCTTTGACCACACCCTCGACTAATGTATAGATTATTCAGTAATATACGCAGTAAATGGATAAGTAATTATTCAGCAACTCTATATAGTAAATTTAAATACTGACAAACATTTCCTCAAGATAATTTTTATTGAAATACATCTTTAAAAAGTTTTTTATTGTTAAATAAACTAGATTTAAAGACAAGTAAAAAGAGACCTCACATTAATGTTAAGACCGTGGAAAAATTCCAACGAAAAGCCCTTAAGTCTCCAAACTAAAACAGAAATTGAAATTATCTGCCTATTCATCTATTCATCCTCAGAGTTGAAAGAGAATAACAACAAAACAAAAAATGAATAATGCACCCAAGAAACATCCAACCACCGCCAAGGCCCAAATGCAACTAATGTATCATAAGGTTACTCGACCCCGGCTGGATAAGGTTAGACAAAACCAGCTGATAAATATTCCAGAATTTCTGAAAGAAGAAGAAATTCTGGAATATTTATCAGCTGTTTTTTTGTCTAACCTTATCCAGCCGGGATCGAGTAACCTTCCTTATGATTCATTAGTTGCATTTGAGCCTTTGAGGTGGTGGGATGTTTCTTGGGTGCATTATTCATTATTTGTTTTGTTGTTATTCTCTTTCTACACTGAGGATGCCTGAATAGGCTAAATATCGGACAGATAATTTCACTTTCTGTTTTAGTTTGGAGACTTAAGGCTAAGACTTTTAAAATCAGTACATATTCCTCATTCTAAAGCAATTGCTAAATTACTCTATACAAATATTTTTTTTTATTTTTGAGGCATGAATGGAAAACCCATAGGTAACCAAAATAACCGACAATAAAAATATTTAACGGTACTAAACACAGTTTTATTACTGTCTTTTTGACCTGGTGTTACCTGAATTCTAGTTTGGAATGCTATGAATGTTGCTAACAATTATTTAATGTCCCATTTGAGCTTTATCATTTTATATATTATTATTCTATAAGGTTTAATATGCACTAAAACTAAATGTTTTTCCTGAAAAAAAAATGTAGATGCTTTTCAAACGGGAAATGTAAAATAAATAAAATATTTCCAGCGTGTTTTTTTTTCTTTACTCTATAATTTTCTTCTCTTTTTATTCTAAGAAATTTAATAATGTTTCCAATGATTTTCTGCAAACAAAAGAAAATGTTTACTTTTGGTATTACGGGCAAACTTTTCCTTCCTTTCCACGAGGTAAATATTATTATAACTAAACGATCTGGTTATAAAGGAGATGAGATTTGGTAAAGAGTGATTCACTATTTTTTATTGTTTTGTGGTTTCTTACAAACAATTGGCTCTTATTTGATATCATAGCATGATTATTCAAACGAAATCTTTGAAATTGATGTTTATCTTACTGATGTATGTTCACATTTCATAACTTCGAGTAAAAAAAAAAATATTTTTTAATACATATATATTTATATATTTAAAAACAACAGTGAATATATTTTTTTCAATTTTCTCTCACAAGCTTCAAATTGATACTTTTGAGAAGTTGATCTCAATTCAATAATTGATACAAATAACTCTAAATGTTTATATTAGAATGTAATAACCTTAATTTTGAGAAAAATTTGACAATCTATGAGCAAACAATTTTTTTTTTAATTGTACTGTTGAATGATTCCTATCATCGTTTCATTTTGTCCATGAATTGTTATTTAAATACTACTTAAACGACTATTTATATACTATTATACTATAAATATATAAAATATATTTTTAAAAATCCTAAAGACAAATTAAATAATATTTTCGTGTACTCAACTATAAAAGACTTTTTCTTTAAAAAATAGTTTTTGATGAGGTGTGACTATAAAATTTTCACATATGTTCATGAAGATCATTATAATTTTAAGTAATAAAGTGCAAATTTCATCTTCAAAAAAAACCTGCATTCCAGTCAATATATTTTATTCTTTTATAAACGAGACGTTTCGGCAAAATTTAATGCCATTTTCTGGAAAAGGCCATGGAAAATGGCATTAGATTTTGCCGAAACGTCTCGTTTATAAAAGAATAAAATATATTGACTGGAATGCAGGTTTTTTTTGAAGATGAAATTTACATAGAAATTGAGTCCAGTTTATTAGATAAGAATTAAAAAGTAATAAAGTGCCTATTTTTTCACCATAAAATTATAAATAAAACAAAAAATTATTAATATTTATTAATTATAACGGCGCCTAGGTCTCATCAACTTTTTCCTCATTTTTTTTACACAAATTTTCTTCAACTATAATAATTTTTTTTTTAATAAAGAAGCATTATATGCTCAATCATGAGCTTTACAACGAACCAGCTTAAGGTTCGACTTACCTTCAAAAGACGTAACAGAAGCTGAGCAAGACAGACATTACGTCCCTTCAGAGTCCAGTTGTTGACTGCCGAAAGTGGCCGCTTGGGGCATAGGCGGCGCTGCTGTTCCCTACGAATCTACGCTAAAGACTTTTGAGCCATTTATATATATATCTTATTTATCTTGAGATATGTAAAAATAAAATACATTTTAATGTTTAATGGGTACTTCTGTATTAGCAAGTCTGCATGAAGCCTCCTTATCTCGTTTAACCTCTTCTTATCACTCGTCTCATTTGATTTATTTGTGTGTGCGTTATTAAATTGTTTTCTGTATGCTTTTTTAGTGAATTTGTCTTGTTAATTGTATTTATTGCCTATTTAAATTTCTGTAACTAACTACTAAACCCAAGATCGCGGGTTCGTAGCCCAACAGGTGGCCCTAGGATATTTTAAAGGGAGTAAAAAATCCTTGGTTATGCCGTCCATCGGAAGGGACGTTAAACGGGGGTCCCGAGCCTGTACGATGTCAGGTACTCGTTAAAAATCCCTATCCTAAAACCTGGATAGGAAAAATATAGAGCTCCCAATGTAGCATCGTCCGATTAGCCATAACAGCATAAAGTGATGTTAAATGAACAAACACGCAAATTTCTGTATTGTTTATTAAATTTAATTCTGGATTTTGTCGTATTCCTTTTGTTAATGCCTATTTAAAATAAACAGAATATTACTTTGGGAATGGTCGTATTTAAAATAAGAAAAAGCTGTGAAATACTTCCAAAAGTTCAGAATAATTCCAAAAATGAAATTATGTGAAAAAGGTCATCGAATGGATTTTGGGAAAAATATAAATCGAGATATTTTCTTCGAGGAAAACGGAAAAAAAAGTGTAAGGAAAACATTAATGTAATATGAGGAACGTGTCTAGAGGCGTCTAGTATCAGCATTTTATTATTAAATTTTGTATATTTCAATTTTCATAAGAATAAAAAGGTATGTGCTATCAGTGTTCACGTTATAAACATTGGCGGATAATAGTCTCTACAGACCGGCTAACACAAGTACCTTCAATGTTTGGGAAAAAATTAATTAATATAAACGAACTGGGAGTGGGGTTAGCTCAGTATGCAGAGTGAGATGTGCAGGTTCAGAGTTCAAAATCGACTATGGTAGACTAACTTATTTATTATTTTAACAGCATTGGATCGATGTGGGATCTGCAAATCATCCTGGGATTTACACAGCTTCTAGAAAATGACAGCCATAATTAAGGAAAAATCTGGCGGTTGAGTGCGATGATCAAATCAACGCCCTGCATGCTCGATCACGGCGGTTCCCAACCTTTTCATTTCTGTAAACAACCAAAGTTGGAAGGAAAACTTCGAGGACCAATAAAATATAAATATAGAATAAATACACAACACGAATTGATCGTAGTGTAGGGGCTACACTAATCACTGCTCATTAGCTTATATTATGATCAAAGTTGCTGCCTCGATCCACTCCAGGATTAAGCTACACAATCAGTAGTTACTAGCAACTGAGTGGCTCAAATGGTTTTCACTCATTTTTTTTTTAATCTAATCTGCCCGGCCCATTAGCTGGAAACCGTTCCTCTAAAGTGTACTACATCCGAGAGATGTAGAGATATAGTTTTTTTTTCCTATTTTTATCTCTATTGCATATAAACATAAATTCCGACTTATATCGTCCCTGCCTTTTCCAACTACCGAATGTGAAAATCAGTACTTTAGGGGAGAATTAAAGAAAAGCAGTTTCAAGGTTCAATAAAAATTAGTGCCTATAGTCAAACCAATGACATTCGTTTTACATTGTTTTTGTGACTGATAGGTGACTACATGAATTTTATATCAATTATCAATCCTAAAGCAACTGCTATAAGTCGAAAACGAAAACTGTGTTTTTTTCACATTCGATACTTTGCGATGGCAGGGACGATATATTGATACAAGTCGTGCGGAATGGTTTAACCACTGCGCCGTACAGGCCTTAATATAAACTAATCTGAAAAAGCTACTTAGGCCTTGTACGAAAATTTCACACGTTCTCTTTGTCGACACCTTCAATCCCTTCGCCTTATTCTTTATTGTTAACCTTTCTAGGAAATAAAAATTTATTGTAACTTTTGAAATCTATTTAATACCTGATATTTTTCAGTGTAAATTAAATATATATCATTAAATATATCGAAATATTTAATTATTATTATATAAAATGTCTTATATTAATAGATTTCAAAGTTAAAGATACTTTATTCCAAGTATATGCAGCTATTTTCGTTCTATTTATTCAAGTATATTATACTTCGGTTTATTTATATTTCCCCTTTTTTTTTAAAGGCTCAGTGTAGAGCGCTAAGTTGCCATGCCCAAGATCCCAGATTCAATTCCCGCTCGCTGGCAGACTTTTATTTAATCTGTTAGCGGCCGGAGGTGGATCCCATGGTATCTAGGACCCTCCTGGGGCTCGCCCAGCCTTTATGCACTGGGTACCCAAAATAATGGGGAAAATCTGCCGGCTGAGGGTGATCTAGGACAATTTACCTCCCTGCACAACCGTTGTCCAAGAAACAGTACTGACTTTACAATGTACTAAACCCTGGATCCTTGGTTTAGTGGTACAGGTTTTTTTTTCTATTTTATATAACTTGAGGAACAAACGACTTATCTATAACAGTATACTAAAACCTATTTGGACATATGGAGCAGAACTTTGGGATTCACAAAAAAAAGTTCACATACACAAGATTCAAATAACACAATCCAAAATTCTCAGAAAAATGCTTAATGCACCGTGGTATGTTTCGAATCACACAATACACAATGACATGAACATTCCTACTATAAAATCATATATTCATAACAAATACATAACATTCCACTTATCGACACAATATCACCCAAACCCACTCGTTCTTCCGCTTTCCTACTCCCTGTTACCTGGACTTAATAAAAAAAGATTAAAAAGACATTGGCCATGGGACCTACTGAAAAATTGGTACTTCATTCCAAAACTCGATGTTCCTGTACAATAGCAAAGAGAAAAACATCTGGATCAAATTTGCTGGATGCGCAATTGCGCAGGTGCAAATGAAAATTAAATAATAATAATAATAATAATAATAATAATTTTATATAAAAAATATATTCCAAATCTGTTCATAGAAGATTGTTGTCTGGCGTTTCTGGAGTGTTAAAATTCACTCTCTACCATATATATAAAAAAAGTTTCTGACGTGTATTAAATTTAGAAAGATGTAATATGGTAAAAAATAAAAATGGGGCGTTAAATATTGAATTTGACTGAAGATGAGCGCCAAGAAGATTGAAAATAAAAGAGCGGAAGAGAAGAACCAGATCCGACTCTGAACTGACAGGGGGTGCCTCTATAGCTTAAAAAAAAAGTGAAAATCTACGAGAAATTACTAATTTAGAATATAAACTGTTCGCCATGATTATTTCTCAAGAGTTTTTAATTTACCTATTTATAATAATATTTTTAAAAAATGATATTTTAAGTTTAAAAATTGATGAGGATTTGACCAAGGATTTTGGATTGTAAGGATTGAATACGAGAGGGATTCGATGGCTCCGTTAAGTCCAGATGGGCCTAATGATTGTCATGAATATGAGATGATACTAATACATACTTGACTTAGGACAGCTACTACCATGTAATCTGCAATGGCATGCTAATAAATAATAATAAATTTTTAATAAACTATAAAAATGCCCTTGAGCAATGGGGTCAAAACTGGAGGATCAAATTTATTCTCACAAATCCCGTCAACCTTCGTCGTAAACCATTGACTTCCCATCCTCCACTATCCTTTAATAATATCCCACTGATTCCTGTAGAGCATATCCAATTCTCCGAACTATACAATGACAATTGTTTAACTTGGAATCCTCATACTAGACTGAAACGACAAGAAACTGCTCGGGGTTTCAGGCTATTTCAATACTTACTAGACAAACACTCTATGCTTCCCATTAATTACAAAAGACTCATAAACATGACAATCATAAGATCCATCTGGTTTAACGGAGTAGAGCTTTGGGTCTCCACTTAGCCATCGAATTCCTCTCGTTTTCAATCCATACAATGTAAAATCCTCAATATTCCTTTATGCGTGGTTACTCTTAATTGACTAACTTTCCGTTTCAGGTTACTTCAACACTTAATAGACACATATAACTATTATAAAACATACATTTTATACCTTTATTTTACTAGTTTTTCTTTATTCTTCATATTCCAACCTCGCTGTATATGTAAATATCCTCATTTCGGTTTCTTTTGTTTAACTCCTCCTTTTGATTTTCCTTTATATTATTATTTTGTACTGTACTATCCATTCTGTACATTTATTTTCTATTTTTTATTTTATATGCGTTATTTATAATTTATCATTTCTGCTCATTTTCTTTAATTTTATTAAATCTGTCTTACTTTATTATATCTGTCATTATTTTCATTTTCTTTTCATTATCAATAATTTTGTTGTATCTGTCTTTATCTTAATTTTATTATATCTGTCACTATTTCAATAATTATATCTGTCACTATTTCAATAATTTTGTTATATTTGTCTTTATCTTAATTTTATTATATCTGTCACTATTTTAATTCCTTTTCATTATCATTAATTTTTTAAATCTGTCTATATCTTTATTTTATTATAATCTGGCACTTTTTTTAATATTCGTTATCTTCTATCTTCATATCTGCCACTATTTTATTTTTCTACATTACTTGTCACCATATTATTGTTACTGTAAATTTTTATTTGTTGTTCTGTTTGTTTCTCTGTTAGCCCTGAAGATGACCTACACTGTAGGTCGAAACGTCGGCACATAATATAAGTTCATTACTTATTCTGTGTTCTTATTGACTGCACCCCCCAACTATCTCCTTTACACATATTATAAAACTTAGTTGGGCATAAGGAGGAGAGCTATGGGGCTTCACTAAGCCATCGAATTCCTCTCGCTTACAATCTTTACAATTCATCATCAAAATCCTTCGTAAAATTCCTAACGCTCATTACTTTGTTCCGAATGAAGTCATCCATTATCACCTCAATGTCCCATTTGTTGCTGATTTGGCCCGAACCCGATATAAATCCTTTCTTGACAAACTTTATTCCAACTCCGATAATCCTCCGAGGAGTCTGAAAAGAAGATTGCCTCGTGACCTTCGAAGTAAAATTTGTCATTCCAGTACTGCCAGAGAGTAGTTTCTCTACTCGCCTTTATTCCATCCGAGTACGTATCATTCATTCTACTTACTTGTATTATTATTCTCAAGGTGTAATAACACTGCATACTATTCCTTCCTAAAAGAAATAATCATAACGAAGATAAATGATATATAAGTGAAAATAAATTGTTTTTATTGTCTACAATTAATTAAAAAGTTTAATTAATTAATTAAAGGAAGTAAAATACACAAATGTGCTAAGTTGTCTCAACCATTATCTAACTTAAAATAGTGCCTCCAGGCAAAAGCCAAATTAAAAAATTTATTATTCAAATAATTGCTGGTCCGATTTAACTTAGAAATTAGATTAAAGTAGTATAATTCCTTGGGTGTCTTTTAGCGCCATGTTTTAAATTATTGTAAACTAATGAATATTGTAGATTAATTATGTAGATTAATATTGCAAACAGTTATAGCTTTATAATTATGGGCTTATTAAAATAAAAAATTCAATAAAAAACTAAAGTTAGCAAAGTATATCAGTTTGTAATTTATGAATCCTCAATTTCTTCTTTAAAGTCGGTCATTTTGATGTTTTTATTTTTTATAAAATTGATAGAATTAATTTTATTTTAATATTGTTTTAAAAGTATACATAATCATTGGTATCAGTTCCGCAGGTTGTCACTTCGATTTAAGTGACAACAAGTTTTAAATTTTCAATATTCTCGAAAATAAAAATAATCTTGAGTTTTAGCTTGAAAACAAAAAAGGGTAATGATGGGATTGTGTATATTTCGGTAATCACTTAGTAAAAAAAATGAGCGTTTCTATAAACATTTTGAAGTAGAGATGATGATATAACATAAACAATATGTCTAAGTTGGTTATTTAATAGATTAAACTATTGTTGTATATTGAACGTCTTGGTGGTGGGGTGCTGTCTCATGTTTGGAGCCTGTTGATCGTTGGGATGTATTGCACCTTTTTCTTCCAGATGTGATTCACATAACCCTTTTTTGTTTTTGTGTCTTGATAATGCCTGAATAGGCCAAACGACGACTGGTAAGTGGGTGTATTACTGGATTCGAAACATAAGGCTTTGCATTGTGGTTTTTCCCAATTGCATTATATTAAACTGTAGTTATTTAATAGATTAAAATATAGATAAAAAGTCAGTAATAGTTACTATATACTGCCGGTAATCAAATTATTTTTATTTTCCAAAATATTAGAAAGAGTACGAATGAAAAGTAAAACTTGTGACTTAACGCGAAGCGACAACCTTTGGGACTGATGCCTAATTAATTAATTTTATATAAAAATAATGAGGAAATGAGTTTTAATGAATGATTATTACTAGTCACGGTTTTCCCCTTTAAATCTATTTCTTCTCGCTGCGTTTTATTGGTCACTGTCTATCTAAGAGTAATCAATTAAATTAAAATGAATATGATTACTTTTTTTGCGACTTAGGAATTTTTTAAAAATAAATTTTAAATAAAAATGAATTAAGAGGTTAAACATCTTCTGAAACAAGGTGCCGTTATTAAAAAACATATACACACACACTAGATGTCTCCCTATATCCATCCGAACCCTCCCAACATTAATCCTAAATGATCACCCTATCACGTTCAGCTCCTCTGTGGAAAAGCTAGGCATTAATATCGACCGAAACCTTTCTTGGAAATCGAACATCGCCCAGATATCCCGACGGTCAATTAGTTCCCTGAAGTTATTCCATCGTTCTCGACATCTCCTTACACAATCTTCCCGTAAACTCTTCGTATTTCCTCTCATCTTCCCCCACTTTGACTATTGTAGCGTGGTACATGGAGGCCTTTCTAAAATGCTCGAAGACAGATTAAAGAGAATAATGAATTGCTCTCTAAGATTTGTGCTTGGTAGTCCCTTGGCGATCGTGCGTGTCCCACCTTTATGATGAGTTAAAATGGCTCTTCCCTCCCTTCCGAAAACAATATTTCCTCTGTTCATTCTTATACCAATCCATTTACTCTCAACACCCTTCATATATCTACAGCCTCCTCCAATTCAAATCCTCAGTTCAATACAATAAAACGAGATCTCGCCTTTCCGATCTCTATATACGTTCCCAGAACTAAAGCATTCGAACGTTCCTTTCTCGCTCGCTCCTCCACAGTGTGGAACTCAATCCCTCCTAACATCCGTCATAGTCCCTCACTATCGTCATTTAAATCCTTGCTTTTCCAATTTCTCCTAGCTTTTCAAAAAGATGCTCTCTAAGTAGGTTAGTCATTTGCTTAGAATGTAATGTATAGAATAATCCATTGTGTTATTTACTTGTTTTAATTTTGGTTTATAAGAATAAGTATATCATATAAAGAAATTATTGCATGCTAGCTCATGCATTTAACAAAAGTTATGGATTTGTATATTCTCTTTAACTGCTTAATATCTTGTCATGATTCGTACTGTTTATTTACTTATTATTACTTTCTGTTTAATTATTTATTTTTAAATTGTTTTCTGTCACTTTTTACACTCTTTCTGGTTTGTAACATTTAGCCTTCTGGCCAGATAAATACCGCATCCGATTTCGCATAAGGTGATTTTCTAAATTGTCGGATAATAGCATAGCTATTATCAAAGTCTCTTTAAAAAAAAAATTCGTGAAATACTCTTTGAGCTTTAAATATCACTGAAATACAATACTTTACATAATAATACATATCGAGAAAGATTTCACTATGAAAGGTAAAATCACTTTGTATTGGTTTTAATATGGTCAGAAATTATTAAAGAAATAACAGCAACATTTATAAAAAAAAATTATATTTTATCAATGAAATCTAAATCTTTTATCTTAAAATATGTCGATATTGATTTTAAACTTTAGTAACTGTTCAAGTAATAAAAAATAAATGTACAACTACAACCCATGAAGGGTTTTGAATTCAATACATAGAAGAGACTGGTTGGACCATAGGAATATGGTTGAGCAGGGAAGTGATTTTTGCGAGATCATGCTCAACTGTCAAGTTTTTCCCTCAATAAAGGATACCACAGGTCCGTGAAATACAGTATCTGCCACAGCTGGATTTGAACCCTGCTCTACCACTGAGCTAATCCGCTCCTATGAGAATAAAAGAAAAATGTATACTAAATTAAATTGATAGAATTTTCATATTCTATGTGTATAAAAAATTCTTTATGTTACAAAACATAGTAGAGCCTGGACTGGATCTTGGTAAATATTTGTACAATGAGGTTATTTGTCCGAGATCATGCTCAAGTTTTCCCCTCAATTATGAGTTCCCACTTTATAGAGGCTGGGTGAACCCAAACAGGGTTAGTAGTTTCTACGTGGTCTATCTGTGGCTGTAGATTACTTATCTGTCACAGCCGGTTTAAAACCTGAAACCATCAGCATAGCATTGCTTTTTTTTTATCAACTTAATTCAGCTAATAAAATTTTTTTCAGAAAATCAGCAATTTCAAGCTTGCTCAGTCATAAAAATCCTTACTACGGTCCTGCTAAAAGAGACTGTGGATCAAATGTGTTATATATATATATATCACAGGAGGCTTTTCAATAAACCTCCACACTATCTTTCTTCAGAAATGTTTAAAATCTTAAAAGATTTTTAAATACTTTACAAGTAATAAAGAGTGAAAATGCTTTTATCAGATTCAGAATTAGAGCCTTTCAAGTGTAATTTTTTAAAAGTTAAATCAAAACTTTTTAGTAACAATGCTATTGCGTTTATATTATAACTATTTTTAAGTTCCTACTTTAATGTTCATGTTAGATTTATATTTTTTAATCGGAAAGAGGAAATATGGTAATCAAGTTTTCGATTTTTTTTTAAATATCTTAAGAAATAATAAATGAATGCTTATCTAAGAAAGAAAAATTTACAAACAGATTTACCTGACAGCAAATTTCATGCAAACTTTTTTTTAGTAAGTCAAAAATTTATGTTTATGTTTTTGAACTTATTTTTATAACCTTAGTTCAGTCTATTAAATGAGATATTATAATAATAAGGCATAGCAAACCCGAAAGCTCGATGCCGATACCACCAATCTCTGCTTACAAACTTCTGTCCACGGACCACTAACCAAACCCAAATCCACCAGATCAATCTTAAGTAATGAGGTAATGATTCTTATTTAATAGAAAACCTATTGACTAAGATACTGTTGACTTTTATTGGAAGAGGAAGATGGGAAAAAAAATGTTTCAATAAATTCAGCACATCACCAATGGATTAGTTGAGGCATTTGTTGCTAGGTAGCAGCACTATTAGGTTGAAGTTCAAAATCATAGTAACATTTGACTAGTTGAAAATAAATGGAAATGGAATTAAATAGATATTTTTGAAGGAATTTTAGTAGATTAATTATAAGCTTCTGTAAAACAAGAATGAAGTCACATTTTAAAAAAATTATTCATTTTTATCAGCAGATTCCTTGCTTTATATGTAGTGCAAAATGACAAGAAACAAACTAATTTATACCAATTCGTAGTGACTTGAACATTTTTTTCATTTTGTTTTGAAGAAAATGATTTTCTAAACTGCTCTTTTATCTCTTCCCTTCCCCCACCACTTCGGAAATCAATAAAATTTTAATATTCATTTTTTTTTTATCCTATTCCTAATGCATTCCTTAAATTTTGTTAAAAACTAATTTATTTAATAATTTTTTCTTATAATATCCCTACCTGTGCTTCTTGAATAATAAAAGAATAGTACACATAGTTATCATTTCTTTTCAAAGGACATGTAAATGTAATAATAAGAAATATAATTTTAAAAAAAAATAGGAAATCTAATGACCAATTTTGATTTAAAATAGTGAAATGATAGTGTAAATTAAGTGATATTACATTATGCATAAGTGAAACTAATTAAACTAGGAAGGTATATCCCCGGCCTGCCTTGTGGCAGATCAACTCCTATTGTTCTAATTGTATCATTATTCAAATCACTTGAACACCTATTGTTGTAGAAATTTTGTGTTGTATATTTATTACTCATAGGAAACCTTTTTTTAAACAGTGGAAAAACCCATATTTATAGAATAAATTTTCTCGTTTATCAATTATATTTTAAATTTATATATATAATTTGAATGAATCATATTCTGTCGTCTTTGAATTGAAGTGCCTTTGCAGTGTGAGGAGTTCTTTGCAGCCCTCTCCAGTTCTTCATCAATTATGTTATTTATTTATTACTTTTATACTACTGGAATTCCCTCTTCTTGAAATCCTTCTTTGCCTCCTCTTCCTACTTCTTACTAAGTGGTCCTTGTCCACGTTTCTCCTACACTTTGGCTCCGTAGGTCTTACTAGCAATTCTTTAAGGTTCTATCCGCAGAATGTATTGAAGCTATCTCAGTTAGTTTTCCTCTATTTACTATGTTGACTTAACATTAGTTTCGACCTGACAGTGGTGTTCTGGAATCGGTTTCCTCTTATTTTCCCCTCGACTGTTAAATATTAAATATGAAAATAATTCATTCTTTGAGAAAAGATAATAAAATACAACAAGGTGATTACGAACACTATAAACTTTTTTATATAACAGAGAAATATATTTAATATCAAACTATTATAATTAGATCTTAAATAATATAAGTTGACCTTAAATATATGAGGAAGGAAATGGTCCGGATGGAGGATAGAAAAAATTCCTTTAGTAAAGAGAACAGTTTATATGAGGACGAAAATGGTCGGGCTGCCCCAACACCGTAAGGCTTAAGGGAAGGACAAAGAAGAAGGACTACTTTGGGTAGTCTTCATAAGGGAAGGGCAAAGAAGAAGGACTGACTACTTTGGGTAGTCTTCATAAGGGAAGGACAAAGAAGAAGGACTACTTTGGGTAGTCTTCATAAGGGAAGGACAAAGAAGAAGGACTACTTTGGGTAGTCTTCATAAGGGAAGGACAAATAAGAAGGACTACTTTGGGTAGTCTTCATAAGGCAAGGACAAAGAAGAAGGACTACTTTGAGTAGTCTTCCTTCAGGCATTCTTTTCAAATGCCCATACCATTTCAGGCGTTTTTTCTTAATATCTTCCAGAATGGTTCTTTCAGCCTCCATCTTTTCTCTGATGGCTCGTCTCCAGTAGTCCATTTCTGTAGTCAGGAGTTTTTTCCTGACATTGCTTTTCAACGTCCAACTTTCTGATCCGTATGTCATGATGCTTATTAACATAATTTGGTATATATTTTTTCTTGTTTTGGGTTAAAATAAAAAAAAACTTGTTAAAATTAAAAAAAAAATGATTGAAAAAAATTAATATTTTGGCAAGTTTCACTAACGATTTTATAGTTTACTTCATGAAGGTATTTCTTTTAACATATAAAGACTTTACTATAAGACCTTAAAATGGATTAGTGAGAATTTTTATTTTTTGTGTAAAGCGTTACATAAAATTTTATTAAACAATTTTTTACAACTTAGTTGTTTTTGTATCTAAAAGGTCGCGCCATAGATGTCGTTCCAGCCAGTCTCCTTCTCTGGGTTTTTCCCATTTCCCAATGGGAAATACATAAAATAACTTTTTATTTTCTCTACTCTATTTTGTGACTCGCAATATTAGTACTGGTTATTTCTATTGCGTTCAAAATAACCGGTTATTATAAAATAAAATAAAAATTAAAAGAATAATAGGCCTATTTTTAAATTTTTCTTCTGCTATGAGCGTTACAGTGTGCAGTTATGATAATTGTGATTTCTATCCCCACCAACCGTAGGCTGTTGAGCGGATGTCAAATGACCAGTAGTATAGAAGAGATGGCAACTCAACAGAACTTGATATACACAATCTGTGTGGCTATATTCACTCTCAAGGTAATATATACCTATTTCACACAATTAAAGTTGTTTATACGTTTCTTTTACTTTTTTTTTTTCATTTTTTACCTTGTTTTTCAAGGTCATGTACGGGAGATCAAGCTTTGAAAACAAACACATAATATTTATCAGTGCCTCCCTATTACAATAAAATAATCGATTATTCAAAACTTTATGATCTATCATAATGATCGTCAGTCATAAATGATTATTCGTTGTAATATATATAAATGATAATAAGAGCAACAAAAAACAAACAAACAAACGTGATTTTAATTATTTATGATTTTAAAATTGTATGAATGATAAAAAGCTTCCCCTTTCCCAAAATGCATTTTTCCGAAGAAAGTTTTGTTGAAGAAAGTTCCGAAATTTCAAATTTGATAAAAATTCTGGAATATTTTTCGTTCTATAATATTTTTTCACTATATTAGTTCAATAATATTCAATAGTTTATACAATCACATTTACTTTATTAAATTGCAATTGCATTGAGGATTTTTAGTTACCATAGGGTCCGTGACTGTTAACAAATTAAGTGATTTTTCTGGGCTATCGGTGAATTTGAATCCTGGACCTTCAGTATAGCGACCCAGTGCACTGTATACAAGATTAAAATAGACAAAATTTCCGTATTCAATATGCATAAAAAAATCTTTATGATAAACCGTCAAGCCGCTAGAGTGCGCTGAAAAAATAATTAAAGTGGTAATACGATTTATTGGCCTTTAAATTCTATTTTCATAAAAACTATTGCTCTTGTATCAGTTAAAAGTTTGCGATAAAACGCTGAATCTCATGATTTTTTTATTTATCCAATACAGCACGTGGCATTTCTGTGATACGCCGATGAGCCTCTCAACATAGGCATGCATAGTCATCACCACTGCAATTTCGTAAGTGTGCACCGTCTATTGAACCAGATAGACGTATAAGACAAATATCAGATTCAGCGAGACCCATTCTGTGCTGACGTGCCTGGAGGTAATCAAGGCCTGTGATAATTCTGAACCTCGCGACAGCTTCGCCTCTTTGAAGATCTCGGGGGAGCAGCACATGTCCAAGACATTCCATGTTTTCCCTCTGCTAGCGTTGTATAGTAGGTTCCTTATATATATATTCCAATCGTTGTTTCTCTAAGTTCCACATGGGGAAAAGGCCTCCTGCAGCATCAAACGCCACTCATCTCTCTTCATTGCTGCTGCTCTCCAGTTACGGATGTGTGAGATGATCCGAATATCCTCAGCCCATTGGAGGTCGGCCTTCCAAATCTGGTTCCATGCACTTTTTCTTCTAGGAGATCTTTGAGGACTTCATTTGCTCCCATACGTTCAATTTTTTCTGCAAATCTTAGACTGTTTACTTTAATAGCCCTAATAATGTCTGCATCTTTATATATGCTCATAACTTCTATATTCGACCGTGCCTTCACGAGTTGTTGTGAAATACTTTTCGCTCAAGTGAGAGTCCAGTATTCTGAAGCATATGTTAGAACGAGCCCTATCAGGGTTTTATACCTTCTTTTTTTTAAGATACGAGGTAGGGCATTACTTCTGAAGTGCTTTTCTTACTCGATTGGAACCGATTTTATGAGAAAAAAAAATATGTTCCTTGTTTCGAATGATCAGTTTAAAAACAATGTAATTAAATATATGTATATGTGAATTACAATAAAAGTTAAAGAATAATAGGCCTATTTTAAAGTGTGAGCAACAAATCACCTTATATCCATTTTTTATTTAAATCAAGATGATGATACTAAAAATTGTTTGATGTCAAAACGAAGCGTCTAAGTTGTCTAAACTGATTGTTTTATTAAGTTTAAAACTCAATAGTTATTAGAAAACTTTCTTCATCCAGTAATCAGTGAACTTCAAAACTACCTAATTCAAAATGGAAGTTAGAAGTTTCGCAGATTAAACTCTTATAATTACTGTATTTAGTTTGAAAAGAGTTAAAATGTCTTTCAAAGTTCGATTCGATATTTGAAATTCTCTTGTCCGTCCTTCATCGAAATCAGCTGTTGTTCAAGGTCATCAGTTGTATATGGGACAGGTTTTCGACATTGTGTCTTAATGATGAGTGATAATCGATATTTGGTTATTATCGATAGTTAGATACCATCGAATAGCAGTTATCGATAATTCATTAAGACCGCATCTATACAGGTAATGTACAAACAACGGTAATTATTCCGCATGTTGGCGCTTCCACTAGAGTCACAACTTTTAATATTTTCCAAAAATACAAGTTACTCGTATCACGGAAAAGAGAATGTAATTATGGGAAATTTGTATTCTTCTGTCATAGAAATGAACCTTTCAAGGAACATTCATCACCTATAATTCGAAATGTTAGTTGAAACTTTTATTTCTTGATGAAATGATTACCCAAAATATACTCATTACTCATAATTACATTCTCTTGTCCTTACTAAAGCTCACGAAAACTTGTATGATTGGGAAATACTAAAAATGAAACGAATAAATAGTCAAGACTTGATGTAACTCAACTTAAAGCGAAAATCTGTGAAACAGATGTCGAATGAAAATATAATGAGAAAAAACACTATTAGAGAAGAAAATAAAAAATCATTAGAAAACTAGATTTTGTCAATCAAGAAAGATTTCTTGATGTATTTGAGGAGCTGTCGAACAGAACCGGATTAGTCCACGAAATTAAATTTTACAGGATGGCTAAAAAAACTAATATTAATATATGGAGATTAATAAGGCAACATTACGTTATTATAGATAGGTGGTTTAGTACTTGTGTTACATGAGTAATTCATTTTTAATTTGCTTTTATATTCTAGAAGTTATTTATGGACTAGTCTGGTTTTGTTCGAAAAAGATGGACCTATACGGTTTTAACCGTAAACATGTGACAAGTCCAGTTTTGTTATAATTAGACGAATCTGATTTTGTATTTAAAAACACTTTCAAAAATTATTATTACTATTTACTTTTTTATTTGCACCTGCGCAATTGCGCATCTAGCAAATTTGGATGAAGTTCCTTTCTCTTCGATTTTCTCCATGATCATTGTGTTTCTCAAGATTTATTGTGTTTTTAAATAAATTAGATAACAATTTCCGTATTATCCACTTCCATACATTCGCAATCCTCAATATTATCACATTCACTTACTCCACCAATCTTATTTTCTTCAATGATGTCTGTAGATCCTGATGTAGTCTGTATAACCTCGTGGTACCATTCAACTTCAGGATGCTTGACCCATTTATCACCAACCTGCGTTACTAAAATACGCGCCACGCCTTTTTTTTTTTTCAAGTTTTATCTCATTTACTGAAGGCATTCTTCGAAGCTATGATGGATGGTTTAGTCCCTGCTTAAGAAGTCTCGTGTAAGGTACATTATTTTCGTCATTATTGTTGTTATTTAAAGATTTAACACCGCACATAAATTAATAAAGCAAAAAATATTAATGCTTTTTACTTAATATTTAATTCTTGCTGGACATGTCCGCTTTTGATTAAAAATGTGTTAAAGATATGAACACTATATGGGACTAGTCCGCTTCAGAATGAAAAATGAATGTACATTTTAATATTTTATTTGAAAAGTTATATCATTTAACAATAAAATAAATTAAATTTTAATATGTTTGGTAAAAACTCGGAGTTAAACGATTTTGTTTGAAAATGCACTTTTTCCCTACTTAGAGACGGTCTTTATTAAAAATATTACCAGGGATCGACGTAACGAGGTCCAAGGAATCATAATTCGAAAAAAAAGTGTGTTCGAATTATAGTGGACTAATCCGGTTCTGTTTGCCAGCTCCTCATTTATAAGCTGTTGCCTTATAACTTTTCTTACTTTTACTCTTCAAGGATAGAAGTTTCTTCACCTTGAGTTAAGCAATTTGTTGACGTCCTTCCCAATAATTATTTTATTATCTCCTAGATCAATACTACCTCGTGAAATCGTATTGTATTCGGTAAATTATTTCTTTCCTTGAAGTTTAAAAATCTCATTTTCAAGCCAAAGAGCGCTTTTTCTACACTTACTAGACAAATGCTCTAAGAAAAATTATTTAGGTGACTACTATAAGACCTATTTGGACTGGACTCAAATCCAAAACTCTTTCTTAAAATCCTCAATGATCTTTTACGAGTAAACTCATTCATAATGACTTTAATGTTCCGTTTATTGCTGATATGGCCCGAACTCGATATCAATCCATTCATGACAAACTTTATTCCCACTCAAACCCACTGGTTTCAAACCCAGCTCTAACCGATAATCCTGCGAAGTATCTGAAAAGAAGGTGGTCTCGTGACCTTGTAAGTTGAATTTATTTGAGTGCTACCACTGGATAGTTTCTAGACTTATGTTCATTTCATGACATTACGAATCAGTCATTCTCTTTGCTTTTTGTATTATTAAAATTCATTTGAAAATTTAAATAAATAAGGAAATGAAAATAATAAAAAAAGTAAATACGTTTTTTCCACTGCAGAAAATTCAAACTCTAAGACATATACTCTTGGTAGTTCATTAATTACAATTCACAATGACTCTTGTAAAAAAAACAACGCGTTTGGCTTTAATGACAAAACGTTAATGGGATTGTTATTCTTAAAGAGCCTTAAGGTGATCATTCATGAATACAAAGGAGACCTTCGAAACTCTTAGTTTTATTCTAGTGAGAAGTGTTTTCTTTGCCATACCAACACGGAAAAATATGTAATTACTCAGTTTATTAAAGATAGGAATGTGATATGATGGCTAGGTTATAAATAGCTTTCGAGATATAATCAGAGTTATTCACCAGTATTTTTACTGGCAAGTACATTTTAAATAAAAAAACAACAATGAAAACCTGTTCTACTTCAAATCATGAAGGATATTGTTGAGAATGTGTTGTTTCTAGGACAATGGTTTTGAAGGGAGATGATTTATTTAAGATTATGCTCAACCATCAGAGATTGTTTTCCCCAATGGGGGTACTAATTTTATAGAGGCTGGGTGAACAACAGGAGGGTCTGCGGATCCCACAGGTTCTATCTGTTATCAGATTATATAATTTATATGATAAAGCCGGATTTGTACCCACATCCTTTAGTGTCCTAGCTCAGCAATCTACACACTGAACTACCTGGATCCCATATTTTAAATACATTTAATTAAGTTAATTAAATATCTAAATTAAGGACATTTTTTTTCTCATTTTGGAAGGTAAATGTAGATGAAGTAACTAAGTTCCTGAGTTGTCCAGGAGAAGAGTTAAAGAGTATTTCTTCTGTTGGTATATTTATCTTCAACTACTTTTTCAAGCAGTAATAAAAAACTAAAAAAACTTGTATCATTGAATCCTTTCAGTACAATCCTATCTCTATCGGTAATGA
Source organism: Arma custos (assembly GCA_037127475.1). Taxonomy (NCBI): domain Eukaryota; kingdom Metazoa; phylum Arthropoda; class Insecta; order Hemiptera; family Pentatomidae; genus Arma; species Arma custos. The sequence goes on from CM073765.1 coordinate 44,486,427, forward strand.
TTAAATAATACTTCTGTTGTTAATAAAATAATAATTGCTGAATAGTGTATATCTCTACAGCCCTGGTGAATAAGCGGTTCAGACAAAATTTCCCCCCAATTAAGGGCACCCGCTTTGTAGTCTGGTTGAGCTCCAGGAGGGTCTGCAGATCTTACAGTGCAAGTTCACGGTTATCAGCAGAATCAATAGATCAGTAGCAGGCTGACACCAACAACTTAGTAAAGTAAAATATTAAGAAGGAAATAGCTTCTCAAAATATAGATGACATATTTAAATAATTGTAAGCTCTAATGAAGGTCTGAAGAGAGCAGTTGTCATTTACAACATAGTTATAAGATTGAGTGATCCCACAAGGATGTCCAAATCCAGCAGGCGTTTTTAACAGTTTACGATTCTACTTTTTATGGTGAGAACAAGAAAATAAACTGTATCCATTTTTAGAAATAATCCTTTTTTTAAAAACGCAAAAATCTCTTCCGAACTTTCTTTTCAAACGTGATCAACATATTTTGGCAAGAGATATCATTTAAACAAACAAATGTTTTAACTTCATCTAGTCAAAAGTTAGACTATCATTAATAAGAGAAGAAATTTAATTTTATTCATAGTTCACAATTTTCTTGATGAGTAAAATATATGCCAATACAATCCAGTGATCACTGATGTAGAAGATATATTCAGTTGTCTAAATAAAGCTGCAAATCTAATCTTTCTCCCAATTTTATCAATATCATTGTATTTTTCAATATTCTAAAACGGATTCATAAACTTATTCATGTCAGAAGACATTAGTATATTTTAATCAAAGTTGTGTAATAAACTGCTGTGCATAAATAACACATTATAGTATCCCAATACCAATATTAATCATGAAAAGTTCATTTTATATTATTATTATTATTATTTTATTCGGCCCTATGGTCCATGGAGGATCTTAGCCTTCTCGACATGTTTTTGCCACCCTGAACGATCCTCCACGGCTCTTTTTCATGTCCTCACCCCAAGAGCCTAAGGTCTGCCTCTACATCATCAATCCAACACAGTCTAGACCTGCTTCTTCCTCTTTCTCCATCTGGAAGATCTAATTTGGGAGCCTCTTTCTATCCATTCAATCTACATAGCCACTGGATATACAAAGTCTGGTATATGAGACATTATTTCAGGGTCCCCTTGTGGGTCCTTAAGTTCTTTGTTTATTTACTTTTCAAGATTTTAATCAAATACATTAGGAATAAATTTATTTACTTCCAAAAGAAAATATTTGTTAAAGATTTAATTGCATTGAATTCATAATGACAGTACTTTAATAATATTAAATTTTTATGTTTTAGTCAGGAATATTAGCTGCTCCTACAGTGACTGAGGACTGTAGTATACCAATTCATCTTGAGGTAGTAGATAACATTTTCTTTCATAGTGTATACAGATATACATAAATAAAATTAACTTAATAAAATAAATTTAATATATTTTTTTTATTACACTTGCCATCATTTGAATGGAAAAGAATTAATTTTATTTTTTATATATTCATTCATAATACTAAACAGTTTATTTCTTGCTGAATATTCATATTGTTTTTTTTTTTAATTATTAATAATCAACTTTATAATTTTTTTGTTTTATTGTTTTAAATTATTACAAATTAAGAAAGGGTTTAGATTCCTAATTAATTATTTATTCCCTCTGTTTTATAAACTTCAAAGAATACAGACTGCTGCACCTCAACTAGCAATGTATCAGTTGTGGAACCTGTTTTAGATCAAGAATGCGTTCAAATCTTAGCAGACTCACAAGGTAAGTTATGTGAGAAATTAAACACTTATTTTTTGTTTTCAGTGCAACAAATTCAAACATGTAATAAATATTGTATGTAGAGAAAATAATTTTTAAAAAAAGAAGAGCTGGTTGCATGCATAAAAAAAAGAATAATTATCTTTATTGACATGACTAAGAGAAACCTGCACAACTTTATAAAAGAAATAACCTATAAATATTATATTTGTGAAATAGGGTTATTTGCTAATAAAACAGACAGATTGAAAGGATAAAAGTGTATTCAATAGACACAACATAACACATGGTCTTAGCACCAACTGACGGTTCAACCAGGCATACATGATCATCAATATAAATTTACCATCTCAACACACCCCCTTAAATTTATAATTACACATACAAGACCCTGCACTACTTTACAAAACCCGAATTATTTACACAAGTCACATGCTTATCTTTACTTAATGGTTTAGTTAACATATCGGCCCACATCAAATCAGTTGAAACATGTTTGATAGAAACAATTCCATCTTTGACATGTTTTCTTAGAAAATGATATCTAATATCTAAGTGTTTTGATTTAGGATTAGTAACAGAGTTCTTTGCAAGCTGTATAGCACTCTTATCATCACAATGAACACTAAAACACTTATTGGCACTTTCAGGGTCAATTTCTGACATTAATTGTCTAAGCCATAACAACTCCTGCACTGTAAATGATAGAGCCATATACTCAGCTTCACAAGTAGATAAAGCAATGGTTTTTGTCTTTTGCTAAACCAAGAGATCAAGCTACCTGACATTTTAAATGAACAACCAGTCACAGAGTATATATCATTCAATTTTTTCCCCCAATCAGCATCACAATAAGCTGTCAATTGATCAATACTCTTTGAAGAAAACTCTAATTTGTAATTAATAGTACCTTTTAAATATCTAAAAATGCGCTTTACAGCTTGCCAATGACTTTTATTGAACCTACTGAGAAGATTAGTTGCAAAGGATATATCTGGTCTAGTCACTTGAGACAAGTAAAGGAGGCTTCCAATCGCTTCTTGATAAGGGACAACCACCTCTTCACCATCGTCATCTGCAGGTTCCAGATTCAGTCCAGGATCAAGCGGAGTGGACACTGGGTTGGCTTCACTCATTCCAAATTTCTTGATTATTTTGTTACAATATTCTTCTTGTAACACCCAAATTTTTCCGTGTTTCCTATCTCGGGTAATGTTCATACCGATACATTGATTCACTGGGCCAAGATCCTTCATATCAAAAATTTTTGCAAGGGATTCCTTTATGTTCTGAATTAATTTTGAGTCCTTTCCAAAAAACAAAAGATCATCCACATAAATAGCAATGATGACAAAGCTCCCACCACTTCCGGAGTAATAAATGCAAGGGTCTGCTTGTGATCTCTTAAAACCAAGTTCGCTTAGCGATTCATTAAGTTTCCTGTTCCAGTTTCTCCCGGCTTGCTTCAGACCATATACAGCTTTCTTGAGTCTCCAAACCTTGTCTTTTGTTTTTGAGGTGAAAGTGTATTCCTCTGGTGGAGTCACATTGTGTCATCTAAATCACCATATAAGTAAGCTGTGATGACATCCATATGTTCAATTTCAAAATCTTTCTGAGCTGCCATTGCTAATAGATATCTGATGGATAAGTGCGATGTTTGATTTTTTATCAGAGATGCAAATTCTGACTTAATGGCTCCTTGCCACTGTTCCGCGCCACTTAACGCTTCTACACAAATGGAGTCAGATGATTCAAATTCTTCTGTGTAATATGTGACATGGTCCTGCCAAATTCTAGGTTTTGGTGGACGGGTGGAACGACGAGGGGCATCTGGTACTTTTTCAATCCCTGTGTTGTCAAATCCGTGAAAAGGTTCATCTTCACTTGGGACTTCTTGTTGAGGGTCTTCATCATCTTTATGCACTTCATCCTGAAGTTCTGATTCTTCAGAGGTTTCCACTTTGGTGTCATCAATGATAGCTTCAGTAGTAGTTGGTTTTTCCGTAGTAGTTGGTTTTTCCGTAGTAGTCGCTTTTTCATTTTCTCCGTCACCTTCTTCCAGAAATATGACATCTCTACTTAAGGTGACTATGTTAGTATTTAGGTCGAGAAAACGATATCCTTTGGTAGCGTCACAATAGCCCATAAACACGAGTTTTTCTGACTTTAAATCCCACTTTTTTCTTTGTTGTCTTGGGACGTGTACCATCGCCTTACACCCAAAAACACGCAGATGAGACAGGTTCGGTTTCCGACCATACCACCTCTCATTTGGTGTTACATCCTTCCGGGTCGATGATGGAGATCTGTTCAGATCTCCATCCAACAACATTGTCCTGGCTTTTTCAACAATAGTCCTGTTGGCCCTTTCAGCAACTCCGTTTTGTTGAGGGGTATACCTTATAGTCAACTGGTGAATTATTCCCTCTGATTTTAGATAATCCTGTAGAGAATTATTGATATACTCTCCTCCATTATCTGAACGAACCTTTTTAACCTTTTTTCCTGTTTGCTTCTCGACCATGGCCTTGAACTGTTTAAACACTGTGAAAACCTCACTCTTGTTATTAAGAAAATAGACAAACATCATCCGGGAATAATCATCAATAAAGGTTAAGAAATACTTCCTGCCACCGGCCGATACCTGCTCCATTGGGCCACACAGGTCGGTATGAATTAGCTCTAAGATATTTTCTGAGCATATCCTACTTCTTTTAAATGGAAGACGGCATTGTTTTCCCATGATGCCAATTTCGCAAGGATCCTTAACCACTACATTGCTTTCCAAACCGAAGGATGAGTCCTTGAGTTTGGTCATAGCCTTATGGTTCATATGGCCTAATCTCCTGTGCCATAGAAAATCTTTACTTTGAGCTGTATAAAAACATCTGTTAGACTGTAAAGTTCTCATGCAATAGACTCCATTTTTCAAAAAAGCTGATGCCACCAACTCACCTGTCCCATCATGAATATAACCTCCTGACCTATCGAAGGTGATTGAATAACCTTTTTGAGCGATTTTGCTCACAGAAAGTAGGTTGACTGCGGAGTCCTTCATAAAGAACACATCACTAGCTTCTGCTTCTACCGTTTTATCACCGGTGTGCAGTTTTAAGTCCACACTACCACTGATGTCAGCACTAAGATTAGACCCATCTGCTGCCAATACTGAGAATGTGCATGGTTTAGAGTCCTTAAGTTTCGTTTTATCGTTCGTAATATGTGCAGAAGCACACGAATCAAGATACCAAAATTCTTTGGCGGTATTCGCCGCCAAAAGGGTCCTTTTTACAGGATCAGTACTTACAGGTCTTGCCTCTTTTAGATTATGATTCCGATTTAAACGGCAGTCTTTTGCAAAATGTCCCGCTTGATTGCACTTAAAACACTTGAACGTTTTCTGCTGACGCTTGTTGTTCCCAACACTTGCCAGAACAGAGCCATCTGATTCTTCGTAGTCGGAATTCCTGACGTCTTGCATTAACTTTACTTTCACGAAATCACCGGTTATCGGGGTTCCGGAACTCTCAAGGGCCATTATCATAGGCCTGTAATAATCTGGGAGGCCTGCTAGTAGAAGGATACCAATCCATTCATCGCTCACAGCAAATTTGATCTCATTGAGGTTGTGGGCAGTTGACATAATCCTGGTGCAGTAATCTTCGATGTTTCGGCAGGTTTCAAGTCTTGTTGTGACAAGGGATCTTAATAAACCTACCCTTCTACTTAGGCCTGTGTCTTCGAAGGCAGTCTCCAGGGCTTTCCAGGCTTCCGAAGCAGTCTTGGTATCTCGAATATGAGAGTAGTTGGTTTTATCGACAAATAGAATGATCCTGGAATGAGCTTTTCGGTCCTTCTTCTTCCAATCATCATCCTCTTTCAGCTCCTGTGTCTCGACTACTTCCCATAAGTCATCGTGCACTAGGTACTTCTTCATTGCGAATTTCCATGAGGAATAGTTCTCTCGTCCAATTAGTTTCTCAACAATGGGTATTCCTGAGCCCGATGCACTCATTTTTAGGTTTGAGTGGAATATAGCACAGAAATCACGAAACCGGCGCGGCATGGTAGGTTATGTTTATACACTCGGCCAACCATCACTTGTTTAACGAACTAAAAAAAAAAGACCAAACTTTTATCCATATAGAGTGTCTGGGCCCATAACTCATGTGAAATAGGGTTATTTGCTAATAAAACAGACAGATTGAAAGGATAAAAGTGTATTCAATAGTCACAACATAACACATGGTCTTAGCACCAACTGACAGTTCACCCAGGCGCTGCATACATGATCATCAATATAAATTTACCATCTCAACAACATTAACCTGTATCACTACAACCCGTGAAGGGTCTGGGGTAAAGGGTCCAGTACATGGTAGAGACTGAAGTGTTTCTTGGGCAACGGTTGTGCAAGGATGTGGTTTGGCCTAGATCAGGCTCAACCACCAGATTTCCCCTCCTTATTTTGGGTACCCACTTTATAGAGGCTAGGAGAGCCCCAGGAGTGTCCATAATTCCTTAAGGTCCATCTTCAGCCGCTAACAGACTAAATAAAAGTCAGGGATTTGAACCCAGGTAAGACCCATGGCAAAGGTAGAGGCCATGGCAACTCAGGGCTCTACCACTGAGCCACTACGCTCCCCATAAATTATAAAAATAATTTTTATAATATATTTATGTGTAAATACCTTTAAGCACAATAAAAGGTATAGTAAACAGCATAATGGTTCCAAGAACAGCCAAGCTATAGCCCAATTCACCATTCCCTGTCCTTTCTTCCTGCATACCTTGTTTACTGTTACCAACTAAGTCTTCTTAGTTTTATCCAACAATAATACACTAATAATCACATAATTTACGTTGCTTTATTCTTTCAACAAGTCTACTATAAATTAGCTTCTTAATTCTAGTCAGTACTTGTGTAATAGCCGGTCTGCAGGGACTGTTATCCACCACTCTTTATAACCTGAACACTGATAGTTCTGATACTGATAACACCTACCTTCTTATTTATATAAATGGAAATTGAATTATACAAAATGTAATAATAAAATGCTAATTCTAGACCCCTCTAGGCACGTTCCTCTTCTTGTATAAGTGTTTTCCCTACACTTGAACATCTCTATTTCTATCGTTGCCAAAATCCATTTGACCTTTTTCGCATAATTTCATATTTGAATTTTATTCCAAACTTCTGGAAGTATTTCACTGCTTCTTCTATTAAAAACGGCTATTCCTAAAGTGTTATTCTGTGCATTTTAAATAGGCAGTAACAAAAGCAATAGGACAAAAACAAAAAATTTAATTTAATAAACTATACAAAAATTTAAATAGACATTAGAAGAAATTAACAAGACAAAAACACTTTAGAAAACAATTTAATAGCACACACTCATATAAATAAGGAGAGATGAGTGATAAGAAAAGGTTACATGATATAAGGAGGTAGGTTTCATGAATACTGGCTAATACACAAGTACCGCCTTGTCAATACTGCTCCATTTGAGGGAAATCAGCAGTCTTAAAACTTTTCCATATCTCCTGATTCTTTTATTTATCCCCGTGTTGGTAGTTTAGCTGTTTTTCAATATTGAGTCAAGATAGCAGAAATTTTCCCCTTGGTGGAGATTTGCGATTCCACCCATAAACAGTGGAACATCAATTATCCGAATGTTCAATTAACGGAACTGTTTTTGTTTTTTCTGTTTCTTAATTTTAATTACTTTGATCAGATCATTCAGTTACTTATTTGTATTGTTAAAATTATTGTTATTTTAAATAAAATTTTACAAAAAATAAAATGATTTTCTCCATGAATGTCAATAAGAGGGCCCTAATCATTTCTCGGAAACAGCAAACAATAAAATGTACATAGACTTCAATACGTATTTGTTTACTAAGAACTGTAAACCTAATTAGTTAATTTCATTTGTTTCTCTGAATCCCTTCCTATTCATTTGGTTGTTATTTATTTTTTAGTGAATTTCGATTATACAAACCACCCCTGGCAACATTAGTTCCGATTTGTTCCAATGTATATGTTCTTTATTAATTTTTTTAGAATTAGCCCTTAGGCCCATTGGGTTTATTGATAACTACACTGAATACTACATAGACATATAGTTTATGTCATATTAATTTTGTTTAACAATTTGTTCTATCAGAGAATATGTTACTGATACAAGTACTAATTTTTTAGATGACATTCTTCGGAAAACATAAAGCAATGATAATTCATGGAATAAAAACAAGGCAAATGACATGTTTCCGTCTTTAATTTAAAATTAAATATTTTTCCACAAGTTTTTTTTTCTATCAAAGTCCTTATAATTACTATAGGATTGTATTAATAACATTTTCATTTCTTTTTGTTTCATTTAACCTCACTTTACGCTGCTATGTAATTGCAGTGGAAATTCTAAATTTTGCCTACCCAGGTTAATTAGAATAGGGATTTTTACCTAGCACCCGACACCACTCAAGCTCGGGACACCCATTTTGGATCCACTCAAAAGGACAGCATAACCAAGTATTTTTTACTCCATTTAAAAGATATTAAGGTCACCTGGCAGACAGTGAATCCACAATCTTGGGCATAGTATATCGTATATAAAGATATCAGATTGATATTCACATTGCAAATCAGCCCCAATCCAGATTTCAAAACAAAAAAGATTTTGAAGATTGAATATTGAAAGAATTCCTTGACAAGAAAATCCTGTAAAAGAAACATAAAACTAGAGTAAAATGTATTTTTCAAGCTATAAAACAAACAAAATTCTGTAGACTTTTCTGTATAAGCTCATTAGAGGCTTAATACTTCATTACAATGGTGTGACATCTGGTGTAGTGGTCAGCATAACAACCTACTATGCCTGAGATTGCGGGTTCACAGCCTGGCAGTTGACCTTGGAATTTGTTAAAGGGAAAAAAAAATCCTCGGTTATACAGTCCTTCAGAGGACATGTTAAATGGTAGTCCTGAGCCAGGTACTTGTTTAAGAACCCTATCTTAATTATACTTGAATAAGCAAAATTTAGGAATCCCACAGTAGCATCGTCCGATTAGTCATACCAGCATAAAGTGATGCTAAATGAATAACAAAAGTCGTTATGACTACCAATAGTTGAGATTATGAGAGGATGGTACTTCAGAGCCTCCAGTAGAGAGAATAAAAAGCAGTTGGTCAAGTTATCCCTTAGGCCAACCAACCCTCATTTAAAGAATACAACATTGTACAATATTTTTTCAGAAATAAAAATTAGCCAATATTGCTAAATAACAGCATCATCTTATTAAAACATTAAATTAAATTGATTTACACAAAATATTAATTATTTCAGTTATATATTAAATGAAAGTGACTTTTACTTTTTTTTTTTTTTTTTTTTACAGCTTCATCTTACAAGGAATTAGAGATTGCATTGGAAGTATGTAAAGTACATATTTTATGCTGAACAATATTAGTTTACCTTAAAAATTGATAATATGATGCGGGTGGAGGTAGAAAAAGTTCTCTTAAATAGGGAGAACTGTTTATTGGAAAACCAATGTTTCGACCCACATTGCAGGTCTTCTAACTCAATTAAACCTCAAATCTTTGCCCCATTATAAGCCCTGAACAAGACGTGCAATTTGGGTCGTAACGTTGGCTCTCCAATCAACAGTTCTCCCAATTTAAGAGAATTTTGTTTACCTCCACCCGGACCATTTTCTTCCTCATATATATTTTAAAAAATTGTTTCCTTAATTGAAGTAATTTTAAATTTTATTCATCTATTTTTTTCAGTGTTTTTTTGAATGCTTATTTACAACCATTGATATGTTGGTAAGAAACATAAAATCACAAAACACCTTATTATCTATTTTCTTCAACTATTGTTTAATCCAAATTTAATTTTTAGGATGAAGAGAACAAGATTGTTTATGAAGAAGTTCTGGCGAATATTACAAAGGACTTAAAACCAGATTTTGCAAATTTAGAAATAAATAGGATTAAGCATTGCATTGAAGAAGGTATTGTTAAGTTTGACATTATTTTTAATCCGCAAAATAATTTTAAATTACAAACTCTCATGAATTGTAATAAAAATAAATTAAATTGTTTTCATAAATAGTATATTATTCATTTATGTAATAATTTGTTTCAGATTATGTCACTAAGGAATCATCTCAATGCCAAAGTGGATCACTACAATTTTTCCTTTGTGTTCATCGAGAAAAAATTTTGGTTAGTACTACGTGAAAAATCATTGTTTATAAAATATTTTAGAAATCATCGATGATTGGAAAAAATAGGAAGTATGAATGCTATTTAAGAAAGTTTATATAATTCATTTTTCGTTACAAATGAATAAAGGACACTTAATATAACATCAAACTTAAAATATCGAAAGGCTGATTGTTCATTAATTTAGAGTCACTTTATGCTGCTCTGGCTAATTGGACGATGCTACAGTGGGGTTTCTAAATTTTGCCTATCCAGGTATAATCAGGATAGGAATCTTTAACGAGTGATTGGCATGTACAGGCTCGTGACCCCCTTTTATGTTCCTTCCAAAGGAGAGTATAAAAACCCGAAGTTTTTAGTCCCTTTTTAAAAATTCTAGGGCCACCTGCCGGAATGTGAGCCCGTGACCTTGGGCTTAGAAGGATGTTATGCTAACCACTACTCTACTGGTCTCTCCCAGAATAGTGGTGGTTCATAATTAATGAAATTTTAGTTTTATTTTTTTCTACATATGCCAAAAAGAATAGCGCAAATGGCTACTATTACGATGTATTACCTAATATCAAATTGTTTGTTTCAGAACTGCCCTGCTGAAGATTGGAAGGATAGTAAGTTATAAAAATATTAATTAATAGAAAACTTATGTAATACTTATTTTATCCATAAAAAAAAAGAGTTATTTTCTATGATTCTCATTTTTCAGGTGATGAATGCAATAAATATAAAACAGTTTTGGGAAATTGCCCAAAGAGGACACCAATATTTCAATTATTTGAGTTTGAATCGCATGAGAAAAGAAATAAAACTGAATGAAATGTTATCATTATGATATTAAATTTAAGTAAGTTGTTATTTTAGTTAATTTCAAAGTTCCTCGAAAAAATGGAAGAGATTTTCAGCAAATGTAAGATTAAAATCCAATGTATGAACAACCTATAATTAAGAGCTTCCATTTTCAAAGGGAAGCAAAACAAATAAGAAGAGCGCTATTTAAAAGGAGCATTATTTTAATAATTTATAAAGGTGATAAATGAGAGAAGTCTACACACAATTAACCCTTATGAAACAATTATGGCAGTTCACTATGGATTGTTTTGTTATTTAAGTTTTAAAATAAAAATATTGAAAATTTTATCATCTTTGTTCCCATCTTTTCAAGAAAGTGGCTATTACTTTTACTTTAAAAAGGAGCATGAATGTATTCATCACAACATTTTATTTTATTTGTGACTCGAGGTATTTTGTCTTTTTTTTGGAATTATTTCTTCTTTAATTGAATAGTTTTATGTTTATTTTGTTAGAGGAATACCGAAATACCAAAATTCTTTTGATGAAAATAAAATATAGGCATTTGTATGTTTGTAAATGAATAAAGTAGAGGTGATTTTAGGGTTTTTTCTTTAGTTATTTATTATGCCCAGCAGAACCATTTCCTTGCTTATTTACCAGATGTTCAACAAACAGCACATAAAGCAATATTAACCTTTGTAATACCATACGGATTCCTAATGACTACACAAGCTCTTTTTCTAGTGAAAACTTGTGAAAATATGCCTGAATTTTCGAGCCAATCAATAACTTTTTGTTGACTCTAAGTAAAATATTAGTTGAACCAGCCTTAATGAGAAGATTAAACAAAACCACCACTATTAAAAACTCAATCTAAAAAGAGTCAAGAAATGATAAAGGAAGTCTTGAAAACCGTTTAGGATAGGAATGGTGCTGGCGAGAAGATTGGCATGCAAGGAGCAGAACACTCACAACAAGGGATGACCACATCAGGAAGTCAAAGTAAGAAAAAAAACAGTGTTACTTATAACCAAGAAACCCAAGTCAATACTGCCTGTTCATTGTGTATGTAAAGTCCACAGATCTGTATCAATTGTGAATAGCTTATCAAGTTGGACAAGTGATAATGGTGAATAAAAATAAATAATTAAACTTTCCAAGTCCCTTAAAAGTATTCATTCGTCATTGTGGAATATCTTAAATCAAGTTACTAATGGAAATCAACCAAGTTAGACATATTAGAAGTAATAATTTTAAACTGACTTATTAGCATCTTGGGATAAGATTGCCCTAATGTACAAATAAAATTAAATTACATGTCCATACTCTTAACCGCAGGGACTAGCTGAAGTGCTCAGCTAGTGGAGACTAACGACCTCCCGGTTTCCCTAGTTCACTACACTGCATGAAAATGCACACAACACTTACTCATACTTTAACTACTGGCCACTACATGCTCTAGGAACACATTCCTAGGAAGATGCAGCTAATAGAAGATCATATAAGGATAAGGAGACAAACTCTCTCCAAGAATCGGAAGGTAATCAAGAAAGGACTCAAAAAAATGTAAATAAAACACAACACAAGCAGCCATTACTTTAGTATCTTATAAAACAGAATTTAAAAATGAACAGGTTTGTACATTGTTATGGTATGTATATACAGGGTTTTATGATAAGTTTATAGGTTGGCAATAACTTGGTTGGTTAAATATTAAAAATAGATAAATATGAATGAGACTTCTGATCATAAAGATTTATTTAAACTAAACAAAACTAATTCAGGTTTTTTTAATAACATGCTAATAATAACTTAAAACATTAATAAATAATGAAAAAAATTTATTACTATAATAAGATTAATTTGTCATTGTGGAATTTCTTATTTTAAGTTGCTAATTACAATCAATTCATGTTAGACACAGTAGAGAAGAAAAAAAATTTGCCTAGACATTTCTAGGAAGGTGCAACTAATAAAAGATCATGTAAGGATGAGAAGACAATCTCTCTCCGAGACTTGGAAAGTAATCAAGAAACAGCAACTCAACATTCAAAACATAAATAAAATATAACACTAGCAACCATTAAGATAGGATATCATAAAAACAGACTTTAAAAATGTGCAGGTTTGTGCATTGTTGTGGCACATATATACAGGGTATACACATATATACAGTTATGATAAGTTTATAGATTGGCAATAACTTGGCAGGTTAAATAGAAACAAAAATTAAGATAATATTCATGTTACTACTGGTCTTAAAGATCTAATTAAAAAATTTAAAATTAACTCAACTAATTAAGTTGTTTTTTATTACAAGCTAATAACTTAAAACATAAATAACTAATTAAACATTAAGTTGCCTATAAAAGCATTTATTTTCCATGGCGGATATATCTTATTGCAAGTTGCTAAGGGAGATCAAGGCAAGTTAGACATAGTAGAGAGGTAAAAAATTTTGCCTAACTCGTCTTGGTTTCTTTTTAGCATCATAGAATCATGTAAAAATGTAAAAAAAAAATTAAATTGTGAGAAATAATATTTAACTTCCAACATAAATAACTTATTATTCATATCGTTTTCCCTATAAGCTTAAAGCAATAAAACAAATTGGCAACACAATAATTAAAGTGCATTATCGATTATTTCACTTATACTGTTTGTTCGAATGAATCATTTGTATCTAAAAGATCCGATTGGATCAAAATAGTAGTAATAAATAAACAGGCTGTCTAATAGGTAATCGATTTCTGCTAATAATTACTTAAAACATTAATAACAAATTAATGTTAAACACTTTTTCACACTTTAACTCTCGGGCATTTATCCTGCATGCACTCAGACCAAATTTTCTAGGGAGATGCAACTAATTGAAAACCATATAAGGGAGAGGAGAAAAAAATCTCTCTGAGACTTGGAAGGTAATCAAGAAAAAGTGACTCCACATTCAAAATATAAATAAAACATAACACAAGCAGCCACTAATAGAGGATCTTATAAAATTAAAAACTGAGCAGGTTTGTACATTGTTTAGGCCTGTATACGTAAGGGGCATACAGCAAGTTTATAGGCTGACAACATGGTAGGTTAAATAGAAAAAGTAGACAAATATAGATGTTATTACTGGTCAAACCATTGTCCATGAAACAATAGAGTCTCCACCATATACTGAACCCCAAACCCGTTCACGGGTAATAGTGTTACAGGTTTTTTATTACTGGTCATAAAGATCTAATTAAACATTTGAAACTTAAAGAACAAATTAAGTTTGTTTAATACAAGCTAATAATAACTTAAAACATAAATAACTAATTAAACTTTAAGTTTCCTATTAAAGCATATTTTACTAATGGCTTCCAGTTTCCCTAGCTCACTACACTGCACAAAAACACACAGAACATTACACCACTTACACTTTAACTCTTGGCTACCTGCTCTCCCTAGACTGCTACTGCTCTCCGCATTTCCTAGGAAGATGCTGCTAATGGAATATCAAATAAGGATGTGAAGACAACCACTCTCCCAGACTTGGAAAGTAATTGAGAAATAGCAGCTCACCATTCACAATGTATTAAAAACACAAAACAACCCCAATGATGTTTAATGTTGGATTTTAGAAGCGAATAATTTTAAAAATAGCAGGTTTGTACATTATTTTAGTATGTAAGGAGGGAATTATGATAGGTTCATAGGGGATTTGACTTGATTTCTTAAATAAATAAATTGTCAGATAAATTATTTAACTAAAACAATTTGTATAAATCACTTTTGGTCTAAATGAAACATTTGGATTGGTAAGAATACTAATGTAAACTAAATATATTGTTAAATAGTAAATAAATAAATAAATGATTCCTGCTAGTAATAACTAATACATTAATAACCACGTATAACTATGTATAAGGAAGTGCAGGAAATGGCAGACGGGCTTCAAGCCATAGTGTTGGGCTTCAGTGAAGGCCTGTCTTGAGGAACCCCCGAAAATCAAGTACACTGGTCCTCCAGGTTGGGAGCAGTTTAATAGGCCTTCACCCTATCGCCGGAAAAAATTGACAACATACATTTCCTTTACAAAAGACTACAAAAGAATAGCCTTGGACGTTAAATCAATTGAACGGCAATGGAAAATGACAATATGTGGAGCAAAATGGAACATTTTTGGACTAAATACGAAAAAAACTGAAGAAGAAAGAGTTGAATAGCTTAAAAATGGACTTAGTAGTATCGACAGAGATACATTTCAATTAAAACTGAAAGGACAGGGAACTAAAACATGTAGTAATTTCCTTTCCTTTTACAGTGGTGTTGAAAAATATGAAACAGCAAAGGTTGACGTCTCAATTCTATGGAAGAATTGGAGTAAGAACCTAATGGATTTTGAGTGTTTCAGTGAAAGAATTATTAAACTTGAGGCATAAATGTTTGGCCACCCTGTATTCTTCTATGCAGGTCTCTATGCACCAATGGACGATACTATGAACCAAGAAAAAGATAATTTCTATGATGACTTACGGGAACTTTCCGAGAGCGTGACTGACAGAAATATTTTAGTTTGGCTGGGAGATTTAAATGCTAGAACAGGCATTAAAATGGGTGACAAAGTTATGGAAAGATGTGGTGAAAAGACTGTAAATGATAGTGGCCGGTAACTGATAAGTATTTGTGAACAATTATAAATTAAAATCCTAAATGGATTCTTCAAACATATGAAAATACATAAATACACCTAGTAACAGTCTACAAAACAGCTTAAATCTATTATTAACTAACTAATTTTAAAGAAAAATAAAGTATTTAAACCTTTGGATGAGAGAGTCATGAGAGGACCCGAATGCGGAATAGATCATTCCTTATTAAAGAGTGAAATAATGTTCAAACATCCAGCATCAGTCAAATATCATCACCTGAAAGAAGCTGTCCAAGAAGCAAGAAGAAGACAGCAAACCAAAGTGAGTTAATAAAAATGAATAATTTAAAAAAATTATGTAAGCAATGAATTTTAGAACTACAAGATTGGGAAGTGGGAAATGTTGCTTCATTTAATAAACTTTCCAACAGCATAAACAACATTGCAACATAGCATTGTACTGTTCTTAGTTGATTCACTAAGAAGAATTTAAGAGATTAAGCTAAATTGAGACCATAGCAGAGCATGTAAATACATGAACCTTTTTCTAGAAAATAATTATATCAAGAATGTTTCTACTAAATTAAGAGATTAGGATTGTTTTTTGTATTTATATGCCTGTTGAGATATTGTAACTATAGTCATCACTATTAGAGAAGGCTCCAAACTATGCATATTCAAAAAATTACAAAGTTGGGAAAGGATAGCAAGATAGGTTGGGAAGAGAAGCAAACAAAGAACTATAAGCTAGGGATAATATTAGCCCCGTGTGTTCCTAATATAGGCTAAAGGTTAAACAATGAGCTGATAAATGATTAGCGAGATATGTAACAAGAGGAAGATCTTTAGATTTAAATGAATAAGTATTTTTAGTAATGTAATATAACACTAGTAACATTTCCTCAGCTAGTCTTCAGTTATGCAATAAAAAAATAATAAAATGATGCAATTAAAGCTTCTATTTTCATTTAAACATTCTGCTGTACTTCAAGTGTACAATTTTGTCATTTTGATTTTATTTAAATATCTTTTATAGATTCATGTTTTGCATCTCAAAACATTCTTGGGGAAAGAGCTGTTTTAATAGCATTCCACCTGATATTTATATGATTGCTGATCATTTGATCAGAAACACCTCTAGTTTTTTAGTCACCTTCTATGAGAACCTTTTACTACATTCTTCCTCTTTCAGTTTATTTAAATTGTACCCCTGTAGCTTTCCAACAGCTGCTCAAGATCGAGTCACAGTCTGCACCTCTATAGCTACGTACATTTTCAATGTTAGATACATGCCTTTGGTGCACCAGTGTGTGGTTTATTTGGTTTTTAGTATCCCCACCTGCTGATATCCAGGTTTATTTTTGGAGACTGCAGGGCTCGCAGTCTCAATTAAAGCCCTGAGGAAGCCAGCAGCATATCTGGTGAAACGTTGGCGAGAAATTTAGATATACAGTCAAAACCAGAAGAAACCACTGAAACCTTTTGTATAAATAATCACCGTGGAACCTTAAAAGAGTATTTGAAAGTAGTTTTCCAAAACTAAGTATTATTAAGTAAATATTCATTCAGTATTCTTCAAAAAGGATTTTATTTACCATACTAAAAAATAAATGAATACCTCAGTAATCATTCAGATTGACAATTGAATGTATGTTTTCTTTATCCTACAAGCAGCTTAATAACATTTTTAATCATCAGTTCCACAGGTAGTCATTTCAAGTTGAGTTACATCAAAATTTCACTTTTTATTCATAAACTTTTTAATATTATCCAAAATTACAAATTAGTATGGAAAAAAGAATGTAACGATGGGAAATGTGTATATTTCGGTAATAACTTCATCAAGATAATATGTTTTTTTTTATATTTTTGTCAAAACATTCATTTCTTGATGAAATGATTACAGATATAAAAAGATTTCCCATCATTACATTCTTTTTCCCATACTATAGATGATAATATGTATTATTGGATAATATTAAAAAGGAAATGAATCAACAGTTAAAACTGTAACTCAACTTGAAGTGAATCTGTGGAACTGATGCTTTTTTATGTTTCAAAATGAAAAATGTTACCTTCATGGCCACTCAATCACCCGGAAGGTCTGAGACTAATATTTGTTTTATCCTGAAGACTTGTATTGAAGCTCCGAACGATTATTGACAATTTTTCATCAGTAATGGATTTTAATTAGTTATATTTCAGCTGAGGAATCAATTTAATTTGCATTACACCTGTTCACAATTAATGTAATTAGTTGAGAAGACAAAGAATAGTTTTCACTTAGAGGGTTAGAATTAGAAAATGCAATGAAATTTAATACTTTATTGAATGTAACATCTTCCTGACTTTAAAATTCCTATCCCGACAAAACTGTATGAGAGGTGCATATGTGATACTAAAAGGTACCTGTAAGAAGTTTCCAGTGTTTTATTATTTTCAGTTATTACAACCATTATTTAATGAACACCAGCCGATTGTCATTATTTCTTCAACAGTAAGAGATATCGGTCAGGGGTGCAGTCAAAGATAACACAAAATAATTTAAACTTATTTTTTAATTGTGCCAACGTTTCAGCCTATGATGTTGGCCATCTTCAGGGCTAAGAAAGAAACAGAAAAAGACTGTATAAAATGTTGCAGTACCAAGGAAGAATAACAGAAGTTATAGTAATGTAAAGAGACACAGAGAGTAAGATATATTATGAAAAAAAGTAAAAAGTAAGGTACATTGTGTAAACAGGTGAGACATAATAAGAATGGAAATACTAGTTAAATTACATCTTTTATCATTTCATATAATTTAACTATTCTTTCCATTCTAATTAAGCCTCACCTGTTTTACCTTATGTCTTATTATGCCATACCTGTTTACACAATGTACCTTACTTTGTACTCTTTTGCACTATTTTTTCATAATTTATCTTACACTCTGTATCTCTTTACATTATTATAATTTCAGTTATCCATGCATAATTTTAATATAATTTTATCTTACTCTTTGTACTTCTTCACATTAATATAACTTCTGAAATTCTTCCCCGGTACTGCAACGTTTTATGTAGTATTTTTCTGTTTCTTTCTTAGCCCTGAAGATGGCCTACATCATAGGCCGAAACATTGGCACAATTAAAAAATAAGTTTCACTTATTTTGTATTATCTTTGACTGCACCGCTGACCATTCAATCCATCATAAGAATTATCCAATCAACTATTCTCCACTCAAAGCAAGAGATATCATTTAAATATGGTTGATTGTTCATTTAACATCATTTTATACTAATCGAACAATGCTGCAGTGGGAGCCTTAAACCATTTAAATATTACATGGCAAGATTTAAAAACAACCACTTAGTTAATAGTGGTAGTTGTCTCAATGGATAAAGTATTACTTTAAGATGAAATGAATATACTACTTCAAAATGAATATATGATTGGGAATTTATCTATTCAACATTTACCTACATAGTTTAACTAAAAGCTATGGAAGCACCCAGTTCCACATTTCTTGTCACAAGAAATGTAAATATTATCCCTTAATACATCCATCATTTGCATAGCCGTAAATAATTTTCCAATATCGAGAAAATATCCTGAGAAAGGAACTTCTCAAATACAAAGCACATACTGCAGTTTAAGTTACAGATTCTTTTGGAATACCGTTGCTACTGGATTAGCTTGAACTGTATAGTCTGTTTTTAGTTTTTAAGCTTCTGATACAAAAAATCCTGAAAACTCAATCTTTGATATTAATTGATATTGTTAATTTCGAGATCGGACTAAACAATAAAATTTACAATATTTCTTTACTATCCCTTTAGTTATTTTACTTAACTAAACTAAATAATTTTTGAAACAAACAAACTAACAACAGTGAACCCCCCCCCTCTTCGACCATTCAATCCGACTTAACTTCATATGAATAAGCATAGGCGTAATGAGGGTGGGGTTACTGGGGATATAAACCCCTCCCCCCATTGCTTAGAAGAAATAAAAAAAAAATTGGAAGTAACAATAAAAAAAAATAAAACTTTGAAGCATTTTACTTTTTCAGAGTTATTATTTAGGCCAGTCGACAGGTAGTTTCAGATAAAAAAAGGTCGGAATTTAATGAAACTTGGAGATATAGTTCAGGGATGGTTAATTAATATATTCTCAAGTTTTGGACCTCGAGGACACTGTACAAAAAGAGGAGGGGAATGCAAAAATCTCGACTGTCCGTCAGTTTTTCGTCAATAACATCTTTTTCTTACACCCTGCGGCAAAAATGTCGATACATTTTTTGTAGAACGTTAAATTTATTAAAATTCTGACTATTCAAATGTGTCTGTCTGTCAATTCCTTATTGAGATATAGCGCTTCGAAAAAAATAACATTTTTCGAAATTCGCTAAAAAATGCCGAAAAATGCAGAATTCTACCTTATTTCTTCTGTTATACTAGAATTATGATGAAATGTTGTTGTAATTATGGTTCCTGGTTACAATAACTAACTTTGGACCCCTTCCCCTCCCCACCCAACCCCGATTCTCAAAACCTAATTTTCTTCCCTGATGAAAGTTGTCATGTTGGTATTAAAATAAGTTACTTTTTAGATCTTCCAACGTGTCTGAATTCCCAAAAAATGTGAAAAGATCTAAAAGAACTCTTGAAGTTTGAACTCGCACCTTTTCCTATGTCACTCTTCACTGAGGAGGGAATGCGGAAAGGCACGAAGTCTGCAATGTACTCACTCTTCACTCTCATAGAGGAAATCAACCTTGGCAACAAGAAATGTAACGTGATTGATGGAGGGTACCTGTTACATAAAGTGGTATGGAACAAAACTCCCACAACCACATTCGAGACGCTATGCTCTATGTAAAACAACTACGTCCAGAAAGGCTTCTGCAGCAATGTGATTGTTGTATTTGATGGACTAACGCCGGCTATCAAAGCACCACTCAAGTACAAATGAGTACCACCTACATATATATGAGTACCTATAAATAAAAATATCTTTGTTGCCTATTATGCATGCCTTGTTAATACCTTAATATTGTGAATTACATCAATTTTGTCCAAGAAAAGACTGCGTCTTTTTTTACCTGCCTTGGGATATTATGTAGTGGGGAGAACGGGGGGGGGGGAAGGTAAATATGGACCCCAAAAAGTATCTTATTTCAATACCAACATGATAACTTTCGTAAGAGAAGAAAATTAGGTTTTGAGAATTGGGGTTGGATGGGGAAGGGGGGTCCAAAGTTAGTTATTGTAACCAGGAACCATAATTACAACAACATTTCATCATAGTTCTGGTATAAATAAGGTGGAATTCTGCATTTTTCAGTATTTTTTAGCGAATTTCGAAAAATGTTATTTTTTTGAAGCGCTATATCCCAGTAAGGAATTGACATACAGACATGTTTGAATAGTCAAAATTGTAAGAAATTTAACGTTCTACAAAAAATGTATGGACATTTTTTCCACAGAATGTAAGAAAAAAAAGTTATTGACGAAAAACTGACGGACGGTCGAGATTTTTGCATTTCCCTCCTCTTTTTGCTCAGGCTCCTCGAGGTCCAAAACTTGAGAATATGTTAATTAAACATCCCTGAACAACATCTCCAAGTTTCATTAAATTCCGATCTTTTTCCACGTAACCTCATTTCTTGCGACCTTTCGACTGGCCTAATTGTGGGATTACAGAAGTAAGGGTCAATAATGCCAAAAAAACAACAAAGAAAGTGCAAACACAGTTATTTTAATGAATAAAAGGTAAACTAAAATGACAAACCAAAACGCAATACTGTTTATTTACAATCAATTATATTATTATAGCGGCAGTAGTGGTATCTACCGGCAACAACAAGATCGCAAATGTGAGAAGAACAGTTAAGACAATTCTTAACCAATAAATAGGGTTACTTGCATTTAAAAAGCTACTTCTTGATTTCCCTTCCAAAAATAACATTTATAAAAAATTATAATCTATTTATTTAATTTGAAGCTAAATGATTATAATATAATACATATTATACCTATATAAAGAGGCATCTTTTTTGAAGGGACTAATATGCTGGAGTGGTTGACTGGTGGGAGTTCACCCTCCCCCCCATGAGTCAACTCTAGTTACGCCAATGTGAATAAGAACAAAAAAAAATTAAAAATAAGAGTTCTCTACTTCATCTTAATAGGCGTTTTTGAGTTATAGAGGTCTAAACATGAGTTTAACGTAGTTTTAAGTCAAATAGTAAAATTAATCAACCGATTATGGACAAACGGTATCACGAAATTTAATGGTTAAGGAAACACTCCGATGAAAAATGCCATGCTCTTTAATTTGGTAAAGAATTAACTTTCTATGCGATGCCATGTTTTAAATGTTACAAGACAAAAAAAAATCCACTAGTTAAGTTCTTTTCAAGAACAGTCTCAGAATCATAATATTAATTTAAGGAAGAAATAGTTGGGGGTGCAGTCAATGACCATTGACTGCACTGATGATCCATTGACTGCACCCCCAACTATTTCTTCCTTAAATTAGAAGATACAGTAGACCAATTCTTCTCTAACATGAATCATAATATTGTTATTTAATCTTGACCCCCCCTCTATCCCTTGACTCAAACCTTTAGAAAAAAATAAATACATCCAACTCAATTTTTTTAATCAGATATCATATTACTCAACAACTGCTTTTGAAAAAAATATATTAGTTAACAAATAATAGGTCCTTTAGATTTTTTTAAATGTGTGTTAAAATATAATAGGATCACAGCAACTTGCTCCCTTGCTAACTTGGATAGATTTTTACATTTCATCCACTTTTGTTTCTACAAGGTTGGTATTGAGGGTCATTTTGGCTCAGAACTGGGATTTCTTCTCTCTCTGGGGTAGATTAGCCATTTTAGAATCATCTTTGGTCTGGTAAGCATCTTAAAAATATTAATAAGTATTATTAAAATTCAAGTATCCTCATTTATTAAGTATATATGTATCTTAAGATTTTAAATCAAAATGAAATAAAGTGTTGTAAAACACCGAATACCTAGAAAAGAAGTACTTAATAAAATTTATATTTAATGCATGATTTTTCATAATCTTTGGATCCTTCATTTTGTCTGAACTATTTAACAAGTCTTTAGAATTGCAAAGTTAGTTGAAATTATAACTAATAACCAATCATTTATCAAATGATTATATCGTTTGCTGTTATTTGTTAAAATAAAACAGGAATTTTTAAAACTAAAAACTGTCCCTTGATATTGATAAGTTAAGAGGTCTGCTAAGGTTGACCTGCGCAAATTAATAATCTTTCTACATATATTATTTATCACAACTCGCAATGTTGACTTTATAAGTTCAACTTTCTTTTGAAATTAAAGTACCAGTTTCTCAAGTCGCCGCTTCGGGTTGAGTTACAATAGTTTTAACTTTTTATTCATTTCCTTTTTAATATTCAACAAAAATACAAATTATCTTGAGCTTCAGTATGGAAAAAATAAATAATTATTGTAAATGTGTAAATTTCGGTAAACACTTCATCAAGAAATAAACGATTTAACTAACATTTCAAAGTATAGATGGTATATTTTTATCGTAACAT
The DNA here is from genome assembly GCA_037127475.1 of Arma custos. Classification (NCBI taxonomy): domain Eukaryota; kingdom Metazoa; phylum Arthropoda; class Insecta; order Hemiptera; family Pentatomidae; genus Arma; species Arma custos. Next base: position 44,509,461 of record CM073765.1, read on the forward strand.
TTATTTCTTGATGAAATGATTACAATATAAAAAGATTTCCCATAATTATACTATTTTTTATATATTAAACAGATCATGATAATTTTTATTTTTGGAAAAAATTAAAAAGGAAACGAATGAAGCATTAAAACTTGTCAAAACTCAACTTGAAGTAACAACCTACGGAATAATTACCAAATAAATGAATATGGTTATGGACAGTGATAATTTCTCCTGCAACTCAGAATAAATAAGGTTGAATCGAGACTGGTATCTCACCATAATTAAATCTACATATATCAAAGTTGGAAGTTTTATAAATTGAATATATAATAAAATTCCTTCCATCATTGATACACATATTAGCTGGTGAAATTTATAATGTTGTAAGTCAAGTTTCAAAAGTCCAAATATAATATTGTATTGAGTAGAAAAATTAGTAAATAAGGTGTTGAATTAAGACAGAAATTACTTGATGTAATAATAAATTTGAATTTGTAATTATGATGTATTACCATTCGGCTTCAGTACTTTTTTTTTCATATTCTTTGTTTTCGTGCTGATGTAACTATAGACTGTTAAATCAATATATGTGAATATATAATAATATAATAATGTAACTACCTATTCCAGTTACAATAAAAAAATCAGAGTACTATTTTTCTAAACTGAAAATAATTAAAAGATACATAAAATTAATGATAAGTCAAAAGCTTTCAATGGAAACATATGGACTAAAGAAATTAACTGTTCAAAACTCATTAATATTTTTCACAGTAAGAAAATCTATGAACACATAATTTCAGTAGTCCAATATTGTCCATATGGTTTTATAAGCCGCATGTTTTGTAGACAGACTATGGCGAAAATGTATGTACGCCGTTAGATAGCAATAATTATGATATGTAATATGTCATATTAATTTATAGAGTTTTTGTTGTTAAATAAAATAACGATTAAACTTTGTTTTTTTCTTTAATTATCCCTATAACTTTCATAATCTAATAAGGTGAAAGATTGCACATCTGACATTTTCCATTTCAAATGTTAATTCCTACTTTTTATTCCTAAAACAATATTAGTTACTATGTTAACTCTTTTAGTATCAACTTTGGTATACTGATGCTCATAAAATATGATAATTTTATTTCGTATGATATATCTGCAGTCCCAGTGAATAAGTGGTTGAGTAGAATTTTGTTCAAAATGAGTTTCTTGTTGTTAAGGAAGTAGTATTGTGTTAATCTCCTAGTTAATTAGTGACTAAGGCAGGCCTTGGCTTGAAATGGAGTTATTTTTTATATTGCAACTACATTTCAATCCAAAGACTACGAGAATGACTAGATTCCTCTTCCCTAAGTAAAAATACTCATTTTGGACATAATTTGACTTAACAACTAATTCACTGGGGCTGTAGTTGTAATATAAAATGTAAATTATACATGATGACATGTCAATCAAATGGGAAATCTTTGTCTTGGTATAAATTAACATATAGTAATGCAACATAAAACAATGCTTCATTGAATTTTTGTTTTTAGTGATTAGAATGCACAAATCAAATATTTTATGTTTTTGGCAATAGATTAATTAAGCTTAGTAGTTGTGACGCCAGAAAAATATTCTTCATTATTTCACTGTAAGACCTAATTAGTGCCCTGGACTTGGGCTCTCTAAATGCCTAGTTATGCCCATGATGAACACTAATTATATATATATATATATATATATATATATATATATATATATATATATATATATATATATATATATATATATGTATAATTAGTAAAAGAAAGATTATTGGCGTTTTGAGTAAAGCCTTCAGAAGCAATTATATAGGGGCGTTAACTGGTCCCAAGTCTGTACATCAGATATCAGGTACTCGTTAAAAATCCTTATTCTAATTAAACCTGAATAGGCAAATTTTAGAGCTCCGACTGTAGCATCATCCTATTAGTCATTTAAACAGAATTTCTAAACCAACATTACAATAGGAATGCATTGCTTTATCATTACCCATTTTTTAATTTTTTTTTTTTAGCTCACATGGAACTTTCAAATACCTCTTATGATTCTCAATGAAAAGTTAGGTTTCTTGAGTCAACATGTCCATTTGAATGAGTTATATATTAAGCATAATATACATATTCAATTTATTGAAATAAATGTATCTCAGCTTGTACCACATGTGTTGTTACTGGTACAAGTCTTAACTACTACATACAAGGGACACAAATATTTTTTTTAGGATTAAAAGAAGTTCATTTGAATTCAAGCTATAATATTTTATTTTACTAATACGAAAATCATTTTTAAATAGTGTTGAGTTTTATTGGGAGGGATAAAAACATCTTGGAAAATATTAGAGATGATTCTTTTCTCTTCCTCTTGTGCCTTTCAGCATCGAGGTACAGCATCAACCCAGGATCTCCGTCTATCTCTATCTCTCGCCATAATCCTCAGATCCTGTATGTTCTTCCCTCTTGCTTGCCCCAACAAGAGATGAATCTTGAACTGCAAAAAATATTTTAAATTGCTTTCTTTCATATATTTTTCATTAATTTATGTTTTGTTTAATTTTTATAATAATAGCTGTTGTTATTATACATACATATATTGACAAAAGTATTTCATTATAACTACACAAAAATTTTTGTTAACTGAATTGACATGCTGTTCAATTAATTTAATGTATGCAAATAAAACTCAAGAGTATTAAAATATATATATATATATATATATATATATATATATATATATATATATATATATATATATATATATATATATATATATATAAAGAAATTTTCATTTTATCTAAATTCAACTTTTACATGTAATATTGAAATAATAATATTTCCATCAAAAGAATATATAGAGAACGGAGATAGTTGGGGGGTGCAGTCAAAAAAACACCAAATAAGCACCAGACTTATATTTAGTTAGTGCCGACGTTTCGACCTACAATGTAGGCCATCTTCAGGACAACTGGGAGAGGAGCGGCTGGGTGAACCGGCTAACCAACAATGGATATATAAATTCAAAAGAACAAAAGAATATACAAATTCAATAATTGCCCTATCCCTCTCTACTCCATGAACATTGAACCTGTACTTGGTACTATGGCCTCAGTGAGATCCTATGGCCCGATACTGCGCAGTTATCTATAATATTGTATTGCTTTTCATTACTCTCCAGGTTAAAAATAAAGATGATTTTTACTTCGCATTTGGTTTTTTCATAGATAAATAGGGATGTTCACAACTATTATGGTTCTTATAATAGAGATGTTTAATGAGCCTATAAATGATGCTATTTTTCAAGTAGTCACTGGTTTCCTTGCATTATAATTTCTATGCAAAATATATCATTAATTTATTATATATATAATATATTATTTTTATGTTTCAAATACATATTATTGAATAGTGTTCTCAAGGCAAGGTCTTTGCATGGGGCCTTGATGGTGAGTAAGGACACCAAGACCCCGAGTTCATTATGCCATCCACCATTACCAGAACAGTACATTGAAACAGAATAATCCATGCACCAACATTATACAAACAAAGGTCACTTATAGTGCACACTCTAGGGTCACCTCCCCTAAATAACCTTTTTTTTTTTTTTTTTTTTTTTGCCCCCTACCTGCCATCGCTGGCATACGGGGTTCTCCCCTAAATAACCGTCCCGGATGGGATAGCAGGCCTGCAGGCTCAGAGGTGGCAGCCCCACCAGCAGGCCAGGGTATGGAGATGGGGTTGATGGCCCCCCTGTCTCAATACCAATCATCCCCATTTTAATTAATATTACTATAATTGTTTTATTTTTATTATAATTAAGGCAATTTATTTTTTTAGGCACTAAACAGAGGTACTAGAAGGAAGCTCAACATTGATGAATTAAGACATGAAGTAGCTATCCGAATAGGTTTGAACTTTAACATTACTATGCTGCTGAGAAGAAGATGATGACCAAGTCAGGAAAGTGAATATACTTTATAAAGCTGATGATTATAACATACTAATTGTACATTTTACAAATAAGTATTACGATTAAGTAGCTCATAATATTTAATATTAAAAAATAAATGAAATAGACAATATGCACCAAAATCACTGATTGGAGAGATGTGAGAGTGATGTGATCACTTTGTGCGATTATAATTCCTTTAATGAAATTTATAAAAAATATTTATTCAATTCAATAAACAATTTATTTACATTTCATTTTAAATTAATTAATTATGTTTTATTTTATTAAATATTGAAAAATAAAAAGAGACCTTACATAAATGTTAAGACCGTGGAAAATTTCCAAACAAAAAGCCCTTAGTCTCCAAACTAAAACAGAAATTGAAATTATCTGTCCATAGGGACTGTTTTAGTTTGGAGACTAAGGGCTTTTCGTTGGAAATTTTCGTCTTAACCTATATTTTATTAATTTTTTTATTGCATTTTTTTACAGAAAGTCCGCATGATGTTCCGGAATGATTGGAGGTTGTAGCTTATCCTTTGAATGTAGCTTATCCAAATCAAACTTGTGCTGCAGAGGGTTTGGTATTCTGCAGAAGAACTGTGAAGAGATTCCACAATTCACTCGACAGCGGAAGACTCAGCCCAGGAGACGGAACGATTCGCTCTCTGGAGGACCCGGCAGGCCACCTTCTGAAGCTCAGCTCTCTCCCATGCGAGTTAGTGAGGTGTTCTTGGTCTTGCAGGGTAGTGGAAAGGACGCAAGCCCAGAACTTCTATGTTCAGCTCATCTTAGAACAGATCCATAGCCATCGGAGTCCACAAACTCCAAGTCCTCAACTTCCAAACTCTTCCTCCCGCCTCTTTTCACTTTTTTCTGGATTTGACTGTCTTCTACCTTGCCTTATCTGTCGAGGTTACTTCTAATCATTGAGGTGTTGAGTTATAACGGAAGATTCGAAGGAAGGGGAGATCGAAGTATTCTGCGGTTTGTTGTGATTGGGAACTGGAATCGCATTATCCAAGCAATGTCGCAACTGAGAAGTCTCTGTGTCACAGTTCCCCAGGAAGAAGTACACCACACAACTTTCTGAAGTTGGTAACAAACAGCATCTATTTTGGCAGTTGGATTTTTTATATTATAATTTTAGGGAGATATAATTTTAGGCCAAATTATGTTTTTGATAGTCCTATACAGGTCTATCAAAACCTCCAGGCCCCCAGTAATTTGAACTTTTTTATGTAAAAATTCTCACCAATCACCATTTTAAATTTACTCTAAATTTAGCTGCATCTGCCCGGTTTTATTCACAATTTTATAAATTAGCAGATACATTTATAAAATCAATATAGTGGTAATCAATCAAGAAATATTATTAAACCGATAAACTTTTAGAGCTGGCTTTTATTAGTTGCAGTTCAACGCCTCATTTTTTCAGGGGCTAAAGGAAATCAAACCAAGTTAGATATAGTAGAGACATTAAATTTGAGGGATAATTTGGTTTGATTTTTTGCTGGCACCTGAGGATGAGACTTTGTCCTGTACACTAATGACTTTGATAATTTTCATAATTATAGATTTTAACTCTAATTGGCTATAGGTCTTTAGCCACTAAATTTTAAAATCGTGAATCACTTGGTTAAAAAAACAACTTACTTTTTTTAAATGTAGATCAGAATCCTTTTAATCAAGGATTTTCTCAGTTTATTTAGATTCATTTTAATTCTGTTCCAACTTTATTCCGTAGAGCATGACTTGCTCTTGTTCTTCTTCCTGGATGACCATGACACGAAAATCGCTCAGCAAGTGACATCGCTTCGATAACGCAGTTCGGATTCCCTATCTGGCAAATCTTTAAATACCTCGGTCATTTCTTCTTTTGATTCTTCCGTTACAAGGCAATAGCTTTTCGAATTGGAGTGGCTTCCAGATGAAGGGTAGGTTGGGAGAGAAGAAAATTCGGGTATGGGGGAGAGGTGCCGGTTGGAGTGTTGATAGGAGGTTAATGACTCGAAGGACGTCGGTGATGGTGGATCTGTTCCGTGCATGGCCCGAGTACCGGAGGATTGGGTTCAAATCCCTTCAACCACCCTGCAAGAGTGAGGGCTTATCACTGCTTACAGGGGATGAGACGGATTTCAGAAGGTGGCTCGCCAGTTCCTCAGGAGTTTCGTCTCCCGAGAGGAGTCTTCTGTAGGCGAGTGAATCGTGGAATCTCCTCGAGGAACATCCGCAGAGTATCAGATCCTTCGTAGTACAGATGAAGAGGGTGGAGATTACACATTGGATAGAAGAAGACACACGTCATGACGAAAACCGATGGAGACTTCATGTTGAGAAAACACCCATCAAGACGTATCCTGCACGAATAAGGTAAGCTATTTACCATACAATTATAACGCATTGTATCTTTTTTAAATATTTATATTGGTATCAGTTCCGCAGTTTTTTCCACTGTTTAGGGTAAAATTTCCCAAGTACATAGTTTCCTATTTACTATGTGATTTTTATATTAATAAGTATGCGGACATTGGTCGGGGGTGGAGCAAGTATTACGCTGATCAGCCTAACTGATTTAATGTGAGGCGATATTTCGGCCTAAGTTTTAGTACCTTGGCCATCGGAGCTGATAAAAAATAATTTAACTCCAACAGTGCAGATCCAAAAAACACATCAACAATTTAGTTATTAACCATAAATGAGAGTTTTCATCTTTATAATTTTTACACATTTTTAGTACGAAATGCCGGTATAAAAAATACATTGCACCTATTAATTAGTCTCTATGATTTTATTGACCTCGTCCCTTTCCAATTTCTGCATACTCATTATTTATATGCTCAACCGTTTTGTTATATTTAAAATTTCATATTTACAGAGACCTGAAACACTACAACAACATATACCGTACTACAAAGATCTTCCAGACATTAGCAATGTCTCTTCAAGTCGGTCCTGCTTGTTCATCAGGTTCGACGTAGGTCATCCGATTCCACGAAGATCTTACTGTAAAGAGAAGGTGATCGAGAGCGGGGTAAGAATTTGTTTTTATTTAACTATAGATTTTAATGGTTATGAAAAGTGCAGAGGAGTCGAGGCGCTTGTCTTAATCATTTCAAACAATAGACTAAAAATATATCCAAATTTAAGCAATGATTGATAGGAGAGAAATAACCAATATCCTGGATTTTATAATTTTAAGGATTGTTTAATAGTTGAATAATATTGAAACATTTACTTATATCAAATAAACTTTTAAAGATTTTATATAATTTTTCATGTTTGCCTTTAGTTTATTGTCATTGTTTTGTTTAAAGGTTTATTTTCTGTTTTCAGGACGAAGAAGAAATGCAGCAGCCTTCAGAGCCAGCAGCCTTCGGAGCCAGCAGTCTACACCTCGTAGATCTTCAGGATTCCGAAGCCATCACACCTCTCAGGGTGCCAAGTCAGTGGAACAAGTTCTAAGCATGCACTGTGGCCCAGTCGAACAAGATTAAACTATTAAAGGATCAATTAAAAAATTAATTGATTAATTTTTATTTTATTTTATTTTTTTATTGCTTTACATAAATTATAACTTCATTATAAGTATTGCAAATTTAAGTTTATTACTAAACTTTAAATTAATATAACTTTATTGTTATGAATTATCTATAACTAGCAAAATTATTTTTGATCTTGGCCACAGTCCTGCCCACTTTGGATATTGCATGTTGCATGTTGCATGTTTGTTTTTTCACACATGTACACTCCCAAGGAACATAACAACATACGACACAATATTACTTTTATTATTTCTTTTACACAGTAATATCAATTTCAATGAAATCATTCAAATATTTAATTGCATATAAATATTAATTTTTTTAAACTTTTGATTTCTTAAAATTTCTATAGTACACAAGTTTTAGATTGATTCAAATTAAATTCATTATTTATTAAATTTGTTTATTACTCATTATTTATTAATTTAATAAAATACTTTTTAACATGAAATTTATTATTGCATAAATATATTATTTAAAATTTAGGGTAGTATATCTAGGACACAAGTTAGGTAGGCTAGGTAGTAGATCCTTAGTGGGCAGTATTTTTTGCATGACGCATGAGCATGAAATATATTTTTTAGCGACCTCCTCTCACATCACACACCACAACACTTTTCAACTTTTTTTATTAAATTAAATTTATTAAAAGTTAATTTAAATTTTATAGCAATCACTTTCTTAAAATCATTAAATTCATTGAGCAGATTAGAATTTTTTCACAGATCAAATTTTCAATTAATTATATATATTTGACTAGAATTATATATACATCTTAACTTGATAAATTTAATGCTTTCATTCATTTCTATTGAATTAATAAAGTCATTATTATATTAGTTTAAATTCAATTATTGCCATTAGTTATCAAATTTATTACTCTAATGTGAGAGTTGAGGATCTTCAGGACCTTCCAGACTTCGGCTCCTCTCTCTTTAGACACCACAACACTTTTTCAACAACATTAGTGAATTTTGAATTAAATTTTAATTTTAACTTTTAAATTTAATCCTTAATTTTGTCTATCAATTTAAAAATGTTCTAATTCTGAAAGTAATTTTAGATTGATAAATATTTATTGTAAATTATTATTTTTCATTCATTCATATAAATATTATTATTTTTTAAACATTCTAAAACACATTAAATTCAAATTAGAATTTCATAGCTATATTTGATTTTTAATCATTAAGTAAATAGTGAAATTCTTACACTTTAGGCTTAGGTACACATGAGAGTTGAGAGCAAGATCTTCGTTGAGAGCAGAAGTGAGTAAAACTATTGCATGAAGTAGTGTTTTGTTTTTATTATTATATTTATATATGTAATATCTTGTTATATCCCCAGGCGACCTTCAAAGTTGAAGGGGTGCCTGGGGCTTGTTATTTATAATATGTAATTTATGTTTATTCGTCGAATTTAGGTTTAATCGTCGAATTTAGGTATATTCGTCGAATATAGGTTTAGGCATAAAATTGGGTTTACTCGTCGAATTTAGGTTTGTTCGTCCCGTTACCCAAATTTCCTTTGTACATCGAATGCTGGTAGGATTGTGGATTAGGCATATCAGGGATACCACATTAAAAAAACGCACCCCAAGCACTCTACCTCAGTGGTGGTGTGGAAAAGAGTGCATCATAAATTTTTTGTTTTTGTTTATTATATATTAATACCTTATTTCATTTAAGTGCCGAAAACAAGATTTTACAGGTGTCAACTTTGATAATAGTTGAACACAAGATATACAGTTTAAGTATAAGCACAAATATATTTTTGTTTTATGTTGTATTTTCACAGCTTCTCTATTAATTTTATATCAACATAACATCTATGAATTCCTGATCACAACTTGAAAATATTATTTATATTACTAACCCATTTTTGAAAAATTTGCACTTAACATATTTGTGAAATAAGGCATCGATATGTAATATATTATTTTTATATTTAAATTACATATTATTCAATAGTGTTCTCAGGGCAGGGTCCTTGCATGGGGCCTTGATGGTGAGTAACGACACCAAGACCCCGAGTTCAGTACACCATGCACCCTCACCAGAACAGTACACTAAAACAGCACACTCCATGCACCAACATTTTACAGACAAAGGTCACTTACAGTACACACTCTAGGGTCACCTCCCCTAGATAGCCGTCCCGGATGGGATAGCAGGTCTGCAGGCTCAGGGGTGGCAGCCCCACCAGCAGGCCAGGGTATTGAGATAGGGTTGATGGCCCCCTATCTCAATACCAATCATCACTATTTCAATTAATGTTACTATAATTGCTTTGTATTTACTTCTTCTTATGTTCAGAACGGTCACATCCTTAGGAGGTCATATTTCTTCACAACACGTGTTAATTATTATGCTTATATATGTGATATTTTATTATATCCCCAGACCGCCTTTAAACTTGATCGGATATCTGGGGCTTCTTATTCTCTTTTTAAACCTACTTAGATTTAAATTTTTTTTTAATTTTGCAACTATTATAAACATTTTGTGTATAATAGAAATAATTTCATTAATATTGCATCATCACATGTTGACCGAATCCCAAGCTGAGTTATCCCTCAAAATAATATATCTCTACTATATCTAACTTAAGCTTGGAATTCAGCAGACATTGTGAAGTTAAAATAATTTTATCAATATTTTTAAGGATATCACGTAGCCATCACTTGTTGAACGAATATCAATTTGAGTTATCCCTCAAAAGAATATCTCTACTATATCTAACTCGAGATTGGTATTCAGCAGACATTGTGCTGTCGAAATGATTTTCTGAAAATACTTTTAATCAATCATAAATGCCACATCACAACTAAGTAGGTTTAAAACACATGTATTTCTGGTTAATTTATAATATTTTATTTTGGTTTATTCGTAAAATTTAGGTTTTTTTATGATGCATAAAAAATTAGTATGTACATGTCTTAAGTTAGGTAGGATCGGTCACATCCTTAGGAGGTCATATTTCTTCTCAACGCGTGTTTATTATTATGCTTATATAAGTGATATTTTATTATATCCCCAGACCGCCTTTAAACTTGAATGGATATCTGGGGCTTCTTATTCTCTTTTTAAACCTACTTAGATTTAAATTTTTTTTTAATTTTTTAACTATTATAAACATTTTGTGTATAATAGAAATAATTTCATTAATATTGCATCATCACATGTTGACCGAATCCCAAGCTGAGTTATCCCTCAAAATAATATATCTCTACTATATCTAACTTAAGCTTGGAATTCAGCAGACATTGTGAAGTTTAAATAATTTTATCAATATTTTTAAGGATATCACGTAGCCATCACATGTTGAACGAATATCAATTTGAGTTATCCCTCAAAAGAATATCTCTACTATATCTAACTCGAGATTGGTATTCAGCAGACATTGTGCTGTCGAAATGATTTTCTGAAAATACTTTTAATCAATCATAAATGCCACATCACAACTAAGTAGGTTTAAAACACATGTATTTCTGGTTAATTTATAATTTTTTATTTTGGTTTATTCGTAAAATTTAGGTTTTTTTTATGATGCATAAAAAATTAGTATGTACATGTCTTAAGTTAGGTAGGATCGGTCACATCCTTAGGAGGTCATATTTCTTCTCAACGCGTGTTTATTATTATGCTTATATAAGAGTTTTTTTATTATATCCCCAGACCGCCTTTAAACTTGAATGGATATCTGGGGCTTCTTATTCTCTTTTTAAACCTACTTAGATTTAAATTTTTTTTTAATTTTGCAACTATTATAAACATTTTGTGTATAATAGAAATAATTTCATTAATATTGCATCATCACATGTTGACCAAATCCCAAGCTGAGTTATCCCTCAAAATAATATATCTCTACTATATCTAACTTAAGCTTGGAATTCAGCAGACATTGTGAAGTTTAAATAATTTTATCAATATTTTTAAGGATATCACGTAGCCATCACATGTTGAACGAATATCAATTTGAGTTATCCCTCAAAAGAATATCTCTACTATATCTAACTCGAGATTGGTATTCAGCAGACATTGTGCTGTCGAAATGATTTTCTGAAAATACTTTTAATCAATCATAAATGCCACATCACAACTAAGTAGGTTTAAAACACATGTATTTCTGGTTAATTTATAATATTTTATTTTGGTTTATTCGTAAAGTTTAGGTTTTTTTATGATGCATAAAAAATTAGTATGTACATGTCTTAAGTTAGGTTGGATCGGTCACATCCTTAGGAGGTCATATTTCTTCTCAACGCGTGTTTATTATTATGCTTATATAAGTGATATTTTATTATATCCCCAGACCGCCTTTAAACTTGAATGGATATCTGGGGCTTCTTATTCTCTTTTTAAACCTACTTAGATGTAAATTTTTTTTTAATTTTGCAACTATTATAAACATTTTGTGTATAATAGAAATAATTTCATTAATATTGCATCATCACATGTTGACCGAATCCCAAGCTGAGTTATCCCTCAAAATAATATATCTCTACTATATCTAACTTAAGCTTGGAATTCAGCAGACATTGTGAAGTTTAAATAATTTTATCAATATTTTTAAGGATATCACGTAGCCATCACATGTTGAACGAATATCAATTTGAGTTATCCCTCAAAAGAATATCTCTACTATATCTAACTCGAGATTGGTATTCAGCAGACATTGTGCTGTCGAAATGATTTTCTGAAAATACTTTTAATCAATCATAAATGCCACATCACAACTAAGTAGGTTTAAAACACATGTATTTCTGGTTAATTTATAATATTTTATTTTGGTTTATTCGTAAAATTTAGGTTTTTTTTATGATGCATAAAAAATTAGTATGTACATGTCTTAAGTTAGGTAGGATCGGTCACATCCTTAGGAGGTCATATTTCTTCTCAACGCGTGTTTATTATTATGCTTATATATGTGATATTTTATTATATCCCCAGACCGCCTTTAAACTTGAATGGATATCTGGGGCTTCTTATTCTCTTTTTAAACCTACTTAGATGTAAATTTTTTTTTAATTTTGCAACTATTATAAACATTTTGTGTATAATAGAAATAATTTCATTAATATTGCATCATCACATGTTGACCGAATCCCAAGCTGAGTTATCCCTCAAAATAATATATCTCTACTATATCTAACTTAAGCTTGGAATTCAGCAGACATTGTGAAGTTTAAATAATTTTATCAATATTTTTAAGGATATCACGTAGCCATCACATGTTGAACGAATATCAATTTGAGTTATCCCTCAAAAGAATATCTCTACTATATCTAACTCGAGATTGGTATTCAGCAGACATTGTGCTGTCGAAATGATTTTCTGAAAATACTTTTAATCAATCATAAATGCCACATCACAACTAAGTAGGTTTAAAACACATGTATTTCTGGTTAATTTATAATATTTTATTTTGGTTTATTCGTAAAATTTAGGTTTTTTTATGATGCATAAAAAATTAGTATGTACATGTCTTAAGTTAGGTAGGATCGGTCACATCCTTAGGAGGTCATATTTCTTCTCAACGCGTGTTTATTATTATGCTTATATAAGTGATATTTTATTATATCCCCAGACCGCCTTTAAACTTGAATGGATATCTGGGGCTTCTTATTCTCTTTTTAAACCTACTTAGATTTAAATTTTTTTTTAATTTTGCAACTATTATAAACATTTTGTGTATAATAGAAATAATTTCATTAATATTGCATCATCACATGTTGACCAAATCCCAAGCTGAGTTATCCCTCAAAATAATATATCTCTACTATATCTAACTTAAGCTTGGAATTCAGCAGACATTGTGAAGTTTAAATAATTTTATCAATATTTTTAAGGATATCACGTAGCCATCACTTGTTGAACGAATATCAATTTGAGTTATCCCTCAAAAGAATATCTCTACTATATCTAACTCAAGATTGGTATTCAGCAGACATTGTGCTGTCGAAATGATTTTCTGAAAATACTTTTAATCAATCATAAATGCCACATCACAACTAAGTAGGTTTAAAACACATGTATTTCTGGTTAATTTATAATATTTTATTTTGGTTTATTCGTAAAATTTAGGTTTTTTTATGATGCATAAAAAATTAGTATGTACATGTCTTAAGTTAGGTAGGATCGGTCACATCCTTAGGAGGTCATATTTCTTCTCAACGCGTGTTTATTATTATGCTTATATAAGTGATATTTTATTATATCCCCAGACCGCCTTTAAACTTAAATGGATATCTGGGGCTTCTTATTATCTTTTTAAACCTACTTAGATTTAAATTTTTTTTTAATTTTTTAACTATTATAAACATTTTATGTATAATAGAAATAATTTCATTAATATTGCATCATCACATGTTGACCGAATCCCAAGCTGAGTTATCCCTCAAAATAATATATCTCTACTATATCTAACTTAAGCTTGGAATTCAGCAGACATTGTGAAGTTTAAATAATTTTATCAATATTTTTAAGGATATCACGTAGCCATCACATGTTGAACGAATATCAATTTGAGTTATCCCTCAAAAGAATATCTCTACTATATCTAACTCGAGATTGGTATTCAGCAGACATTGTGCTGTCGAAATGATTTTCTGAAAATACTTTTAATCAATCATAAATGCCACATCACAACTAAGTAGGTTTAAAACACATGTATTTCTGGTTAATTTATAATATTTTATTTTGGTTTATTCGTAAAATTTAGGTTTTTTTATGATGCATAAAAAATTAGTATGTACATGTCTTAAGTTAGGTAGGATCGGTCACATCCTTAGGAGGTCATATTTCTTCTCAACGCGTGTTTATTATTATGCTTATATAAGTGATATTTTATTATATCCCCAGACCGCCTTTAAACTTGAATGGATATCTGGGGCTTCTTATTCTCTTTTTAAACCTACTTAGATTTTTTTTTTTTTTTTTTAATTTTTTCTTTAATTTTTAACTCTTATAAACATTTTGTGTATAATAGAAATAATTTCATTAATATTGCATCATCACATGTTGACCGAATCCCAAGCTGAGTTATCCCTCAAAATAATATATCTCTACTATATCTAACTTAAGCTTAGAATTCAGCAGACATTGTGATGTCAAAATGATTTTCTGAAAATACTTTTAATCAGTCATAAATGGCACACAACAACTAAGCAGGTTTAAAAAAATATGTATTTTAGGTTAATTTGTAGTATGTATTTTAGGTTAATTTATAATATATATTTTTACTACTAGATCTGATATGATCTCTAGTAGTTCAAACTTCTTTAAGATTTTATATCTTGAAGATTGTAGGATAGGATTGTGGACTAGGCCTATCGGGGATACCACATTAAAAAAAACGCACCCCAAGCACTCTACCTCAGCGGTGGTGTGGAAAAGAGTGCATTCAAAATTTTTTGTTTTTGTTTATTATATATGTAATATATCATTTTTATATTTAAATTACATATTATTCAATAGTGTTCTCAGGGCAGGGTCCATGCATGGGGCCTTGATGGTGAGTAACGACACCAAGATCCCGAGTTCAGTACACCATGCACCCTCACCAGAACAGTACACTTAAACAGCACACTCCATGCACCAACATTTTACAGACAAAGGTCACTTACAGTACACACTCTAGGGTCACCTCCCCTAGATAGCCGTCCCGGATGGGATAGCAGGCCTGCAGGCTCAGAGGTGGCAGCCCCACCAGCAGGCCAGGGTATGGAGATGGGGTTGATGGCCCCCCTGTCTCAATACCAATCATCCCCATTTTAATTAATATTACTATAATTGTTTTATTTTGATTATAATTACGGCAATTTATTTTTTAGGCACAGAAACTGAGGTACTAGAAGGAAGCTCAATGTTGATGAATTAAGACATGAAGTAGCTATCCGAATAGGTTTGAACTTTAACATTACTATGCTGCTGAGAAGAAGATGATGACCAAGTCAGGTAAGTGAATATACTTTATAAAGCTGATGATTATAACATACTAATTATACATTTTACAAATAAGTATTACGATTGAGTAGCTCATAACATTTAATTTTAAAAAATAAATGAAATAGTCGATATGCACCAAAATCACTGATTGGAAAGATGTGAGAGTGATGTGATCACTTTGTGCGATTATATTTCCTTTAATAAAATTTATAAAAAATATTTATTCAATTCAATAAACAATTTATTTACATTTCATTTTAAACTAATTAATTATGCTTTATTTTATTAATTTTTTTGTTGCATTTTTTTACAGAAAGCCCGCATGATGTTCCGAGAAGAACTGTGAAGAGATTCCACAATTCACTCGACAGCGGAAGACTCACCCCAGGAGAAGGAACGATTCGCTCTCTGGAGGACCCGGCAGGCCACCTTCCGAAGCTCAGCTCTCTCCCTCGTGAGCTAGTGAGGCGTTCTTGGTCTTGCAGGGTAGTCGAAAGGATGCGAGCCCAGAACTTCTGTGTTCGGCTCATCTCGGAACAGATCCATAGCCATCGGGGTCCTCCAAGTCCTCAACTTCCAGAGGACTCTCCTCCCCCACCCCTCCCCTCGGCTCTTTTCCCTTTTTTCTGGATTTGACTGCCTTCTAGCTTACCCTACCTGTCGAGGTTACTTCTAATCATTGAGATGTTGCGTTATAACGGAAGATTCGAAGGAAGGGGAGATCGGAGTATTCTGCGGTTCATCGGGTTTGGGAACTGGAATCGCGTTATCCAAGCGGTGTCGCAACTGAGCAGTCTCTTTGTCACAGTTCCACAGGAAGAAGTACACCGCATAACTTTCTGAAGTTGGTAACAAACAGCATCTATTTGGCAGTTGGATTTTTTTATATTATAATTTTAGGCCAAATTATGTTTCTGATAGTCCTGTATGGGTCTATCAAAAGCTACAGGCCCCCCAGTAATTTGAACTTTTTAGTATAAAAATTCTCAACAACCACCATTTTAAATTCACTCTAAATTTAGCTGTATCTGCCCGGTTTTAGTTACAATTTTATAAATTAGCAGATACTTTTATAAAATCAATATAGTGGTAATCAATTGACATATATTATTAAACCCATAAACTTTTAGAGCTGGCTTTTATCAGTTGCGGTTCAACGCCTCATTTTTTCAGGAGCTAAAGGAAATCAAACCAAGTTAGATATAGTAGAGATATTAAATTTGAGGGATAATTTGGTTTGATTTTTTGCTGGCACCTGAGGATGGGGCTTTGTCCTGTACACTAATGACTTTGATGATTTTCATAATCATAGATTTTAACTCTAATTGGCTATAGGCCTTCAGTCACTGAATTTTTAAAATCGTGAATCACTCGGTAAAAAAAAACTTAATTTTTTTAAATCTAGATCAGAATCCTTTTAATCAAGGATTTTCTCAGTTCCGTTTTTAAAACCGAAATTTGCAGAAAACCTTATTTAGATTCATTTTAATTCTGTTCCAACTTTATTCCGTTGAGCGATGTTCTTCTTCCTGGATGACCATGACACGAAAATCGCTCAGCAAGTGACATCGCTTTGATAGCGCAGTTCGGATTCCCTATCTGGCAAATCTTTAAATACCTCGGTCATTTCTTCTTTTGATTCTTCCGTTACAAGGCAATAGCTTTTCGAATTGGAGTGGCTTCCAGATGAAGGGTCGGTTGGGAGAGAAGAAAATTCGGGTATGGGGGAGAGGTGCCGGTTGGAGTGTTGATAGGAGGTTAAGGACTCGAAGGACGTCGGTGATGGTGGATCTGTTCCGTGCATGGCCCGAGTACCGGAGGATTGGGTTCAAATCCCTTCAACCACCCTGCAAGAGTGAGGGCTTATCACTGCTTACAGGGGATGAGACGGATTTCAGAAGGTGGCTCGCCAGGTCCTCAGGAGTTTCGTCTCCCGAGAGGAGTCTTCTGTAGGCGAGTGAATCGTGGAATCTCCTCGAGGAACATCCGCAGAGTATCAGATCCTTCGTAGTACAGATGAAGAGGGTGGAGATTACACATTGGATAGAAGAAGACACACGTCATGACGAAAACCGATGGAGACTTCATGTTGAGAAAACACCCATCAAGACGTAACCTGCACGAATAAGGTAAGCTATTTACCATACAATTATAACGCATTGTATCTTTTTTAAATATTTATATTGGTATCAGTTCCGCAGTTTTTTCCACTGTTTAGGGTAAAATTTCCCAAGTACATAGTTTCCTATTTACTATGTGATTTTTATATTAATAAGTATGCGGACATTGGTCGGGGGTGGAGCAAGTATTACGCTGATCAGCCTAACTGATTTAATGTGAGGCGATATTTCGGCCTAAGTTTTAGTACCTTGGCCATCGGAGCTGATAAAAAGTAATTTAACTCCAACAGTGCAGATCCAAAAAATACATCAACAATTTAGTTATTAACCATAAATGAGAGTTTTCATCTTTATAATTTTTAAACATTTTTAGTACGAAATGCCGGTATAAAAAAATACATTGCACCTATTAATTAGTCTCTATGATTTTATTGACCTCGTCCCTTTCCAATTTCTGCATACTCATTATTTATATGCTCAACCGTTTTGTTATATTTAAAATTTCATATTTACAGAGACCTGAAACACTACAACAACATATACCGTACTACAAAGATCTTCCAGACATTAGCAATGTCTCTTCAAGTCGGTCCTGCTTGTTCATCAGGTTCGACGTAGGTCATCCGATTCCACGAAGATCTTACTGTAAAGAGAAGGTGATCGAGAGCGGGGTAAGAATTTGTTTTTATTTAACTATAGATTTTAATGGTTATGAAAAGTGCAGAGGAGTCGAGGCGCTTGTCTTAATCATTTCAAACAATAGACTAAAAATATATCCAAATTTAAGCAATGATTGATAGGAGAGAAATAACCAATATCCTGGATTTTATAATTTTAAGGATTGTTTAATAGTTGAATAATATTGAAACATTTACTTATATCAAATAAACTTTTAAAGATTTTATATAATTTTTCATGTTTGCCTTTAGTTTATTGTCATTGTTTTGTTTAAAGGTTTATTTTCTGTTTTCCGGACGAAGAAGAAATGCAGCAGCCTTCAGAGCCAGCAGCCTTCGGAGCCAGCAGTCTACACCTCGTAGATCTTCAGGATTCCGAAGCCATCACACCTCTCAGGGTGCCAAGTCAGTGGAACAAGTTCTAAGCATGCACTGTGGCCCAGTCGAACAATATTAAACTATTAAAGGATCAATTAAAAAATTAATTGATTAATTTTTATTTTATTTTATTTTTTTATTGCTTTACATAAATTATAACTTCATTATAAGTATTGCAAATTTAAGTTTATTACTAAACTTTAAATTAATATAACTTTATTGTTATGAATTATCTATAACTAGCAAAATTATTTTTGATCTTGGCCACAGTCCTGCCCACTTTGGATATTGCATGTTGCATGTTGCATGTTTGTTTTTTCACACATGTACACTCCCAAGGAACATAACAACATACGACACAATATTACTTTTATTATTTCTTTTACACAGTAATATCAATTTCAATGAAATCATTCAAATATTTAATTGCATATAAATATTAATTTTTTTAAACTTTTGATTTCTTAAAATTTCTATAGTACACAAGTTTTAGATTGATTCAAATTAAATTCATTATTTATTAAATTTGTTTATTACTCATTATTTATTAATTTAATAAAATACTTTTTAACATGAAATTTATTATTGCATAAATATATTATTTAAAATTTAGGGCAGTATATCTAGGACACAAGTTAGGTAGGCTAGGTAGTAGATCCTTAGTGGGCAGTATTTTTTGCATGACGCATGAGCATGAAATATATTTTTTAGCGACCTCCTCTCACATCACACACCACAACACTTTTCAACTTTTTTTATTAAATTAAATTTATTAAAAGTTAATTTAAATTTTATAGCAATCACTTTCTTAAAATCATTAAATTCATTGAGCAGATTAGAATTTTTTCACAGATCAAATTTTCAATTAATTATATATATTTGACTAGAATTATATATACATCTTAACTTGTTAAATTTAATGCTTTCATTCATTTCTATTGAATTAATAAAGTCATTATTATATTAGTTTAAATTCAATTATTGCCATTAGTTATCAAATTTATTACTCTAATGTGAGAGTTGAGGATCTTCAGGACCTTCCAGACTTCGGCTCCTCTCTCTTTAGACACCACAACACTTTTTCAACAACATTAGTGAATTTTGAATTAAATTTTAATTTTAACTTTTAAATTTAATCCTTAATTTTGTCTATCAATTTAAAAATGTTCTAATTCTGAAAGTAATTTTAGATTGATAAATATTTATTGTAAATTATTATTTTTCATTCATTCATATAAATATTATCATTTTTTAAACATTCTAAAATACATTAAATTCAAATTAGAATTTCATAGCTATATTTGATTTTTAATCATTAAGTAAATAGTGAAATTCTTACACTTTAGGCTTAGGTACACATGAGAGTTGAGAGCAAGATCTTCGTTGAGAGCAGAAGTGAGTAAAACTATTGCATGAAGTAGTGTTTTGTTTTTATTATTATATTTATATATGTAATATCTTGTTATATCCCCAGGCGACCTTCAAAGTTGAAGGGGTGCCTGGGGCTTGTTATTTATAATATGTAATTTATGTTTACTCGTCGAATTTAGGTTTAATCGTCGAATTTAGGTATATTCGTCGAATATAGGTTTAGGCATAAAATTGGGTTTACTCGTCGAATTTAGGTTTGTTCGTCCCGTTACCCAAATTTCCTTTGTACATCGAGTGCTAGGTAGGATTGTGGACTAGGCCTATCGGGGATACCACATTAAAAAAAACGCACCCCAAGCACTCTACCTCAGCGGTGGTGTGGAAAAGAGTGCATTCAAAATTTTTTGTTTTTGTTTATTATATATGTAATATATCATTTTTATATTTAAATTACATATTATTCAATAGTGTTCTCAGGGCAGGGTCCATGCATGGGGCCTTGATGGTGAGTAACGACACCAAGATCCCGAGTTCAGTACACCATGCACCCTCACCAGAACAGTACACTTAAACAGCACACTCCATTCACCAACATTTTACAGACAAAGGTCACTTACAGTACACACTCTAGGGTCACCTCCCCTAGATAGCCGTCCCGGATGGGATAGCAGGCCTGCAGGCTCAGAGGTGGCAGCCCCACCAGCAGGCCAGGGTATGGAGATGGGGTTGATGGCCCCCCTGTCTCAATACCAATCATCCCCATTTTAATTAATATTACTATAATTGTTTTATTTTGATTATAATTACGGCAATTTATTTTTTAGGCACAAAAACTGAGGTACTAGAAGGAAGCTCAATGTTGATGAATTAAGACATGAAGTAGCTATACGAATAGGTTTGAACTTTAACATTACTATGCTGCTGAGAAGAAGATGATGACCAAGTCAGGTAAGTGAATATACTTTATAAAGTTGATGATTATAACATACTAATTATACATTTTACAAATAAGTATTACGATTGAGTAGCTCATAACATTTAATTTTAAAAAATAAATGAAATTGTCGATATGCACCAAAATCACTGATTGGAAAGATGTGAGAGTGATGTGATCACTTTGTGCGATTATATTTCCTTTAATAAAATTTATAAAAAATATTTATTCAATTCAATAAACAATTTATTTACATTTCATTTTAAACTAATTAATTATGCTTTATTTTATTAATTTTTTTGTTGCATTTTTTTACAGAAAGCCCGCATGATGTTCCGAGAAGAACTGTGAAGAGATTCCACAATTCACTCGACAGCGGAAGACTCACCCCAGGAGAAGGAACGATTCGCTCTCTGGAGGACCCGGCAGGCCACCTTCCGAAGCTCAGCTCTCTCCCTCGTGAGCTAGTGAGGCGTTCTTGGTCTTGCAGGGCAGTCGAAAGGATGCGAGCCCAGAACTTCTGTGTTCGGCTCATCTCGGAACAGATCCATAGCCATCGGGGTCCTCCAAGTCCTCAACTTCCAGGGGACTCTCCTCCCCCCCCCCTCCCCTCGGCTCTTTTCCCTTTTTTCTGGATTTGACTGCCTTCTAGCTTACCCTACCTGTCGAGGTTACTTCTAATCATTGAGATGTTGCGTTATAACGGAAGATTCGAAGGAAGGGGAGATCGAAGTATTCTGCGGTTCATCGGGTTTGGGAACTGGAATCGCGTTATCCAAGCGGTGTCGCAACTGAGCAGTCTCTTTGTCACAGTTCCACAGGAAGAAGTACACCGCATAACTTTCTGAAGTTGGTAACAAACAGCATCTATTTGGCAGTTGGATTTTTTTATATTATAATTTTAGGCCAAATTATGTTTCTGATAGTCCTGTATGGGTCTGTCAAAACCTGCAGGCCCCCAGTAATTTGAACTTTTTAGTATAAAAATTCTCAACAACCACCATTTTAAATTCACTCTAAATTTAGCTGTATCTGCCCGGTTTTAGTTACAATTTTATAAATTAGCAGATACTTTTATAAAATCAATATAGTGGTAATCAATTGACATATATTATTAAACCCATAAACTTTTAGAGCTGGCTTTTATCAGTTGCGGTTCAACGCCTCATTTTTTCAGGAGCTAAAGGAAATCAAACCAAGTTAGATATAGTAGAGATATTAAATTTGAGGGATAATTTGGTTTGATTTTTTGCTGGCACCTGAGGATGGGGCTTTGTCCTGTACACTAATGACTTTGATGATTTTCATAATCATAGATTTTAACTCTAATTGGCTATAGGCCTTCAGTCACTGAATTTTTAAAATCGTGAATCACTCGGTAAAAAAAAACTTAATTTTTTTAAATCTAGATCAGAATCCTTTTAATCAAGGATTTTCTCAGTTCCGTTTTTAAAACCGAAATTTGCAGAAAACCTTATTTAGATTCATTTTAATTCTGTTCCAACTTTATTCCGTTGAGCGATGTTCTTCTTCCTGGATGACCATGACACGAAAATCGCTCAGCAAGTGACATCGCTTTGATAGCGCAGTTCGGATTCCCTATCTGGCAAATCTTTAAATACCTCGGTCATTTCTTCTTTTGATTCTTCCGTTACAAGGCAATAGCTTTTCGAATTGGAGTGGCTTCCAGATGAAGGGTCGGTTGGGAGAGAAGAAAATTCGGGTATGGGGGAGAGGTGCCGGTTGGAGTGTTGATAGGAGGTTAAGGACTCGAAGGACGTCGGTGATGGTGGATCTGTTCCGTGCATGGCCCGAGTACCGGAGGATTGGGTTCAAATCCCTTCAACCACCCTGCAAGAGTGAGGGCTTATCACTGCTTACAGGGGATGAGACGGATTTCAGAAGGTGGCTCGCCAGGTCCTCAGGAGTTTCGTCTCCCGAGAGGAGTCTTCTGTAGGCGAGTGAATCGTGGAATCTCCTCGAGGAACATCCGCAGAGTATCAGATCCTTCGTAGTACAGATGAAGAGGGTGGAGATTACACATTGGATAGAAGAAGACACACGTCATGACGAAAACCGATGGAGACTTCATGTTGAGAAAACACCCATCAAGACGTAACCTGCACGAATAAGGTAAGCTATTTACCATACAATTATAACGCATTGTATCTTTTTTAAATATTTATATTGGTATCAGTTCCGCAGTTTTTTCCACTGTTTAGGGTAAAATTTCCCAAGTACATAGTTTCCTATTTACTATGTGATTTTTATATTAATAAGTATGCGGACATTGGTCGGGGGTGGAGCAAGTATTACGCTGATCAGCCTAACTGATTTAATGTGAGGCGATATTTCGGCCTAAGTTTTAGTACCTTGGCCATCGGAGCTGATAAAAAGTAATTTAACTCCAACAGTGCAGATCCAAAAAATACATCAACAATTTAGTTATTAACCATAAATGAGAGTTTTCATCTTTATAATTTTTAAACATTTTTAGTACGAAATGCCGGTATAAAAAAATACATTGCACCTATTAATTAGTCTCTATGATTTTATTGACCTCGTCCCTTTCCAATTTCTGCATACTCATTATTTATATGCTCAACCGTTTTGTTATATTTAAAATTTCATATTTACAGAGACCTGAAACACTACAACA
The DNA here is from genome assembly GCA_037127475.1 of Arma custos. NCBI lineage: Eukaryota > Metazoa > Arthropoda > Insecta > Hemiptera > Pentatomidae > Arma > Arma custos. The sequence goes on from CM073765.1 coordinate 44,533,048, forward strand.
ACATATACCGTACTACAAAGATCTTCCAGACATTAGCAATGTCTCTTCAAGTCGGTCCTGCTTGTTCATCAGGTTCGACGTAGGTCATCCGATTCCACGAAGATCTTACTGTAAAGAGAAGGTGATCGAGAGCGGGGTAAGAATTTGTTTTTATTTAACTATAGATTTTAATGGTTATGAAAAGTGCAGAGGAGTCGAGGCGCTTGTCTTAATCATTTCAAACAATAGACTAAAAATATATCCAAATTTAAGCAATGATTGATAGGAGAGAAATAACCAATATCCTGGATTTTATAATTTTAAGGATTGTTTAATAGTTGAATAATATTGAAACATTTACTTATATCAAATAAACTTTTAAAGATTTTATATAATTTTTCATGTTTGCCTTTAGTTTATTGTCATTGTTTTGTTTAAAGGTTTATTTTCTGTTTTCCGGACGAAGAAGAAATGCAGCAGCCTTCAGAGCCAGCAGCCTTCGGAGCCAGCAGTCTACACCTCGTAGATCTTCAGGATTCCGAAGCCATCACACCTCTCAGGGTGCCAAGTCAGTGGAACAAGTTCTAAGCATGCACTGTGGCCCAGTCGAACAATATTAAACTATTAAAGGATCAATTAAAAAATTAATTGATTAATTTTTATTTTATTTTATTTTTTTATTGCTTTACATAAATTATAACTTCATTATAAGTATTGCAAATTTAAGTTTATTACTAAACTTTAAATTAATATAACTTTATTGTTATGAATTATCTATAACTAGCAAAATTATTTTTGATCTTGGCCACAGTCCTGCCCACTTTGGATATTGCATGTTGCATGTTGCATGTTTGTTTTTTCACACATGTACACTCCCAAGGAACATAACAACATACGACACAATATTACTTTTATTATTTCTTTTACACAGTAATATCAATTTCAATGAAATCATTCAAATATTTAATTGCATATAAATATTAATTTTTTTAAACTTTTGATTTCTTAAAATTTCTATAGTACACAAGTTTTAGATTGATTCAAATTAAATTCATTATTTATTAAATTTGTTTATTACTCATTATTTATTAATTTAATAAAATACTTTTTAACATGAAATTTATTATTGCATAAATATATTATTTAAAATTTAGGGCAGTATATCTAGGACACAAGTTAGGTAGGCTAGGTAGTAGATCCTTAGTGGGCAGTATTTTTTGCATGACGCATGAGCATGAAATATATTTTTTAGCGACCTCCTCTCACATCACACACCACAACACTTTTCAACTTTTTTTATTAAATTAAATTTATTAAAAGTTAATTTAAATTTTATAGCAATCACTTTCTTAAAATCATTAAATTCATTGAGCAGATTAGAATTTTTTCACAGATCAAATTTTCAATTAATTATATATATTTGACTAGAATTATATATACATCTTAACTTGTTAAATTTAATGCTTTCATTCATTTCTATTGAATTAATAAAGTCATTATTATATTAGTTTAAATTCAATTATTGCCATTAGTTATCAAATTTATTACTCTAATGTGAGAGTTGAGGATCTTCAGGACCTTCCAGACTTCGGCTCCTCTCTCTTTAGACACCACAACACTTTTTCAACAACATTAGTGAATTTTGAATTAAATTTTAATTTTAACTTTTAAATTTAATCCTTAATTTTGTCTATCAATTTAAAAATGTTCTAATTCTGAAAGTAATTTTAGATTGATAAATATTTATTGTAAATTATTATTTTTCATTCATTCATATAAATATTATCATTTTTTAAACATTCTAAAATACATTAAATTCAAATTAGAATTTCATAGCTATATTTGATTTTTAATCATTAAGTAAATAGTGAAATTCTTACACTTTAGGCTTAGGTACACATGAGAGTTGAGAGCAAGATCTTCGTTGAGAGCAGAAGTGAGTAAAACTATTGCATGAAGTAGTGTTTTGTTTTTATTATTATATTTATATATGTAATATCTTGTTATATCCCCAGGCGACCTTCAAAGTTGAAGGGGTGCCTGGGGCTTGTTATTTATAATATGTAATTTATGTTTACTCGTCGAATTTAGGTTTAATCGTCGAATTTAGGTATATTCGTCGAATATAGGTTTAGGCATAAAATTGGGTTTACTCGTCGAATTTAGGTTTGTTCGTCCCGTTACCCAAATTTCCTTTGTACATCGAGTGCTAGGTAGGATTGTGGACTAGGCCTATCGGGGATACCACATTAAAAAAAACGCACCCCAAGCACTCTACCTCAGCGGTGGTGTGGAAAAGAGTGCATTCAAAATTTTTTGTTTTTGTTTATTATATATGTAATATATCATTTTTATATTTAAATTACATATTATTCAATAGTGTTCTCAGGGCAGGGTCCATGCATGGGGCCTTGATGGTGAGTAACGACACCAAGATCCCGAGTTCAGTACACCATGCACCCTCACCAGAACAGTACACTTAAACAGCACACTCCATTCACCAACATTTTACAGACAAAGGTCACTTACAGTACACACTCTAGGGTCACCTCCCCTAGATAGCCGTCCCGGATGGGATAGCAGGCCTGCAGGCTCAGAGGTGGCAGCCCCACCAGCAGGCCAGGGTATGGAGATGGGGTTGATGGCCCCCCTGTCTCAATACCAATCATCCCCATTTTAATTAATATTACTATAATTGTTTTATTTTGATTATAATTACGGCAATTTATTTTTTAGGCACAAAAACTGAGGTACTAGAAGGAAGCTCAATGTTGATGAATTAAGACATGAAGTAGCTATACGAATAGGTTTGAACTTTAACATTACTATGCTGCTGAGAAGAAGATGATGACCAAGTCAGGTAAGTGAATATACTTTATAAAGTTGATGATTATAACATACTAATTATACATTTTACAAATAAGTATTACGATTGAGTAGCTCATAACATTTAATTTTAAAAAATAAATGAAATTGTCGATATGCACCAAAATCACTGATTGGAAAGATGTGAGAGTGATGTGATCACTTTGTGCGATTATATTTCCTTTAATAAAATTTATAAAAAATATTTATTCAATTCAATAAACAATTTATTTACATTTCATTTTAAACTAATTAATTATGCTTTATTTTATTAATTTTTTTGTTGCATTTTTTTACAGAAAGCCCGCATGATGTTCCGAGAAGAACTGTGAAGAGATTCCACAATTCACTCGACAGCGGAAGACTCACCCCAGGAGAAGGAACGATTCGCTCTCTGGAGGACCCGGCAGGCCACCTTCCGAAGCTCAGCTCTCTCCCTCGTGAGCTAGTGAGGCGTTCTTGGTCTTGCAGGGCAGTCGAAAGGATGCGAGCCCAGAACTTCTGTGTTCGGCTCATCTCGGAACAGATCCATAGCCATCGGGGTCCTCCAAGTCCTCAACTTCCAGGGGACTCTCCTCCCCCCCCCCTCCCCTCGGCTCTTTTCCCTTTTTTCTGGATTTGACTGCCTTCTAGCTTACCCTACCTGTCGAGGTTACTTCTAATCATTGAGATGTTGCGTTATAACGGAAGATTCGAAGGAAGGGGAGATCGAAGTATTCTGCGGTTCATCGGGTTTGGGAACTGGAATCGCGTTATCCAAGCGGTGTCGCAACTGAGCAGTCTCTTTGTCACAGTTCCACAGGAAGAAGTACACCGCATAACTTTCTGAAGTTGGTAACAAACAGCATCTATTTGGCAGTTGGATTTTTTTATATTATAATTTTAGGCCAAATTATGTTTCTGATAGTCCTGTATGGGTCTATCAAAAGCTACAGGCCCCCCAGTAATTTGAACTTTTTAGTATAAAAATTCTCAACAACCACCATTTTAAATTCACTCTAAATTTAGCTGTATCTGCCCGGTTTTAGTTACAATTTTATAAATTAGCAGATACTTTTATAAAATCAATATAGTGGTAATCAATTGACATATATTATTAAACCCATAAACTTTTAGAGCTGGCTTTTATCAGTTGCGGTTCAACGCCTCATTTTTTCAGGAGCTAAAGGAAATCAAACCAAGTTAGATATAGTAGAGATATTAAATTTGAGGGATAATTTGGTTTGATTTTTTGCTGGCACCTGAGGATGGGGCTTTGTCCTGTACACTAATGACTTTGATGATTTTCATAATCATAGATTTTAACTCTAATTGGCTATAGGCCTTCAGTCACTGAATTTTTAAAATCGTGAATCACTCGGTAAAAAAAAACTTAATTTTTTTAAATCTAGATCAGAATCCTTTTAATCAAGGATTTTCTCAGTTCCGTTTTTAAAACCGAAATTTGCAGAAAACCTTATTTAGATTCATTTTAATTCTGTTCCAACTTTATTCCGTTGAGCGATGTTCTTCTTCCTGGATGACCATGACACGAAAATCGCTCAGCAAGTGACATCGCTTCGATAGCGCAGTTCGGATTCCCTATCTGGCAAATCTTTAAATACCTCGGTCATTTCTTCTTTTGATTCTTCCGTTACAAGGCAATAGGTTTTCGAATTGGAGTGGCTTCCAGATGAAGGGTCGGTTGGGAGAGAAGAAAATTCGGGTATGGGGGAGAGGTGCCGGTTGGAGTGTTGATAGGAGGTTAAGGACTCGAAGGACGTCGGTGATGGTGGATCTGTTCCGTGCATGGCCCGAGTACCGGAGGATTGGGTTCAAATCCCTTCAACCACCCTGCAAGAGTGAGGGCTTATCACTGCTTACAGGGGATGAGACGGATTTCAGAAGGTGGCTCGGCAGGTCCTCAGGAGTTTCGTCTCCCGAGAGGAGTCTTCTGTAGGCGAGTGAATCGTGGAATCTCCTCGAGGAACATCCGCAGAGTATCAGATCCTTCGTAGTACAGATGAAGAGGGTGGAGATTACACATTGGATAGAAGAAGACACACGTCATGACGAAAACCGATGGAGACTTCATGTTGAGAAAACACCCATCAAGACGTATCCTGCACGAATAAGGTAAGCTATTTACCATACAATTATAACGCATTGTATCTTTTTTAAATATTTATATTGGTATCAGTTCCGCAGTTTTTTCCACTGTTTAGGGTAAAATTTCCCAAGTACATGGTTTCCTATTTACTATGTGATTTTTATATTAATAAGTATGCGGACATTGGTCGGGGGTGGAGCAAGTATTACGCTGATCAGCCTAACTGATTTAATGTGAGGCGATATTTCGGCATAAGTTTTAGTACCTTGGCCATCGGAGCTGATAAAAAATAATTTAACTCCAACAGTGCAGATCCAAAAAACACATCAACAATTTAGTTATTAACCATAAATGAGAGTTTTCATCTTTATAATTTTTACACATTTTTAGTACGAAATGCCGGTATAAAAAATACATTGCACCTATTAATTAGTCTCTATGATTTTATTGACCTCGTCCCTTTCCAATTTCTGCATACTCATTATTTATATGCTCAACCGTTTTGTTATATTTAAAATTTCATATTTACAGAGACCTGAAACACTACAACAACATATACCGTACTACAAAGATCTTCCAGACATTAGCAATGTCTCTTCAAGTCGGTCCTGCTTGTTCATCAGGTTCGACGTAGGTCATCCGATTCCACGAAGATCTTACTGTAAAGAGAAGGTGATCGAGAGCGGGGTAAGAATTTGTTTTTATTTAACTATAGATTTTAATGGTTATGAAAAGTGCAGAGGAGTCGAGGCGCTTGTCTTAATCATTTCAAACAATAGACTAAAAATATATCCAAATTTAAGCAATGATTGATAGGAGAGAAATAACCAATATCCTGGATTTTATAATTTTAAGGATTGTTTAATAGTTGAATAATATTGAAACATTTACTTATATCAAATAAACTTTTAAAGATTGTATATAATTTTTCATGTTTGCCTTTAGTTTATTGTCATTGTTTTGTTTAAAGGTTTATTTTCTGTTTTCAGGACGAAGAAGAAATGCAGCAGCCTTCAGAGCCAGCAGCCTTCGGAGCCAGCAGTCTACACCTCGTAGATCTTCAGGATTCCGAAGCCATCACACCTCTCAGGGTGCCAAGTCAGTGGAACAAGTTCTAAGCATGCACTGTGGCCCAGTCGAACAATATTAAACTATTAAAGGATCAATTAAAAAATTAATTGATTAATTTTTATTTTATTTTATTTTTTTATTGCTTTACATAAATTATAACTTCATTATAAGTATTGCAAATTTAAGTTTATTACTAAACTTTAAATTAATATAACTTTATTGTTATGAATTATCTATAACTAGCAAAATTATTTTTGATCTTGGCCACAGTCCTGCCCACTTTGGATATTGCATGTTGCATGTTGCATGTTTGTTTTTTCACACATGTACACTCCCAAGGAACATAACAACATACGACACAATATTACTTTTATTATTTCTTTTACACAGTAATATCAATTTCAATGAAATCATTCAAATATTTAATTGCATATAAATATTAATTTTTTTAAACTTTTGATTTCTTAAAATTTCTATAGTACACAAGTTTTAGATTGATTCAAATTAAATTCATTATTTATTAAATTTGTTTATTACTCATTATTTATTAATTTAATAAAATACTTTTTAACATGAAATTTATTATTGCATAAATATATTATTTAAAATTTAGGGTAGTATATCTAGGACACAAGTTAGGTAGGCTAGGTAGTAGATCCTTAGTGGGCAGTATTTTTTGCATGACGCATGAGCATGAAATATATTTTTTAGCGACCTCCTCTCACATCACACACCACAACACTTTTCAACTTTTTTTATTAAACTAAATTTATTAAAAGTTAATTTAAATTTTATAGCAATCACTTTCTTAAAATCATTAAATTCATTGAGCAGATTAGAATTTTTTCACAGATCAAATTTTCAATTAATTATATATATTTGACTAGAATTATATATACATCTTAACTTGATAAATTTAATGCTATCATTCATTTCTATTGAATTAATAAAGTCATTATTATATTAGTTTAAATTCAATTATTGCCATTAGTTATCAAATTTATTACTCTAATGTGAGAGTTGAGGATCTTCAGGACCTTCCAGACTTCGGCTCCTCTCTCTTTAGACACCACAACACTTTTTCAACAACATTAGTGAATTTTGAATTAAATTTTAATTTTAACTTTTAAATTTAATCCTTAATTTTGTCTATCAATTTAAAAATGTTCTAATTCTGAAAGTAATTTTAGATTGATAAATATTTATTGTAAATTATTATTTTTCATTCATTCATATAAATATTATCATTTTTTAAACATTCTAAAATACATTAAATTCAAATTAGAATTTCATAGCTATATTTGATTTTTAATCATTAAGTAAATAGTGAAATTCTTACACTTTAGGCTTAGGTACACATGAGAGTTGAGAGCAAGATCTTCGTTGAGAGCAGAAGTGAGTAAAACTATTGCATGAAGTAGTGTTTTGTTTTTATTATTATATTTATATATGTAATATCTTGTTATATCCCCAGGCGACCTTCAAAGTTGAAGGGGTGCCTGGGGCTTGTTATTTATAATATGTAATTTATGTTTACTCGTCGAATTTAGGTTTAATCGTCGAATTTAGGTATATTCGTCGAATATAGGTTTAGGCATAAAATTGGGTTTACTCGTCGAATTTAGGTTTGTTCGTCCCGTTACCCAAATTTCCTTTGTACATCGAGTGCTAGGTAGGATTGTGGACTAGGCCTATCGGGGATACCACATTAAAAAAAACGCACCCCAAGCACTCTACCTCAGCGGTGGTGTGGAAAAGAGTGCATTCAAAATTTTTTGTTTTTGTTTATTATATATGTAATATATCATTTTTATATTTAAATTACATATTATTCAATAGTGTTCTCAGGGCAGGGTCCATGCATGGGGCCTTGATGGTGAGTAACGACACCAAGATCCCGAGTTCAGTACACCATGCACCCTCACCAGAACAGTACACTTAAACAGCACACTCCATTCACCAACATTTTACAGACAAAGATCACTTACAGTACACACTCTAGGGTCACCTCCCCTAGATAGCCGTCCCGGATGGGATAGCAGGCCTGCAGGCTCAGAGGTGGCAGCCCCACCAGCAGGCCAGGGTATGGAGATGGGGTTGATGGCCCCCCTGTCTCAATACCAATCATCCCCATTTTAATTAATATTACTATAATTGTTTTATTTTGATTATAATTACGGCAATTTATTTTTTAGGCACAAAAACTGAGGTACTAGAAGGAAGCTCAATGTTGATGAATTAAGACATGAAGTAGCTATACGAATAGGTTTGAACTTTAACATTACTATGCTGCTGAGAAGAAGATGATGACCAAGTCAGGTAAGTGAATATACTTTATAAAGTTGATGATTATAACATACTAATTATACATTTTACAAATAAGTATTACGATTGAGTAGCTCATAACATTTAATTTTAAAAAATAAATGAAATTGTCGATATGCACCAAAATCACTGATTGGAAAGATGTGAGAGTGATGTGATCACTTTGTGCGATTATATTTCCTTTAATAAAATTTATAAAAAATATTTATTCAATTCAATAAACAATTTATTTACATTTCATTTTAAACTAATTAATTATGCTTTATTTTATTAATTTTTTTGTTGCATTTTTTTACAGAAAGCCCGCATGATGTTCCGAGAAGAACTGTGAAGAGATTCCACAATTCACTCGACAGCGGAAGACTCACCCCAGGAGAAGGAACGATTCGCTCTCTGGAGGACCCGGCAGGCCACCTTCCGAAGCTCAGCTCTCTCCCTCGTGAGCTAGTGAGGCGTTCTTGGTCTTGCAGGGTAGTCGAAAGGATGCGAGCCCAGAACTTCTGTGTTCGGCTCATCTCAGAACAGATCCATAGCCATCGGGGTCCTCCAAGTCCTCAACTTCCAGAGGACTCTACTCCCCCCCCCTCCCCTCGGCTCTTTTCCCTTTTTTCTGGATTTGACTGCCTTCTAGCTTACCCTACCTGTCGAGGTTACTTCTAATCATTGAGATGATGCGTTATAACGGAAGATTCGAAGGAAGGGGAGATCGAAGTATTCTGCGGTTCATCGGGTTTGGGAACTGGAATCGCGTTATCCAAGCGGTGTCGCAACTGAGCAGTCTCTTTGTCACAGTTCCACAGGAAGAAGTACACCGCATAACTTTCTGAAGTTGGTAACAAACAGCATCTATTTGGCAGTTGGATTTTTTTATATTATAATTTTAGGCCAAATTATGTTTCTGATAGTCCTGTATGGGTCTATCAAAAGCTACAGGCCCCCCAGTAATTTGAACTTTTTAGTATAAAAATTCTCAACAACCACCATTTTAAATTCACTCTAAATTTAGTTGTATCTGCCCGGTTTTAGTTACAATTTTATAAATTAGCAGATACTTTTATAAAATCAATATAGTGGTAATCAATTGACATATATTATTAAACCCATAAACTTTTAGAGCTGGCTTTTATCAGTTGCGGTTCAACGCCTCATTTTTTCAGGAGCTAAAGGAAATCAAACCAAGTTAGATATAGTAGAGATATTAAATTTGAGGGATAATTTGGTTTGATTTTTTGCTGGCACCTGAGGATGGGGCTTTGTCCTGTACACTAATGACTTTGATGATTTTCATAATCATAGATTTTAACTCTAATTGGCTATAGGCCTTCAGTCACTGAATTTTTAAAATCGTGAATCACTCGGTAAAAAAAAACTTAATTTTTTTAAATCTAGATCAGAATCCTTTTAATCAAGGATTTTCTCAGTTCCGTTTTTAAAACCGAAATTTGCAGAAAACCTTATTTAGATTCATTTTAATTCTGTTCCAACTTTATTCCGTTGAGCGATGTTCTTCTTCCTGGATGACCATGACACGAAAATCGCTCAGCAAGTGACATCGCTTCGATAGCGCAGTTCGGATTCCCTATCTGGCAAATCTTTAAATACCTCGGTCATTTCTTCTTTTGATTCTTCCGTTACAAGGCAATAGCTTTTCGAATTGGAGTGGCTTCCAGATGAAGGGTCGGTTGGGAGAGAAGAAAATTCGGGTATGGGGGAGAGGTGCCGGTTGGAGTGTTGATAGGAGGTTAAGGACTCGAAGGACGTCGGTGATGGTGGATCTGTTCCGTGCATGGCCCGAGTACCGGAGGATTGGGTTCAAATCCCTTCAACCACCCTGCAAGAGTGAGGGCTTATCACTGCTTACAGGGGATGAGACGGATTTCAGAAGGTGGCTCGCCAGGTCCTCAGGAGTTTCGTCTCCCGAGAGGAGTCTTCTGTAGGCGAGTGAATCGTGGAATCTCCTCGAGGAACATCCGCAGAGTATCAGATCCTTCGTAGTACAGATGAAGAGGGTGGAGATTACACATTGGATAGAAGAAGACACACGTCATGACGAAAACCGATGGAGACTTCATGTTGAGAAAACACCCATCAAGACGTATCCTGCACGAATAAGGTAAGCTATTTACCATACAATTATAACGCATTGTATCTTTTTTAAATATTTATATTGGTATCAGTTCCGCAGTTTTTTCCACTGTTTAGGGTAAAATTTCCCAAATACATAGTTTCCTATTTACTATGTGATTTTTATATTAATAAGTATGCAGACATTGGTCGGGGGTGGAGCAAGTATTACGCTGATCAGCCTAACTGATTTAATGTGAGGCGATATTTCGGCCTAAGTTTTAGTACCTTGGCCATCGGAGCTGATAAAAAATAATTTAACTCCAACAGTGCAGATCCAAAAAACACATCAACAATTTATTATTAACCATAAATGAGAGTTTTCATCTTTATAATTTTTAGTACGAAATGCCGGTATAAAAAATACATTGCACCTATTAATTAGTCTCTATGATTTTATTGACCTCGTCCCTTTCCAATTTCTGCATACTCATTATTTATATGCTCAACCGTTTTGTTATATTTAAAATTTCATATTTACAGAGACCTGAAACACTACAACAACATATACCGTACTACAAAGATCTTCCAGACATTAGCTATGTCTCTTCAAGTCGGTCCTGCTTGTTCATCAGGTTCGACGTAGGTCATCCGATTCCACGAAGATCTTACTGTAAAGAGAAGGTGATCGAGAGCGGGGTAAGAATTTGTTTTTATTTAACTATAGATTTTAATGGTTATGAAAAGTGCAGAGGAGTCGAGGCGCTTGTCTTAATCATTTCAAACAATAGACTAAAAATATATCCAAATTTAAGCAATGATTGATAGGAGAGAAATAACCAATATCCTGGATTTTATAATTTTAAGGATTGTTTAATAGTTGAATAATATTGAAACATTTACTTATATCAAATAAACTTTTAAAGATTGTATATAATTTTTCATGTTTGCCTTTAGTTTATTGTCATTGTTTTGTTTAAAGCTTTATTTTCTGTTTTCAGGACGAAGAAGAAATGCAGCAGCCTTCAGAGCCAGCAGCCTTCGGAGCCAGCAGTCTACACCTCGTAGATCTTCAGGATTCCGAAGCCATCACACCTCTCAGGGTGCCAAGTCAGTGGAACAAGTTCTAAGCATGCACTGTGGCCCAGTCGAACAATATTAAACTATTAAAGGATCAATTAAAAAATTAATTGATTAATTTTTATTTTATTTTATTTTTTTATTGCTTTACATAAATTATAACTTCATTATAAGTATTGCAAATTTAAGTTTATTACTAAACTTTAAATTAATATAACTTTATTGTTATGAATTATCTATAACTAGCAAAATTATTTTTGATCTTGGCCACAGTCCTGCCCACTTTGGATATTGCATGTTGCATGTTGCATGTTTGTTTTTTCACACATGTACACTCCCAAGGAACATAACAACATACGACACAATATTACTTTTATTATTTCTTTTACACAGTAATATCAATTTCAATGAAATCATTCAAATATTTAATTGCATATAAATATTAATTTTTTTAAACTTTTGATTTCTTAAAATTTCTATAGTACACAAGTTTTAGATTGATTCAAATTAAATTCATTATTTATTAAATTTGTTTATTACTCATTATTTATTAATTTAATAAAATACTTTTTAACATGAAATTTATTATTGCATAAATATATTATTTAAAATTTAGGGCAGTATATCTAGGACACAAGTTAGGTAGGCTAGGTAGTAGATCCTTAGTGGGCAGTATTTTTTGCATGACGCATGAGCATGAAATATATTTTTTAGCGACCTCCTCTCACATCACACACCACAACACTTTTCAACTTTTTTTATTAAATTAAATTTATTAAAAGTTAATTTAAATTTTATAGCAATCACTTTCTTAAAATCATTAAATTCATTGAGCAGATTAGAATTTTTTCACAGATCAAATTTTCAATTAATTATATATATTTGACTAGAATTATATATACATCTTAACTTGATAAATTTAATGCTTTCATTCATTTCTATTGAATTAATAAAGTCATTATTATATTAGTTTAAATTCAATTATTGCCATTAGTTATCAAATTTATTACTCTAATGTGAGAGTTGAGGATTTTCAGGACCTTCCAGACTTCGGCTCCTCTCTCTTTAGACACCACAACACTTTTTCAAAAACATTAGTGAATTTTGAATTAAATTTTAATTTTAACTTTTAAATTTAATCCTTAATTTTGTCTATCAATTTAAAAATGTTCTAATTCTGAAAGTAATTTTAGATTGATAAATATTTATTGTAAATTATTATTTTTCATTCATTCATATAAATATTATCATTTTTTAAACATTCTAAAATACATTAAATTCAAATTAGAATTTCATAGCTATATTTGATTTTTAATCATTAAGTAAATAGTGAAATTCTTACACTTTAGGCTTAGATACACATGAGAGTTGAGAGCAAGATCTTCGTTGAGAGCAGAAGTGAGTAAAACTATTGCATGAAGTAGTGTTTTGTTTTTATTATTATATTTATATATGTAATATCTTGTTATATCCCCAGGCGACCTTCAAAGTTGAAGGGGTGCCTGGGGCTTGTTATTTATAATATGTAATTTATGTTTACTCGTCGAATTTAGGTTTAATCGTCGAATTTAGGTATATTCGTCGAATATAGGTTTAGGCATAAAATTGGGTTTACTCGTCGAATTTAGGTTTGTTCGTCCCGTTACCCAAATTTCCTTTGTACATCGAGTGCTAGGTAGGATTGTGGACTAGGCCTATCGGGGATACCACATTAAAAAAAACGCACCCCAAGCACTCTACCTCAGCGGTGGTGTGGAAAAGAGTGCATTCAAAATTTTTTGTTTTTGTTTATTATATATGTAATATATCATTTTTATATTTAAATTACATATTATTCAATAGTGTTCTCAGGGCAGGGTCCATGCATGGGGCCTTGATGGTGAGTAACGACACCAAGATCCCGAGTTCAGTACACCATGCACCCTCACCAGAACAGTACACTTAAACAGCACACTCCATTCACCAACATTTTACAGACAAAGGTCACTTACAGTACACACTCTAGGGTCACCTCCCCTAGATAGCCGTCCCGGATGGGATAGCAGGCCTGCAGGCTCAGAGGTGGCAGCCCCACCAGCAGGCCAGGGTATGGAGATGGGGTTGATGGCCCCCCTGTCTCAATACCAATCATCCCCATTTTAATTAATATTACTATAATTGTTTTATTTTGATTATAATTACGGCAATTTATTTTTTAGGCACAAAAACTGAGGTACTAGAAGGAAGCTCAATGTTGATGAATTAAGACATGAAGTAGCTATACGAATAGGTTTGAACTTTAACATTACTATGCTGCTGAGAAGAAGATGATGACCAAGTCAGGTAAGTGAATATACTTTATAAAGCTGATGATTATAACATACTAATTATACATTTTACAAATAAGTATTACGATTGAGTAGCTCATAACATTTAATTTTAAAAAATAAATGAAATTGTCGATATGCACCAAAATCACTGATTGGAAAGATGTGAGAGTGATGTGATCACTTTGTGCGATTATATTTCCTTTAATAAAATTTATAAAAAATATTTATTCAATTCAATAAACAATTTATTTACATTTCATTTTAAACTAATTAATTATGCTTTATTTTATTAATTTTTTTGTTGCATTTTTTTACAGAAAGCCCGCATGATGTTCCGAGAAGAACTGTGAAGAGATTCCACAATTCACTCGACAGCGGAAGACTCACCCCAGGAGAAGGAACGATTCGCTCTCTGGAGGACCCGGCAGGCCACCTTCCGAAGCTCAGCTCTCTCCCTCGTGAGCTAGTGAGGCGTTCTTGGTCTTGCAGGGTAGTCGAAAGGATGCGAGCCCAGAACTTCTGTGTTCGGCTCATCTCGGAACAGATCCATAGCCATCGGGGTCCTCCAAGTCCTCAACTTCCAGGGGACTCTCCTCCCCCCCCCCTCCCCTCGGCTCTTTTCCCTTTTTTCTGGATTTGACTGCCTTCTAGCTTACCCTACCTGTCGAGGTTACTTCTAATCATTGAGATGTTGCGTTATAACGGAAGATTCGAAGGAAGGGGAGATCGAAGTATTCTGCGGTTCATCGGGTTTGGGAACTGGAATCGCGTTATCCAAGCGGTGTCGCAACTGAGCAGTCTCTTTGTCACAGTTCCACAGGAAGAAGTACACCGCATAACTTTCTGAAGTTGGTAACAAACAGCATCTATTTGGCAGTTGGATTTTTTTATATTATAATTTTAGGCCAAATTATGTTTCTGATAGTCCTGTATGGGTCTATCAAAAGCTACAGGCCCCCCAGTAATTTGAACTTTTTAGTATAAAAATTCTCAACAACCACCATTTTAAATTCACTCTAAATTTAGCTGTATCTGCCCGGTTTTAGTTACAATTTTATAAATTAGCAGATACTTTTATAAAATCAATATAGTGGTAATCAATTGACATATATTATTAAACCCATAAACTTTTAGAGCTGGCTTTTATCAGTTGCGGTTCAACGCCTCATTTTTTCAGGAGCTAAAGGAAATCAAACCAAGTTAGATATAGTAGAGATATTAAATTTGAGGGATAATTTGGTTTGATTTTTTGCTGGCACCTGAGGATGGGGCTTTGTCCTGTACACTAATGACTTTGATGATTTTCATAATCATAGATTTTAACTCTAATTGGCTATAGGCCTTCAGTCACTGAATTTTTAAAATCGTGAATCACTCGGTAAAAAAAAACTTAATTTTTTTAAATCTAGATCAGAATCCTTTTAATCAAGGATTTTCTCAGTTCCGTTTTTAAAACCGAAATTTGCAGAAAACCTTATTTAGATTCATTTTAATTCTGTTCCAACTTTATTCCGTTGAGCGATGTTCTTCTTCCTGGATGACCATGACACGAAAATCGCTCAGCAAGTGACATCGCTTCGATAGCGCAGTTCGGATTCCCTATCTGGCAAATCTTTAAATACCTCGGTCATTTCTTCTTTTGATTCTTCCGTTACAAGGCAATAGCTTTTCGAATTGGAGTGGCTTCCAGATGAAGGGTCGGTTGGGAGAGAAGAAAATTCGGGTATGGGGGGAGAGGTGCCGGTTGGAGTGTTGATAGGAGGTTAAGGACTCGAAGGACGTCGGTGATGGTGGATCTGTTCCGTGCATGGCCCGAGTACCGGAGGATTGGGTTCAAATCCCTTCAACCACCCTGCAAGAGTGAGGGCTTATCACTGCTTACAGGGGATGAGACGGATTTCAGAAGGTGGCTCGCCAGGTCCTCAGGAGTTTCGTCTCCCGAGAGGAGTCTTCTGTAGGCGAGTGAATCGTGGAATCTCCTCGAGGAACATCCGCAGAGTATCAGATCCTTCGTAGTACAGATGAAGAGGGTGGAGATTACACATTGGATAGAAGAAGACACACGTCATGACGAAAACCGATGGAGACTTCATGTTGAGAAAACACCCATCAAGACGTATCCTGCACGAATAAGGTAAGCTATTTACCATACAATTATAACGCATTGTATCTTTTTTAAATATTTATATTGGTATCAGTTCCGCAGTTTTTTCCACTGTTTAGGGTAAAATTTCCCAAGTACATAGTTTCCTATTTACTATGTGATTTTTATATTAATAAGTATGCAGACATTGGTCGGGGGTGGAGCAAGTATTACGCTGATCAGCCTAACTGATTTAATGTGAGGCGATATTTCGGCCTAAGTTTTAGTACCTTGGCCATCGGAGCTGATAAAAAATAATTTAACTCCAACAGTGCAGATCCAAAAAACACATCAACAATTTATTATTAACCATAAATGAGAGTTTTCATCTTTATAATTTTTACACATTTTTAGTACGAAATGCCGATATAAAAAATACATTGCACCTATTAATTAGTCTCTATGATTTTATTGACCTCGTCCCTTTCCAATTTCTGCATACTCATTATTTATATGCTCAACCGTTTTGTTATATTTAAAATTTCATATTTACAGAGACCTGAAACACTACAACAACATATACCGTACTACAAAGATCTTCCAGACATTAGCAATGTCTCTTCAAGTCGGTCCTGCTTGTTCATCAGGTTCGACGTAGGTCATCCGATTCCACGAAGATCTTACTGTAAAGAGAAGGTGATCGAGAGCGGGGTAAGAATTTGTTTTTATTTAACTATAGATTTTAATGGTTATGAAAAGTGCAGAGGAGTCGAGGCGCTTGTCTTAATCATTTCAAACAATAGACTAAAAATGTATCCAAATTTAAGCAATGATTGATAGGAGAGAAACAACCAATATCCTGGATTTTATAATTTTAAGGATTGTTTAATAGTTGAATAATATTGAAACATTTACTTATATCAAATAAACTTTTAAAGATTGTATATAATTTTTCATGTTTGCCTTTAGTTTATTGTCATTGTTTTGTTTAAAGGTTTATTTTCTGTTTTCAGGACGAAGAAGAAATGCAGCAGCCTTCAGAGCCAGCAGCCTTCGGAGCCAGCAGTCTACACCTCGTAGATCTTCAGGATTCCGAAGCCATCACACCTCTCAGGGTGCCAAGTCAGTGGAACAAGTTCTAAGCATGCACTGTGGCCCAGTCGAACAATATTAAACTATTAAAGGATCAATTAAAAAATTAATTGATTAATTTTTATTTTATTTTATTTTTTTATTGCTTTACATAAATTATAACTTCATTATAAGTATTGCAAATTTAAGTTTATTACTAAACTTTAAATTAATATAACTTTATTGTTATGAATTATCTATAACTAGCAAAATTATTTTTGATCTTGGCCACAGTCCTGCCCACTTTGGATATTGCATGTTGCATGTTGCATGTTTGTTTTTTCACACATGTACACTCCCAAGGAACATAACAACATACGACACAATATTACTTTTATTATTTCTTTTACACAGTAATATCAATTTCAATGAAATCATTCAAATATTTAATTGCATATAAATATTAATTTTTTTAAACTTTTGATTTCTTAAAATTTCTATAGTACACAAGTTTTAGATTGATTCAAATTAAATTCATTATTTATTAAATTTGTTTATTACTCATTATTTATTAATTTAATAAAATACTTTTTAACATGAAATTTATTATTGCATAAATATATTATTTAAAATTTAGGGTAGTATATCTAGGACACAAGTTAGGTAGGCTAGGTAGTAGATCCTTAGTGGGCAGTATTTTTTGCATGACGCATGAGCATGAAATATATTTTTTAGCGACCTCCTCTCACATCACACACCACAACACTTTTCAACTTTTTTTATTAAACTAAATTTATTAAAAGTTAATTTAAATTTTATAGCAATCACTTTCTTAAAATCATTAAATTCATTGAGCAGATTAGAATTTTTTCACAGATCAAATTTTCAATTAATTATATATATTTGACTAGAATTATATATACATCTTAACTTGATAAATTTAATGCTTTCCTTCATTTCTATTGAATTAATAAAGTCATTATTATATTAGTTTAAATTCAATTATTGCCATTAGTTATCAAATTTATTACTCTAATGTGAGAGTTGAGGATCTTCAGGACCTTCCAGACTTCGGCTCCTCTCTCTTTAGACACCACAACACTTTTTCAAAAACATTAGTGAATTTTGAATTAAATTTTAATTTTAACTTTTAAATTTAATCCTTAATTTTGTCTATCAATTTAAAAATGTTCTAATTCTGAAAGTAATTTTAGATTGATAAATATTTATTGTAAATTATTATTTTTCATTCATTCATATAAATATTATCATTTTTTAAACATTCTAAAATACATTAAATTCAAATTAGAATTTCATAGCTATATTTGATTTTTAATCATTAAGTAAATAGTGAAATTCTTACACTTTAGGCTTAGGTACACATGAGAGTTGAGAGCAAGATCTTCGTTGAGAGCAGAAGTGAGTAAAACTATTGCATGAAGTAGTGTTTTGTTTTTATTATTATATTTATATATGTAATATCTTGTTATATCCCCAGGCGACCTTCAAAGTTGAAGGGGTGCCTGGGGCTTGTTATTTATAATATGTAATTTATGTTTACTCGTCGAATTTAGGTTTAATCGTCGAATTTAGGTATATTCGTCGAATATAGGTTTAGGCATAAAATTGGGTTTACTCGTCGAATTTAGGTTTGTTCGTCCCGTTACCCAAATTTCCTTTGTACATCGAGTGCTAGGTAGGATTGTGGACTAGGCCTATCGGGGATACCACATTAAAAAAAACGCACCCCAAGCACTCTACCTCAGCGGTGGTGTGGAAAAGAGTGCATTCAAAATTTTTTGTTTTTGTTTATTATATATGTAATATATCATTTTTATATTTAAATTACATATTATTCAATAGTGTTCTCAGGGCAGGGTCCATGCATGGGGCCTTGATGGTGAGTAACGACACCAAGATCCCGAGTTCAGTACACCATGCACCCTCACCAGAACAGTACACTTAAACAGCACACTCCATTCACCAACATTTTACAGACAAAGGTCACTTACAGTACACACTCTAGGGTCACCTCCCCTAGATAGCCGTCCCGGATGGGATAGCAGGCCTGCAGGCTCAGAGGTGGCAGCCCCACCAGCAGGCCAGGGTATGGAGATGGGGTTGATGGCCCCCCTGTCTCAATACCAATCATCCCCATTTTAATTAATATTACTATAATTGTTTTATTTTGATTATAATTACGGCAATTTATTTTTTAGGCACAAAAACTGAGGTACTAGAAGGAAGCTCAATGTTGATGAATTAAGACATGAAGTAGCTATACGAATAGGTTTGAACTTTAACATTACTATGCTGCTGAGAAGAAGATGATGACCAAGTCAGGTAAGTGAATATACTTTATAAAGTTGATGATTATAACATACTAATTATACATTTTACAAATAAGTATTACGATTGAGTAGCTCATAACATTTAATTTTAAAAAATAAATGAAATAGTCGATATGCACCAAAATCACTGATTGGAAAGATGTGAGAGTGATGTGATCACTTTGTGCGATTATATTTCCTTTAATAAAATTTATAAAAAATATTTATTCAATTCAATAAACAATTTATTTACATTTCATTTTAAACTAATTAATTATGCTTTATTTTATTAATTTTTTTGTTGCATTTTTTTACAGAAAGCCCGCATGATGTTCCGAGAAGAACTGTGAAGAGATTCCACAATTCACTCGACAGCGGAAGACTCACCCCAGGAGAAGGAACGATTCGCTCTCTGGAGGACCCGGCAGGCCACCTTCCGAAGCTCAGCTCTCTCCCTCGTGAGCTAGTGAGGCGTTCTTGGTCTTGCAGGGTAGTCGAAAGGATGCGAGCCCAGAACTTCTGTGTTCGGCTCATCTCGGAACAGATCCATAGCCATCGGGGTCCTCCAAGTCCTCAACTTCCAGGGGACTCTCCTCCCCCCCCCCCTCCCCTCGGCTCTTTTCCCTTTTTTCTGGATTTGACTGCCTTCTAGCTTACCCTACCTGTCGAGGTTACTTCTAATCATTGAGATGATGCGTTATAACGGAAGATTCGAAGGAAGGGGAGATCGAAGTATTCTGCGGTTCATCGGGTTTGGGAACTGGAATCGCGTTATCCAAGCGGTGTCGCAACTGAGCAGTCTCTTTGTCACAGTTCCACAGGAAGAAGTACACCGCATAACTTTCTGAAGTTGGTAACAAACAGCATCTATTTGGCAGTTGGATTTTTTTATATTATAATTTTAGGCCAAATTATGTTTCTGATAGTCCTGTATGGGTCTATCAAAAGCTACAGGCCCCCCAGTAATTTGAACTTTTTAGTATAAAAATTCTCAACAACCACCATTTTAAATTCACTCTAAATTTAGCTGTATCTGCCCGGTTTTAGTTACAATTTTATAAATTAGCAGATACTTTTATAAAATCAATATAGTGGTAATCAATTGACATATATTATTAAACCCATAAACTTTTAGAGCTGGCTTTTATCAGTTGCGGTTCAACGCCTCATTTTTTCAGGAGCTAAAGGAAATCAAACCAAGTTAGATATAGTAGAGATATTAAATTTGAGGGATAATTTGGTTTGATTTTTTGCTGGCACCTGAGGATGGGGCTTTGTCCTGTACACTAATGACTTTGATGATTTTCATAATCATAGATTTTAACTCTAATTGGCTATAGGCCTTCAGTCACTGAATTTTTAAAATCGTGAATCACTCGGTAAAAAAAAACTTAATTTTTTTAAATCTAGATCAGAATCCTTTTAATCAAGGATTTTCTCAGTTCCGTTTTTAAAACCGAAATTTGCAGAAAACCTTATTTAGATTCATTTTAATTCTGTTCCAACTTTATTCCGTTGAGCGATGTTCTTCTTCCTGGATGACCATGACACGAAAATCGCTCAGCAAGTGACATCGCTTCGATAGCGCAGTTCGGATTCCCTATCTGGCAAATCTTTAAATACCTCGGTCATTTCTTCTTTTTATTCTTCCGTTACAAGGCAATAGCTTTTCGAATTGGAGTGGCTTCCAGATGAAGGGTCGGTTGGGAGAGAAGAAAATTCGGGTATGGGGAGAGGTGCCGGTTGGAGTGTTGATAGGAGGTTAAGGACTCGAAGGACGTCGGTGATGGTGGATCTGTTCCGTGCATGGCCCGAGTACCGGAGGATTGGGTTCAAATCCCTTCAACCACCCTGCAAGAGTGAGGGCTTATCACTGCTTACAGGGGATGAGACGGATTTCAGAAGGTGGCTCGCCAGGTCCTCAGGAGTTTCGTCTCCCGAGAGGAGTCTTCTGTAGGCGAGTGAATCGTGGAATCTCCTCGAGGAACATCCGCAGAGTATCAGATCCTTCGTAGTACAGATGAAGAGGGTGGAGATTACACATTGGATAGAAGATGACACACGTCATGACGAAAACCGATGGAGACTTCATGTTGAGAAAACACCCATCAAGACGTATCCTGCACGAATAAGGTAAGCTATTTACCATACAATTATAACGCATTGTATCTTTTTTAAATATTTATATTGGTATCAGTTCCGCAGTTTTTTCCACTGTTTAGGGTAAAATTTCCCAAGTACATAGTTTCCTATTTACTATGTGATTTTTATATTAATAAGTATGCAGACATTGGTCGGGGGTGGAGCAAGTATTACGCTGATCAGCCTAACTGATTTAATGTGAGGCGATATTCCGGCCTAAGTTTTAGTACCTTGGCCATCGGAGCTGATAAAAAATAATTTAACTCCAACAGTGCAGATCCAAAAAACACATCAACAATTTATTATTAACCATAAATGAGAGTTTTCATCTTTATAATTTTTACACATTTTTAGTACGAAATGCCGGTATAAAAAATACATTGCACCTATTAATTAGTCTCTATGATTTTATTGACCTCGTCCCTTTCCAATTTCTGCATACTCATTATTTATATGCTCAACCGTTTTGTTATATTTAAAATTTCATATTTACAGAGACCTGAAACACTACAACAACATATACCGTACTACAAAGATCTTCCAGACATTAGCAATGTCTCTTCAAGTCGGTCCTGCTTGTTCATCAGGTTCGACGTAGGTCATCCGATTCCACGAAGATCTTACTGTAAAGAGAAGGTGATCGAGAGCGGGGTAAGAATTTGTTTTTATTTAACTATAGATTTTAATGGTTATGAAAAGTGCAGAGGAGTCGAGGCGCTTGTCTTAATCATTTCAAACAATAGACTAAAAATATATCCAAATTTAAGCAATGATTGATAGGAGAGAAATAACCAATATCCTGGATTTTATAATTTTAAGGATTGTTTAATAGTTGAATAATATTGAAACATTTACTTATATCAAATAAACTTTTAAAGATTGTATATAATTTTTCATGTTTGCCTTTAGTTTATTGTCATTGTTTTGTTTAAAGGTTTATTTTCTGTTTTCAGGACGAAGAAGAAATGCAGCAGCCTTCAGAGCCAGCAGCCTTCGGAGCCAGCAGTCTATACCTCGTAGATCTTCAGGATTCCGAAGCCATCACACCTCTCAGGGAGCCAAGTCAGTGGAACAAGTTCTAAGCATGCACTGTGGCCCAGTCGAACAATATTAAACTATTAAAGGATCAATTAAAAAATTAATTGATTAATTTTTATTTTATTTTATTTTTTTATTGCTTTACATAAATTATAACTTCATTATAAGTATTGCAAATTTAAGTTTATTACTAAACTTTAAATTAATATAACTTTATTGTTATGAATTATCTATAACTAGCAAAATTATTTTTGATCTTGGCCACAGTCCTGCCCACTTTGGATATTGCATGTTGCATGTTGCATGTTTGTTTTTTCACACATGTACACTCCCAAGGAACATAACAACATACGACACAATATTACTTTTACTATTTCTTTTACACAGTAATATCTATTCAATGAAATCATTCAAATATTTAATTGCATATAAATATTAATTTTTTTAAACTTTTGATTTCTTAAAATTTCTATAGTACACAAGTTTTAGATTGATTCAAATTAAATTCATTATTTATTAAATTTGTTTATTACTCATTATTTATTAATTTAATAAAATACTTTTTAACATGAAATTTATTATTGCATAAATATATTATTTAAAATTTAGGGTAGTATATCTAGGACACAAGTTAGGTAGGCTAGGTAGTAGATCCTTAGTGGGCAGTATTTTTTGCATGACGCATGAGCATGAAATATATTTTTTAGCGACCTCCTCTCACATCACACACCACAACACTTTTCAACTTTTTTTATTAAACTAAATTTATTAAAAGTTAATTTAAATTTTATAGCAATCACTTTCTTAAAATCATTAAATTCATTGAGCAGATTAGAATTTTTTCACAGATCAAATTTTCAATTAATTATATATATTTGACTAGAATTATATATACATCTTAACTTGATAAATTTAATGCTTTCATTCATTTCTATTGAATTAATAAAGTCATTATTATATTAGTTTAAATTCAATTATTGCCATTAGTTATCAAATTTATTACTCTAATGTGAGAGTTGAGGATCTTCAGGACCTTCCAGACTTCGGCTCCTCTCTCTTTAGACACCACAACATTTTTTCAACAACATTAGTGAATTTTGAATTAAATTTTAATTTTAACTTTTAAATTTAATCCTTAATTTTGTCTATCAATTTAAAAATGTTCTAATTCTGAAAGTAATTTTAGATTGATAAATATTTATTGTAAATTATTATTTTTCATTCATTCATATAAATATTATCATTTTTTAAACATTCTAAAATACATTAAATTCAAATTAGAATTTCATAGCTATATTTGATTTTTAATCATTAAGTAAATAGTGAAATTCTTACACTTTAGGCTTAGGTACACATGAGAGTTGAGAGCAAGATCTTCGTTGAGAGCAGAAGTGAGTAAAACTATTGCATGAAGTAGTGTTTTGTTTTTATTATTATATTTATATATGTAATATCTTGTTATATCCCCAGGCGACCTTCAAAGTTGAAGGGGTGCCTGGGGCTTGTTATTTATAATATGTAATTTATGTTTACTCGTCGAATTTAGGTTTAATCGTCGAATTTAGGTATATTCGTCGAATATAGGTTTAGGCATAAAATTGGGTTTACTCGTCGAATTTAGGTTTGTTCGTCCCGTTACCCAAATTTCCTTTGTACATCGAGTGCTAGGTAGGATTGTGGACTAGGCCTATCGGGGATACCACATTAAAAAAAACGCACCCCAAGCACTCTACCTCAGCGGTGGTGTGGAAAAGAGTGCATTCAAAATTTTTTGTTTTTGTTTATTATATATGTAATATATCATTTTTATATTTAAATTACATATTATTCAATAGTGTTCTCAGGGCAGGGTCCATGCATGGGGCCTTGATGGTGAGTAACGACACCAAGATCCCGAGTTCAGTACACCATGCACCCTCACCAGAACAGTACACTTAAACAGCACACTCCATTCACCAACATTTTACAGACAAAGGTCACTTACAGTACACACTCTAGGGTCACCTCCCCTAGATAGCCGTCCCGGATGGGATAGCAGGCCTGCAGGCTCAGAGGTGGCAGCCCCACCAGCAGGCCAGGGTATGGAGATGGGGTTGATGGCCCCCCTGTCTCAATACCAATCATCCCCATTTTAATTAATATTACTATAATTGTTTTATTTTGATTATAATTACGGCAATTTATTTTTTAGGCACAGAAACTGAGGTACTAGAAGGAAGCTCAATGTTGATGAATTAAGACATGAAGTAGCTATACGAATAGGTTTGAACTTTAACATTACTATGCTGCTGAGAAGAAGATGATGACCAAGTCAGGTAAGTGAATATACTTTATAAAGCTGATGATTATAACATACTAATTATACATTTTACAAATAAGTATTACGATTGAGTAGTTCATAACATTTAATTTTAAAAAATAAATGAAATAGTTGATATGCACCAAAATCACTGATTGGAAAGATGTGAGAGTGATGTGATCACTTTGTGCGATTATATTTCCTTTAATAAAATTTATAAAAAATATTTATTCAATTCAATAAACAATTTATTTACATTTCATTTTAAACTAATAAATTATGCTTTATTTTATTAATTTTTTTGTTGCATTTTTTTACAGAAAGCCCGCATGATGTTCCGAGAAGAACTGTGAAGAGATTCCACAATTCACTCGACAGCGGAAGACTCACCCCAGGAGAAGGAACGATTCGCTCTCTGGAGGACCCGGCAGGCCACCTTCCGAAGCTCAGCTCTCTCCCTCGTGAGCTAGTGAGGCGTTCTTGGTCTTGCAGGGTAGTCGAAAGGATGCGAGCCCAGAACTTCTGTGTTCGGCTCATCTCGGAACAGATCCATAGCCATCGGGGTCCTCCAAGTCCTCAACTTCCAGGGGACTCTCCTCCCCCACCCCTCCCCTCGGCTCTTTTCCCTTTTTTCTGGATTTGACTGCCTTCTAGCTTACCCTACCTGTCGAGGTTACTTCTAATCATTGAGATGTTGCGTTATAACGGAAGATTCGAAGGAAGGGGAGATCGAAGTATTCTGCGGTTCATCGGGTTTGGGAACTGGAATCGCGTTATCCAAGCGGTGTCGCAACTGAGCAGTCTCTTTGTCACAGTTCCACAGGAAGAAGTACACCGCATAACTTTCTGAAGTTGGTAACAAACAGCATCTATTTGGCAGTTGGATTTTTTTATATTATAATTTTAGGCCAAATTATGTTTCTGATAGTCCTGTATGGGTCTATCAAAAGCTACAGGCCCCCCAGTAATTTGAACTTTTTAGTATAAAAATTCTCAACAACCACCATTTTAAATTCACTCTAAATTTAGCTGTATCTGCCCGGTTTTAGTTACAATTTTATAAATTAGCAGATACTTTTATAAAATCAATATAGTGGTAATCAATTGACATATATTATTAAACCCATAAACTTTTAGAGCTGGCTTTTATCAGTTGCGGTTCAACGCCTCATTTTTTCAGGAGCTAAAGGAAATCAAACCAAGTTAGATATAGTAGAGATATTAAATTTGAGGGATAATTTGGTTTGATTTTTTGCTGGCACCTGAGGATGGGGCTTTGTCCTGTACACTAATGACTTTGATGATTTTCATAATCATAGATTTTAACTCTAATTGGCTATAGGCCTTCAGTCACTGAATTTTTAAAATCGTGAATCACTCGGTAAAAAAAAACTTAATTTTTTTAAATCTAGATCAGAATCCTTTTAATCAAGGATTTTCTCAGTTCCGTTTTTAAAACCGAAATTTGCAGAAAACCTTATTTAGATTCATTTTAATTCTGTTCCAACTTTATTCCGTTGAGCGATGTTCTTCTTCCTGGATGACCATGACACGAAAATCGCTCAGCAAGTGACATCGCTTCGATAGCGCAGTTCGGATTCCCTATCTGGCAAATCTTTAAATACCTCGGTCATTTCTTCTTTTGATTCTTCCGTTACAAGGCAATAGGTTTTCGAATTGGAGTGGCTTCCAGATGAAGGGTCGGTTGGGAGAGAAGAAAATTCGGGTATGGGGGAGAGGTGCCGGTTGGAGTGTTGATAGGAGGTTAAGGACTCGAAGGACGTCGGTGATGGTGGATCTGTTCCGTGCATGGCCCGAGTACCGGAGGATTGGGTTCAAATCCCTTCAACCACCCTGCAAGAGTGAGGGCTTATCACTGCTTACAGGGGATGAGACGGATTTCAGAAGGTGGCTCGCCAGGTCCTCAGGAGTTTCGTCTCCCGAGAGGAGTCTTCTGTAGGCGAGTGAATCGTGGAATCTCCTCGAGGAACATCCGCAGAGTATCAGATCCTTCGTAGTACAGATGAAGAGGGTGGAGATTACACATTGGATAGAAGAAGACACACGTCATGACGAAAACCGATGGAGACTTCATGTTGAGAAAACACCCATCAAGACGTATCCTGCACGAATAAGGTAAGCTATTTACCATACAATTATAACGCATTGTATCTTTTTTAAATATTTATATTGGTATCAGTTCCGCAGTTTTTTCCACTGTTTAGGGTAAAATTTCCCAAGTACATAGTTTCCTATTTACTATGTGATTTTTATATTAATAAGTATGCAGACATTGGTCGGGGGTGGAGCAAGTATTACGCTGATCAGCCTAACTGATTTAATGTGAGGCGATATTTCGGCCTAAGTTTTAGTACCTTGGCCATCGGAGCTGATAAAAAATAATTTAACTCCAACAGTGCAGATCCAAAAAACACATCAACAATTTATTATTAACCATAAATGAGAGTTTTCATCTTTATAATTTTTACACATTTTTAGTACGAAATGCCGGTATAAAAAATACATTGCACCTATTAATTAGTCTCTATGATTTTATTGACCTCGTCCCTTTCCAATTTCTGCATACTCATTATTTATATGCTCAACCGTTTTGTTATATTTAAAATTTCATATTTACAGAGACCTGAAACACTACAACAACATATACCGTACTACAAAGATCTTCCAGACATTAGCTATGTCTCTTCAAGTCGGTCCTGCTTGTTCATCAGGTTCGACGTAGGTCATCCGATTCCACGAAGATCTTACTGTAAAGAGAAGGTGATCGAGAGCGGGGTAAGAATTTGTTTTTATTTAACTATAGATTTTAATGGTTATGAAAAGTGCAGAGGAGTCGAGGCGCTTGTCTTAATCATTTCAAACAATAGACTAAAAATATATCCAAATTTAAGCAATGATTGATAGGAGAGAAATAACCAATATCCTGGATTTTATAATTTTAAGGATTGTTTAATAGTTGAATAATATTGAAACATTTACTTATATCAAATAAACTTTTAAAGATTGTATATAATTTTTCATGTTTGCCTTTAGTTTATTGTCATTGTTTTGTTTAAAGGTTTATTTTCTGTTTTCAGGACGAAGAAGAAATGCAGCAGCCTTCAGAGCCAGCAGCCTTCGGAGCCAGCAGTCTACACCTCGTAGATCTTCAGGATTCCGAAGCCATCACACCTCTCAGGGTGCCAAGTCAGTGGAACAAGTTCTAAGCATGCACTGTGGCCCAGTCGAACAATATTAAACTATTAAAGGATCAATTAAAAAATTAATTGATTAATTTTTATTTTATTTTATTTTTTTATTGCTTTACATAAATTATAACTTCATTATAAGTATTGCAAATTTAAGTTTATTACTAAACTTTAAATTAATATAACTTTATTGTTATGAATTATCTATAACTAGCAAAATTATTTTTGATCTTGGCCACAGTCCTGCCCACTTTGGATATTGCATGTTGCATGTTGCATGTTTGTTTTTTCACACATGTACACTCCCAAGGAACATAACAACATACGACACAATATTACTTTTACTATTTCTTTTACACAGTAATATCAATTTCAATGAAATCATTCAAATATTTAATTGCATATAAATATTAATTTTTTTAAACTTTTGATTTCTTAAAATTTCTATAGTACACAAGTTTTAGATTGATTCAAATTAAATTCATTATTTATTAAATTTGTTTATTACTCATTATTTATTAATTTAATAAAATACTTTTTAACATGAAATTTATTATTGCATAAATATATTATTTAAAATTTAGGGTAGTATATCTAGGACACAAGTTAGGTAGGCTAGGTAGTAGATCCTTAGTGGGCAGTATTTTTTGCATGACGCATGAGCATGAAATATATTTTTTAGCGACCTCCTCTCACATCACACACCACAACACTTTTCAACTTTTTTTATTAAACTAAATTTATTAAAAGTTAATTTAAATTTTATAGCAATCACTTTCTTAAAATCATTAAATTCATTGAGCAGATTAGAATTTTTTCACAGATCAAATTTTCAATTAATTATATATATTTGACTAGAATTATATATACATCTTAACTTGATAAATTTAATGCTTTCATTCATTTCTATTGAATTAATAAAGTCATTATTATATTAGTTTAAATTCAATTATTGCCATTAGTTATCAAATTTATTACTCTAATGTGAGAGTTGAGGATCTTCAGGACCTTCCAGACTTCGGCTCCTCTCTCTTTAGACACCACAACACTTTTTCAACAACATTAGTGAATTTTGAATTAAATTTTAATTTTAACTTTTAAATTTAATCCTTAATTTTGTCTATCAATTTAAAAATGTTCTAATTCTGAAAGTAATTTTAGATTGATAAATATTTATTGTAAATTATTATTTTTCATTCATTCATATAAATATTATCATTTTTTAAACATTCTAAAATACATTAAATTCAAATTAGAATTTCATAGCTATATTTGATTTTTAATCATTAAGTAAATAGTGAAATTCTTACACTTTAGGCTTAGGTACACATGAGAGTTGAGAGCAAGATCTTCGTTGAGAGCAGAAGTGAGTAAAACTATTGCATGAAGTAGTGTTTTGTTTTTATTATTATATTTATATATGTAATATCTTGTTATATCCCCAGGCGACCTTCAAAGTTGAAGGGGTGCCTGGGGCTTGTTATTTATAATATGTAATTTATGTTTACTCGTCGAATTTAGGTTTAATCGTCGAATTTAGGTATATTCGTCGAATATAGGTTTAGGCATAAAATTGGGTTTACTCGTCGAATTTAGGTTTGTTCGTCCCGTTACCCAAATTTCCTTTGTACATCGAGTGCTAGGTAGGATTGTGGACTAGGCCTATCGGGGATACCACATTAAAAAAAACGCACCCCAAGCACTCTACCTCAGCGGTGGTGTGGAAAAGAGTGCATTCAAAATTTTTTGTTTTTGTTTATTATATATGTAATATATCATTTTTATATTTAAATTACATATTATTCAATAGTGTTCTCAGGGCAGGGTCCATGCATGGGGCCTTGATGGTGAGTAACGACACCAAGATCCCGAGTTCAGTACACCATGCACCCTCACCAGAACAGTACACTTAAACAGCACACTCCATTCACCAACATTTTACAGACAAAGGTCACTTACAGTACACACTCTAGGGTCACCTCCCCTAGATAGCCGTCCCGGATGGGATAGCAGGCCTGCAGGCTCAGAGGTGGCAGCCCCACCAGCAGGCCAGGGTATGGAGATGGGGTTGATGGCCCCCCTGTCTCAATACCAATCATCCCCATTTTAATTAATATTACTATAATTGTTTTATTTTGATTATAATTACGGCAATTTATTTTTTAGACACAAAAACTGAGGTACTAGAAGGAAGCTCAATGTTGATGAATTAAGGCATGAAGTAGCTTAACTAAACTTTAACCCTAATAATAACTTAAAGCATAAGTAACTAATATACTGTGGGTTCGTAGCCTGGCAATTGGCCCTATGATTTTTTAAAGAGAGTAAAATATCCTTGGTGGTCCTTCAGGGACGTTAAAGGGGGGTCAGGAGTCTGTATAATGTCAGGTACTTGTTAAAAATCCCTGTCTTAATTAAACCTGGATAGGCAAAATAGACATAGAGTGGTAGTAATTTTGTAGCCAATTTGTCTTAGATTCTAATTAGCATCTTAGTACTGTCTTAGTTCACAAAAATATTTATAGTGTATGTTTTAAAATACAATTTTTAATACCATTTTAAGTTATCACATTTATATTTTTTGTTGTGAACTTAAATAAATTTTAATACGACCATGTTCCTGTCTTTCATTAATATTTATCAATATTCTTTCAAAAAGCATCATCACCATTCTTTTCTCTTGTGATACTGGGATCACAATGTTTTTTTTTTTTTTTTTATTTTACATTACAATTATAAAATTCAGATTTAATAATAAATAAAAACAATTAAATTATTTTAACTGTTGAAAATTATTTTCTTTGGTGAAGGTGGAGGTAGTTGTTGAGTAATGTTAATAACACAAAAATATTATTTTTTTTTTATTTTATAATGAAATGTGACAATTTATTGTAGTTCACATTTTAATTTGTCAATGAAAAATATTTATTTATTTTTTTAGATAAATTTATTGATATTTACAACTGTAATAATATTAAAACAAGTAAATCTGCTAATATGAACAAATTCCATGAAAAAAAAAACACTTGTGGAGAAACTACCCATCGGTAGCACTCGGTTCTATAGTAGAAGGTCTCGAGGCCATCTTCTTTTCAGATCCCTCGGAGGGTTATCAGGAATTGTATGGGAAGCAAGTTGAAGCGGATTCAAGTGTATATGGAGCTTTTCATGGAAGGGTAGGTATCTAGTTTGGGCCAAATCAGCAACATATGGGATATTAAGATCATGATGGATGAGTTTGTTTGTGACATAATAAGGAGCATTGAGGATTTTACGAAGGATTTTGGATTGTAAGGATTAGACACTAGATAAATTGGATGGCTTAGTAGAGTCCCAAAGCTCAACTCCATATGTCCAAATAGGTCTGATAACTGTCATGTAAATGAGTCTTTAGTAATTAATTGGAAGCTTAGAGCATTTTTCCAGTAAATGTTGAAGTAGGCGAAAACGTTGAACAGTTTCTCGTCTTTTCTGTCTTGTATGAGGATGAAAAATATAATGGAGAAATAACAAATATCAAAATATTTATATTCCTGCAACTGAAAATCCATTCCTGTATTATTATGCTTATGATACAATTTTTGTGAATTGTATAATTTTACTTGATTTTATTCTCCATTCAATTGAAATATTTTTTTGTCTTGATGTCTCTTAGAAATAATAGGTATAATAATAACTCATAACAATTAATAACAGTTTTCCATGTGCAATAATTTTATGAGCACATTATAATTCATTATTATTCCTCAAGGAAGTCTACTTTTAATGTACATTATAATTTAATGTCTAAATTAATTTCAAGATTGTTCATTGTCATTGACTCACTGACAGTCTCCTCATTCTTTTCTCTACTGATATATTACATTCTCCTTTTATATCCATTACAATATTTTCATCGAATATTAAATCTTCAAATTTAGTGTTCGTGTGGATCTTAAGGTTCCTCACTAATGTCGAAAAGAATACCTTTGCGAGCAAACCAGCATAAATTGTCCCTGAAAAATAAATTTCCGTAATAGTAAATTATTTACCATGCTCCATGATTGTTTTCATGGAGTAAAGGGGTATTTTTTTTTATCAATAGTTTTATTTTATTCTTTTTAATGAATATACCTTTGAGAAGAAAGGAATTTCAATAATAATGTAAAATAATTAAATAATGTAAAATCAGTATGTACATTCCATGCTATGATGGTTTTGGTGAAGTAATTTTTTCCTAAGATAATTTTAATTAAGAAAAATAAATTTAACTTTACCTTCTGCCAGATACTAAGACTTTTGTAACACCACGAGGCACTAGCTGTATTTTAGACAGCGTACAAATTTTATACTTTTTCACTTCCTCAGTGAGTTAGTTTGTTAAAATTATATAAATATATATATATATACATATATATATATATATATTTATGAATTTATGTAAAATAAGATAAAACAATGAGTTAGCAAACAAAATTTTTATTTTACTTGCAATTAAATGAATTAATTTTGGAAATTTAAATAATTGATGGGAAATATTTCTATTTTCAACAAATTATATCGACAACAAATGATGAACAAATGACAACAAATGACCAATAATTATAAAAAATTAAAAAAAAATTATATTGGAATTAAAAAAAGTTAAAAAAATAATTTTTTTCTTCAAAATGAAAATTTCATAGCAATTTTTTTTATAAAAGGAATCACATAATTGAGTTATAAATATGAAACGATATGGGTGGATGCTATGTTTTCTAAAACAGATTGTGTCCAAAGTTAATTCAGGAAAACTATTTTCCATGCAACCGACAATTGTAAATACTTGTAAACATTTGTATTTTATCAACAGCTAGTATAATAAACAAAAAATAAATAATAATGAACAAAATCTTAAGAGAAATAACTAACTCTTGCTTAAATTTTGTTACATCATTAGGCGATAGCCGTATTATAGATGGCAAGACAACTTTTTTACTTTATTGCTTTTTCTTCACTATAAAAAAAATACTGAAGCTTAAATTTACCCTCTTATTGTAAGAGACAAATAGCAGATTGAATAACTGAACCCAAATTTATCTTTGGAAATTTCCATTTCCCAGTAATAACAACAATATCTGACTGGCATCCAACAGACGGCATAGCACCTGGAGAAGGGTTAAACCTATTTACTCAAAATAATTACTTTTTATTGTTTGCCAAAACAGTGGAGAATTAAGTCAATTACAAATTATTTACCTGGACAGTTTCGCAATCCAAAACCAAAAGGGCTATAAATTCCTTTTAATGACTTAGCCAAGCTTGCTTCGAGATACCTGTCAGGGTCGAATTTCATTGGGTTTTTCCAAAAACGAGGATCAAATTTCAATCGTTGAAAATTAACAGCAACAATTGCTCCCTTTGGTACTATCTTTCCTCCTGCCAACATACAAATATTTTTTTATTGTATCACATAATAGCTTCTTCAAACCCTGAAAAATGAAATTTATTCTGGGTTATAATTCCGCAGATTGTCGCTTCGAGTTGAGTCACAACAATTTTTAACTTCTCATTCGTTTCCCTTTTAATATTTTCCAAAAATAAAACTTATCACAAGCTTTAGTATTGAAAACAGAATGTAATTATCGGAAATGTGTATTCTTCTGTAATTATTCCATCTAGAAATGAATGTTTTAACGAACATATATCATCTATTCATCGAAATAGAGAATGGAGATAGGTGGGGGGGGGGGGCTGCAGTCAAAAAACAACACCAAATAAGTACAAGACTTATATTTAATGTGTGCCGACCTTTCGACCTACCTTGTAGGCCATCTTCAGGGGTATGAGAGAGAAACAAACAGAACAAAAAATATATAAAAAACGTTACAGTAACAAGAATATAGTGACATGTAATGTAGAAAATTAAAACAGTGACAGATATAATAATTAAAGATAACGAATATTAAAATAGTGACAGATATAATAAAATTAAAGATAACAAACAGAAATTAAAATAGTGACAGATATAATAATTAAAGATAACGAATATAAAATACAGAATAAATGTACAGAAAGGATAATAATGTAAACATAATACACGTACATAAGTAAGTGTACATAAAAATAGTTGGTTGGATTAATAAATTTGAAAAATTAAAAATAATGCTTATAAATATGAACTCTTTGATTACCAACATATGATGGATGCCAAAATGATAAGGGAGAAATAGGAGAATTTATAGTGCGAGGAATGGAGAAAGGCTAAATAGAAGATATAAATAAAAAGAAAAATACGCACCAAATGGGAGAGGCAGCGGGGTGGACCGAGTAACCAACACTGAAAAATACGTTACAAAGCAAGACGGAAGCGCTAGCAGCGATCTCTAGCGGCCAAAAAAGTAACTAAGAGAAAGAGTATAGGAAAATGAATAAATAGGTAAATATTTTGACAAGCAAAAATTGTGTAAAAATATTAAAGATAATGATGAAAGAGAGATATTAAAGAATAATAATGACTGAATAAATGAGAAATTGTGGAAAGATAATACCAATAAAATGAAATAAATGTTTAGAGTTCGGTAACA
Source organism: Arma custos (assembly GCA_037127475.1). NCBI lineage: Eukaryota > Metazoa > Arthropoda > Insecta > Hemiptera > Pentatomidae > Arma > Arma custos. The sequence goes on from CM073765.1 coordinate 44,567,547, forward strand.
AAAGAAACATCAGTAACAAAGTAACAGAATTTAAGGTTTTTTGAGTAAATTAAAAATTTGGGAGTAGGTAGAGGAAAAGTGATGCGAGTCGATCTTAAGATTGATAGCAGAGGAATCTAAATTAATGTGGATAGTTTCAGAGAGGATGCGTTTGTCATGGTTGGGAACAGTAGCTAGGATAGACTTATTATCAAAATCAAAAATATGGTTTAAAGAAAGGGCATGTTCGGAGAGTTTAGAGGAGGTATGGTTATGAGAGGAAATGGCACATTTGTGTTGGGTAATACGATCTTTAAGGAAGTTTTTAGTTTCACCGATGTAGGAAGAGTTGCAATTAGGAGTAGAACAGGGGATAGGATAGATAACATGTGAACGTAGTTTAAGGGGAATAGGATCTTTGATACAGGTATAAATACGGGAGAGTTTGTTATGGGATTTAAAGGCAATATGTAAATTGGGGATAAAGGAACGCAAGTATTTTTGAATGTTATTAGAGAGGGAGGGTATATATGGCAAGGATCTGTAAATAGGGATAGATGGCGGATGGGGGGGGGGGGGGAGGGGGTTATTGTAGTCATGGATGAGTTTATTAACAATATAGGGAGGAAAATTGTTTTTTAAAAGGATTTCTTTGATACAGTGGGTGTTGGTTTTATGGAAGCAGGGGTCAGAGAGGGATAGGCCATGGTGAATGATATTTTTAGCAACGTTAATTTTTAGGTGGTGCAGATGTTGGGAGTAATAATTGAGAAGTCTGCCAGAGTAAGTGGGTTTAGTATACCAATCTGTGGATAAGGTGTGGTCTGGATTTTTAATGATACCGAGGCCAAGAAAGAGTAGTGACTTATTGGATTCGAGTTCAACGGTGAAATGGAGGCGGGGATGGTATGAGTTGAAGGAAGATAATAAATCTGGAATAATGTTGGGATTTAGGATAAGGAGAAGGTCGTCTACATAATTTTTATGAAAAAAACATCCTCAAGGAACTGGGGTAGAATGGAGTCCAGAAGGTCATTTAGGGCAATATTTGAGAGGTCAGGAGCGAGGGGGATTTCTCATGGTAAGTCCAGAACTGTTTTGTATTTGGTAAAAGAACTGTCCATGGAAGGTAAGGTAGCCAGATTCACAACAGAGTTTTATGGATTGGAGGTATGAGGACCGGTTGAGAGAGGTATGGGGTTCTATTAGTGACCAGTTGTTATCTATTATGAAGAGGGCTTTATCTAAAGGTATATTGGTTAATAGGCTTTCAACATCAAAGGAGGTGAGGATGTAATGATCAGGAATGGTGAGGAATGTTAAAAGATCACGTAGGTGAAAAGAATTTTGGATATCATATGGGTTGTTACGGCTGAGCACTTGTACGGATCGAAGTAAGAATTTGCTAAGTATTGTAGATGGTAAATTGACGTTAGATGTAATAGGACGGAGGGGGTTGTTGGGTTTGTGGATTTTGGGAAGACGGGGGGCTAAGGCATTATAGGAAATGAGGTTTCTGTACATAGGGTATGCAATTAATTTTGAATTGACAAGGCTTTTTAGGTGGAGGTTGAATAGTTTTTGGAGAGAGGAAGTAGGATCACGAGGTATGGGTTTACAGGTGGAAGTATCTGAAAGAAGGGAATTAATTTTGAGGTTATATTCAGAACAATTCATTATTACTGTTAAGTTACCTATGTCAGCTTTAGTGACAATCAAGTCGTCATGGGATTGAAGAAAAGAACATGTGAGAGAAAGGTCTTTGAAAAACTGTGGGGAGAAATTAAAAGGGGTGGAATGGGGGTGCTGAAGGAAATTAGAAATGATATTAGCTATAGAGACACGTGAAAGGTCTGGATGAAGATGTGAATGGTTGAGGAGGGGGTTATTATGGATATATTCTAAGACGGTCAATAGATCGGGTATAATCTTTTTGAAGGAGGAGGAGGGTGCAGAAAAATTGGGTCCTAAGGATAGAATACTAATAACATAAGTGGGGATGTGGGTGGAAGAGATATTGTGAACCCAGTGGTCATCTCCTTTAGGGTAGATTTTGGAGATGAAGGAATTTCGGTAAATTAAATTTAAATTTGGAGATAAGTTAGAGTTTTTTACGTGACCCAGTTGTGGAGAAAGTGGATGCAATAAGAGTTGAAAGGCTGTTCATGTGGTCATGGGAAAGGTGACTGATTAAAAATTGGGTGAGGGAAGAAATACGTAGATTCAATGAGTGGATGTGTATTCTATTCTCGTGTATTTTAAAAATAAACTAAGTATTCTTCGAAATGTTAGTTGAAACTTTTATTCTTGATAAAATGATTACCGAAATCTACTCATTACCCGTAATTACATTCTCTTTTCCATACTAAAGCTCATGATGTTTTATTTGGAAAATATTAACTTGTTACATGGAAAATATAAAAAAATTAAACGAATAAACAATTAAAACTTGTGGTAACTCAACTCAAAGCGACAACCTGCGGAACAGAGTCTCGTTAACATACCGAGGTACTATGTTCTCAAGAGCTGTATCAAGCAAAATCAAAAATATTGTTTACAAGAAATAATTAATCATTAAAAAATCAATAAGCATTAGTAATCCATACCAAAATCTACTGGTCCAGAGGCTTCTCTCACTACCAACGGTGGACCAGTGAACCTGAGGAGCTCTTTAAAAAATCTGTAAAGGGCATCAATGAAGCTTTAATATATTTTATTTATACTTCATAATAAACAAATGTATGCTTATATAATACATAATTGCTTTTCCAACGTCTCCTGATCTCCCCAAAAGATGCTCTCTAAGCAGGTCAATCATTTGCTTACATAAGTCAGTATTGTATAATTGCTTGCATTTTTTGTTATTTTTCCCAAAGAAAATATAGACTATGTAAAGACTTTATTGCATGCTATCTCAATTATTTATTTTATTTAGTAACCGTTTTATTAATATATTTATTCTCTACGATTGGTTAAAATCCTGTCAAGATTCGTACTTTTTAGTTATTTCATTTCTATTTTTGTTTTTCTTATGTTTTTTTCACTTTTTAAATACTTCATGATTTGTATTATTATATAGCCTTCTGGCCAGATATATATATAAGTATATTTTTCTGTTCATGTTGTTTATTCTAAAGGGACTTGGTCCCAGCATAAAGTTTGTTTGCTATTCTATTCTATTCTATATATGCATATACTTCATATAATACAAAGTTTATCAAATGTTTACATCTGTATCCTATAGTAGTGCACATCATAAATTTTATTTAATTAAATTTTTAAATTTCTAATCATCATAAAAATAATCATTAATAACAACATATTATAACATTCCAAGTATAAGAACCGGTTTAAATTAGTTTAACTGATGGGGAGAGGATCCTTCTTGCTACTGCTAGGGTTGATGAAATTGCTTATGATAAATCAAGATGATGAAATATTTGGTTCACTGAAAGCTAAACATAAAGCGCGTAGGTAGCGGCTAAAGCGCTAGATTTCTGACATATCTCTGATTATCATTGATTTGAGAACTTCCCATACCAAACGACAGTTTGTTCTTAATTTTTATTGAAAGTACAAAATTAAAACTATTTATATTAAAAAAAAGAAAATTTTCAAACTTAGACTTATTTTCAAATCAATGAGTATGATTTTTTATAATAGCATGTACAAATTGTGCATTTTTTTAACAGTAACTGAATTTCTCTGCACATAAGCCTTGCTTCAACAAACCTTAGAGAAAATTGTTTTCGTTAGTGTCTCATAAGTCAAATATTAAAAAAAGATATAATATGATCTTACAACAATTACAGTTGTTGATTATTTACTGTACATCAGGGAGGCATGTTTATGAAAATCTTATTCTTATTAATTTTAAAAAGTAAGAAAAATTACCGATCTAAATATTCCATTTTTTTAATATCTTCATATGTTGGATCTCTGTCAGAGTCTCCTAGGATGTCAATTTGTTCTTGCCAAATTCTTTCTTGTACGTCAGGGTTGGTGGCCATTAACATCAAGCCAGCAGTAGCACTATAACTCATGGTATGTGATGCCTGAAAAAGTACATCAAATATATATTTAAAAAAAGGTTAGGAACAAAACTGAGCTACTAAGGTCATGTTAACTTTAATATCTAAAAGGTAAGCACTGTGGAAAAAAATTGAGACATTTATATAACACTAACTCAATTCACAAACAAAATTTTAACTTTTGTTAGAAAGATCTGTTGAGGTATGCCAAAAAAACAACGCTGAAATTGCTCCTATTTTTAAATTTACCTCTACATCTATGGTACTGTTCATGTATGTGGTTAACACAGATTTTCAACTTCTACTTTGAAAAGAGCCAATGAAAATATCCAAATGTTGTGGAGAAGATTTATCCACATAGATATGTATATTTATAAATATCAGACATTACCAAAACCCCAAAACATTGTTATAGGTGTAATGAAGCTTATTTAGAACATAGTACAGCCCACATTTTCGACCTTTGATACAGTGCAAAAGTCTATTATTGCATATTCCATAAATATGTGAAACGAAAAATCCTATTTATTATTGTAACTTTTTGAAAAGAATAATCAATTTAATGTTACTACTCTCTTAATAATTTATTATTCATCTTATTAATAGGATTTACTTATCATTAATCTTAATAAATGGATAAATCTATTGTGTTGAAAAAAATTATTATAATTAGTATATAATCTGATACCACATAAAGTAGTTCTCTCAATTCTCTAGCTAGATCTTCATCGTTGGTTTTGTTTAACAAATTCCTTACAGCAATAGCAGTAGCCAAATTAGTTGGTTGGTCACCTAACAAAAAAAAATCAATAACTTTCAAATTTTACTTATTGTCAAATTCAATAAATATCTGAAGATTCCAAAGAAAAACTTTCCCTCATTCTGTAAACCATTGAACCTGTGATCTAGAGCCTACCCTTTTTTGGCCACCAATAAGCTATCAATGATTAATTTTCAAAATGGAAGAGTACTTTTTTTGACTCTTCTTACTACTTTGCATTTCTTTCTATTATATAAAAAAAGCTTTTGCATGTATAATAAACATACAGAAGTCTTGCGAGATGGTTTAACCACAATGGTTTAAAACCACCATGGTTTTTTTTTTTTGAGTGGGCTTGAAGTTGCCCTGCGATCATTATTTGGTCTATTGTGCAATAATTATAATTGTTGTATGCGATAATTATAATTTCAACTTAGCTAAATCCACAAATTTAAGTATGCTTGCTGGGTTAATTAATTTGATCTGCCTAGAGTTGGTGACTCTATCCTTACCTTTGGTCTGTAACCTACTTATCACATAGGCAGATAACATGATAGGGTGTTTTGTCCTCTGTACGACAGAAGCGGCGTGTGGGGACACTCACCAGTCCCAGCCTGAACATGTGGGCGTTGAGTCTGCAATGACCCATGTATGCCGCTATAATTGTATTTAGTGCTTCCCTGTCCAGATCCAGAAGAGCATTATATGTCTTCTCATTGAAGCTGTCAAGGAATAGTTTGGAATGTCTTAATCATCTCAAACTGCACCAGTATTGGTTCGATTTCCTAAGGTAGATGCCCTTTATTCTACGCTTAGCGTAGCTGAGACTAATGCCACATACTGGTTCGGGAGTGCGTGGAATGTTATCCAATTCTAGCCTGACTAGCCTATCAGCTTCTTCAATGCCACGGATGCCCGAGTGTCCAGGAACCCACTCGATGCTAGCCCTGTTGTTCTCCACCAGTTTTTTGAGAGCTGCCTAGCAGTCCCATACAATCCGTGAGTTTGTACTGTGCCCGCTTAGTGCACCAATGGTAGCTTGACTGCCTGTGAAGAAAGTTATCCTTCTACAAGACATCAGCTCCTTTAGTAGTGGCCGTGGTAGTAATTTAAAGCAAGTACTTCAGATTGAAATACAGAGGTATACCTACCTAGAGAGATCCAGGTAGCTACCCTAGGTTTATCTTTCCTTCAGTACCCTGCCCCATCACTAGTGGCTGTAAGAGAGCCTCTCTTGCAGACATCTGTGTAACAGTTGATGCTATTGCAAGATCTGTGCCGTTTTACTATGTCAATTTTGACCTTGTATTTGGGTGACATTAAGTCACATAAATGTGAATCCGATCTCATGGCTGGAATGCAAATGGCTTTAATTTTTGTGAACAACTCCCATGAGCTGCAGTGCGCCAAAACTGATGGGGTTATGTTCTGTTTAAGCAGTCTGTACAGGGAGACCATGTCACGGTACTCAAGTTTAATGTTAAAGGCCTGGGACCAAGCACCACCTCCACTGTAGCAGTCGGAGTCGTCCTCATAGCACCCGTCATCAATAGACAGGCCAGTCTTTGTAGCTTCTCCAACTTGAGTTTGGGTCAATTTTTACCAGCACCTCACTACCACACCAGGGATGCATAGGTCACAATGGGTACAATGGCTGTAATATACAGTCAGTAAGGCATTTTTGGTTTCAATCCTCAAGATTTACCCACTGCCCTTTTATAGGCCCAAAGACATCTAATGGCTTTATTACTCGTGTTAACCACGTGTTGATTCCAACTCAGTTTGTTGACCAGCACCACACCTAAGTATTTCACTGTATTATTCCAACATAACTGGATTCCATTGAGCGGTGGTAATCTTATTACCACATTCCGCTTTCTTGTAAATGCCAGAATGTTTACCTTGCGCGGGTTGATGCTCAAACCATTGCCCAAGCACCAACGCAACAAAATGTTCTTTACTGTCTTGAGTAGGTCAGAGATTACATAGTGATATTTACCTTCTATAAGAATGGCTACATCATCCACATACCCCTTTGCATAGGAGCCTCCCCCGTTGATTGATGACAGAAGTGAGTCCGCCACCGAACACAAGAGCAGGGGTGATAGAATACCACCCTGCGGACAGCCCCCATTGGGCTTTATCACCAGTTTGGTGCTACCAAGTTCAGAGATTAGAGTTCTGTGTTTGTGCATGGAGTTAATCCATCTGCACACAACTGGCTCAACCTCCTTGTACCTTAAGGACCTACGACCATGGTTTTAAACACTAGCATGCTTTTAAGCACTATGGTTTTAAACCACAATGGTTTAAATACATTTAATTTTAATATAAAATAACCTGGCAAAGCTACTTAGGTCTGCTTGGTTTTAGGAAAACGTCACCATGCTCTCTCTCCTCACCTCTTTGCTTTTACTATTTTTAGGAAGTAACATGTTATTGTTATTTGTTAACACCTATTTCATTCCTGATACCTTTAAGTATAAAGTAAATATGTAAAATAAAACATATTTACAGAATATCAAAAGACTTAACAAAAAATTGAATTATTTAAAAGAAATCGCCTTAAACGAATAGATTTCAAAGTTAAATATACTTTATCCAAAGTAGGCCTTCTACTTCTTCTTCTATCTTCACAACAGGTGCCTGAAGCTGGCTCTCTCTGTTTCCTGTAAGGGTAACCAGAATCATCAGTTGCCATAGATCCTGTTCCACAGCTTCCTTCAATTATCCCTTTGGCCTACCCCATGAACAACCTTCTAGAACATTCTTGTATAATTTGCTGGCTGGTCTTTCATCATTCGCCCTCATAACATGAACAAGCTTTGTACATTGATAAATGAGGACATACTTATTTCTTGGAAGAGCTAGAATAGTTCCTTGGTTTTCCTCCGTCACCAGCGGCCATTCTGAAATAGGCTCAGTTCTCTGCTATGATTTTTCGTATCACCTCTTCGTGATTTATATTGTCATTAATAATCGAGCCTATGTTTAGAAAACTTTTTACCATTTTGAAGCTATAGAATCCAATTTGGTAGTGATTCTGTCTCTGAGCCTGTAGTCTTTTGCCCAAAACTCATTATATATGCGCTAATCTTTTTTGCTCCCCCAGTGGCTCACAAGCCATCCTTAAGCTCTGATGAGATCTACTGTTGATGACTATATGATCTGCATAGGCCAGAACTTGGTTCACCCTTGTAAATATTGTTCCATCTTGATTCTATCCTTCCCTATTGATGACTGGTTGTAGAGTGATATCAAGAAGAAGAGGACCTACTGGGTCTACCTGTCTCAGGCCAGTTTCTTTAAAAGACTCTGATATTCCATAGCACTTCACTTTGCAGAATGTACTCTCCATTGTGCACTTTACTATTGCATACCAGGGAATACCATGCAAACTAACCGAGTTAGTTTTAAACATAAATAAATAAAATTTATAAATAATAAAAACTAACCGAGTTAGTTTGCATGGTATTCCCTGTTCGTCCTGGCCATTACTTGTTTATACATAACAATTATGTCATTCATTGTCCTAAATCAATAAACAGCATCCAGGTTGTCTGCTGATACGAGAGTTGGCTAATAAGTCCCAGGCCTTTCAATGAAAACAACATTTAAAAATGGTTTTAAATTTATTTCGCAACGTAACCTCCAGAAAAGTTAATAAATTTGTCACATGGTGTGCTAATTTAATTAAACCATCTCTATAGTGTGATTTATTGAGGTCCTTACAATATCTGTTTAACACATCAATGGCCTCCTGGTTCCTATGAAATTTCGTCCTCCAAGAAATATTTTGAGGTTAGGGAATAGTTGGTAGTCACTGGGGACTAGATCTGGCAAATAGGGTGTATGTTCAAGCAATTCGAACTTTAATTCACATATTTTCCCATTGAAATGATTGAATGATGGGCCGGAAAACTCTAAAGGTGTCTTATTTAAAATGCTGTTGTTCAAAAACTAACCAAGCCACTGACCTGTAAATATGGATACAATATAGTCTGAAGTAAAACTATACGGTACCAGCGTCTAACAGGCCTAGTGGCACATTCTCTGTGAGAGGTCCAAGACTTATCAGCCGACCATGGTATTCATTCATCTTCTCGGAGATTCGCCTCAGGGCCAATATTTTATCAATAGTTGATCTATTGGGCTGGAATCCATCTTGACAGCTACCAAATTTGTCCACAAATGGAAGGAGCCGGTTGTAAAAAGATATGCATATACAAAAATCTTATATGCAACATTGAGCAAACTATCCCTCGATAGTTGCTACTTACAGTCATCGCTCCCTTTTTCTTGTACAGGGTCACTGCTAGGACCTAATTCCATTATTTATGTAAGCTTTCCTCTTGCCGTACTTGTGCTATCAGCTCATAAAGTTCTCTGGCGACTTCATAATGCCCTGCTAAAAACAGTTCTGTTGGAAATCCATTGTTACCTGGCGATTTATTATTTTTGAGCTTCCTCAGAATGTCTTTGATGTCCTCTACATCTGATGGAATCATAATTCCAAGTCTTCAACACCAATAGTAGTATTCACTGATAACTGTACTTAGCTTTCCTGGAAGTTCTTTAATTCTATAGGGATCAGAAAAAATAGTTTTCAGACTAGAGCTAAAAAAAAAAAAAACCTCTCAACATTTGACTATTTCTAGAATTTTCAGGACCAAAGAATATAAAATCAAAGGATTTGTTTGGAATCTTCAAATTATGAAACTTGATGATATCTTACTCGTTATAATTTCAAAATATCACAATTTATTTGTTTTCACATTTAGCTAACAATCATATACGATTATGAACTCAGGAGAACGTCATTACAATAGTTATTACTAATTATTATAATGCAATTGGGAAAAAACCACAATGCAAAGCCTTATGTTTCAAATCCAGTAATACACCCACTTACCGGTCGACGTTTCGCCTATTCAGGCATTATCAAGACACCAAAAACAAAAAAGGTCAGTTGTATGTTGAACGTGCTATCTCATGTTTGGAGCCTGTTTGGGCTGTTGATCGTTGGGATGTATTGCACCTTTTTCTTCGAGATGTGATTCGGATAACCCCTCTTTTGTTTTTGGTGTCTTGATAATGCCTGAATAGGCGAAACGTCGATCGGTAAGTGGGTGTATTACTGGATTTGAAACATAAGGCTTTGCATTGTGGTTTTTTCCCAATTGCATTATAGTAATTAATAGTGTTTCTTTTTGAGCTTTTGGATCTAGTTTATTGATTATTACTAATGATAAAACATACTGTTTAGTATGTTAAAACACATTATTTGAAGTAACTAAACTAAAACAGGAAACAAAATTTCCTGTCAATGTTTCGCCCATTCAGGCATCTTCAGGACAGAAAGAGACTTTTGGTTGGAATTTGTGCACTAATATCTTAACTTATATTTTATGTTTCTTTTCAGCTTTTGCTGTTTAATTTTATTATAAATAATATTAAAATAGATATCTTATCAGTAATACTTACTGCCAACCTTCAAATATTCTATTGCCCTGTATTTTGTCTCTTTTATTACCTGTAATAAAAATAAAACAGACTGATGAAATAGGGTTGCTTCATGCGGATAATAATAAATCAAGTGCATGGATTAATACTAAGTTAGAATGACACATATAGAAAATATTTGGATGGTTATTCAAAAATGAGTTTTGTTTGTCAATCTTTGTTATAGCATATTTTTTAACTGTGTCATTGCCTACATCTGTATTCATTTTTAAAAATCATTAACCTCTATTTGTTAATGATGAGTGGTGACTTTGTTCTCCAGTCTATTTGTTATTTACCATTTAATCTCAAATATTAATTTGTCTAAAACTGCCCATTTTCTGTTTTAAAGTCGTGATTTGTTACTTTCAATAACATTTTTTGGTATAGTGATATACTGAGGAAATATGAAGTAATTTGTATTGTATTACGTGCTCCCACTATTTTTATGAATGATAAATAATAATTAACCTAACAGTTAAAATTGAAAATGTCAAGAAATAATTTTGATGAAAAAAAAAATGAAATCGGTAAAATTTATCTAATGAAATGTCAATATTCAAATTTCCTGGCATTGAATCTCCCATTTATTCCACACTTCAAGCTATAATTGTACAGTATATAGAATTATGTTTCTAAAATGTCAGATGAATATATTATGAATAAAATCAGTCTGAGCATAATAGAAATATTTTAGTACATAATATGTATAATATATAACTGCCGAGGTATTTAAGTTTTTATAGGATAATAATAAATTGTGACATTTGTGCAATTTAGTTAAGTGAATATTTTGATTGTGGAGTCTATTTGTATTCATTGTTATAATTGTTACAACAATTAAAGGAATATTTTTGATCAAATAGATGTGTTTATTAAACTGATACATAGTTATCACTTACCATATTTTCAAATTTCTGTTGAGCTTTTGGATAAAATAGTCTTGATAACAAAGATGTGAGGTGTCCAGTGATAGGATTAGTCAAGTTATTCACATTATATACTCCTGTCCTGAAACCATTTCATGTTTATTTCTATTATTTTATATATAAATATATTATATATAAATTTTATCATTTTTAAGTGATAATAAAATATCACTTAGATAATCAAATAGATAATAAAATAACTAGGATAAAGTTATTTTATTATTTATTTGATTACAATTTTTTTTTTTAATATAATAGGTAGTAGAAAGTTACTATTATTTTAAAAATCTGTACTGTCACCATGACTTAGGAAATTGGTATGTTCCCACTTAAAGTTTAAGTTATTGGTCTAATTTTAGGTTTTTCTTATGATATTGTTACGGTCAGAGAGAGAAAGACGAGCTGGAGGGATTAAGAAGAACTGAATGGATTAAGATGGATTAGAAGGATGGGAAGATCCGAGAATGGCCTAGCCCCACTCCCGCACGTCTAGAACGTTCAACCTTGCCTATATAAATAGCCCCCGCAGTGATAAGTCAGTCGGTAATAAACTAGTGAGTAGTAAACCAGGCAGTGTGATGAACTAGTGAGTCACTTATTACTCACTAGTTCATCACACTGCCTGGTTAGTCAGTAGTAAGTGTCAGTGTGAAAAAATAGTGAGTAGTAAACTTGTGACAGTCTGTTTATTACTGTGTGTCAGTTTGTTATATTTGGAAAGTCTTACGGTCGGTGGACTTTAATTAGTGATCTGGAAGGGCTAATAAGTAGTTATTAACGGTAGTATAATTTTATTTTATTTGTACACATTTATGTAAATAGTTAAGCTATTTAGTATTGGTAATATCTTATATTATTTTAGTAATTAAATAGGAGTTAGGCCTAGGTTATAATCTTTAGAATATTGTTATTGTAAATTTATATTAGTTTAATAATTTAATTGTTAGTAATTTCATTATATTCTTTTTGCCAATTTGTTAATAAATATTAGTATCTCAAATTCAGGAGTAGTATAATTCATTTTCACACCCAGTAGCCCGTAAGGAAATCTCTATACCATTAGATTAATGGATAAGCAACATTAAAGAAGGTATTTCTATTAGGCTAATTGTAATATGAGTAGAAGGGGGGATAATTGTAAGTTGACTAGTACACTTCCAATGCTTATAGATTGCTTTGATAACTTAAGAAAAAAATTAATACATAGAACATATCCCTTGAGAAGCATTTAAAGAGCAGGATCCCTTCAAAGGTGCCCACAATCATCATATGCATATGTATGCAGTTCATCTTTTTCTGTGGGTCTCTATGGTCTTTCATTCTGACTGCATGGCCAAACCATTTTAATTGGCTTGATTAGTAATTCCTTCATCGAGGTGATCTTAAGTTTCTCCCTGATTCAATCCAGATATGATCGCCTTTTATTTCCCAAAATATTTCGAAGAAATTTCATCTCTGCAGTGGTGACTCTGTTCTCCAGTCTATTTGTTAGTATCCAGCTTTCAGCACCATATAAGAGTACAGGTAAGTATTCTGATTTGAAAAGGTGAAGTTTTTCTACTAATCTCTTGTTTCACAATCATGATATTACAGATCAGTTATTGATTATGTTTGCTTATTTAATTAAGGATCAAATTATTCTGTTTGAAATTTACAAGTCTACTTTCCCAGTTCTATCCAAAACTCTTCTGAGGTAGATTGGGTCTTTGCCTGTTTCCATCGATCCTTCTATTTGTAGGAGTACACTTCCTACTTATAGGACCTTGCTGTTTTTAGAACTAAAAAATATTTTTAATTGATGTTATTAAAGTAACCAACTTAGAAGGCAACTAAGAATGGCTGCATGGAATTTTAATCCCCAAAAAAAAATTCATTTTTGCTCTTTAAGTGCTTGTTAGGTTTCCTCCAGGTTCATGACCATAAATTAATTATTTGTTATGAAAAACCTAACGATAAAATGCTCTACTTCAATTAATTATAAGTCAGATATCGATTTATGCGTCAATAAATAAAGAGGAAATTTAATAATATTTCATATATTAAGAATTAAGAGAATATATCAAATGATACTAGAATGGACGAATATTTGCATATCATATAAAAATAACTATTTTTCCTTTGGTGTATAAACACAAAAACCTTTAGTCCAAAAATTCATTTAATTCATTTATTCTTTATATACTTTTCCACACAAGAGTGGTCATTTTCAATATATACCTTACATCATCATTCACGCTAGTATAAAGCTCTATCTTTTTTTTTTTTTTTTTTTGGAGATTAATATTTAAAATAAGCTGGGTGAGTTCCACCCGTAGTCAGTAACTGTATAACAGTAACATAGAGTAATTGACTATGGATGGAACTCACCCAGCTTATTTTAAATATTAATCTTAAAAAAAAAAAAAAGATAGAGATTTATCCTAGCTTGAATGATGATAATATGATAGGTATTGAATATATATATTATATGATAATATGATAGGTATTGAATATGAATAAAATGATAGATATTGAAAATATATATTGAAAATGCCCACTCTTGTGTCGAAAAGTATATAAAGAATAAATTAATCAAATGAATTTTTGGACTAAAGGTTTTTGTGTTTATACACCAAAGGAAAAATATAATTTAAAGTCCAGTACCCTAGACCATTAATATTGGATAAAAATAACATAACTTGGGTTTTACCCACTCAGTTGACAAAAAAACTTTTAAACCTTATTTTATCTGGGGTTCAGGACATGGTTGAGACTACGCTGTTTCTTGGACAATGTGCAGAGAGGATTTGTCCTACTTCTGTTAAATATCTAGGCTTAGTTCTAACCTTTGTCTTTAAAGGAATATTGTGAGTACACAATAATAGACACTTTTGTTCACAGTTAATTTATTAACACACAACTAACATACACCAGAACAATAGAACCACAGGAACTTGTAACCTAGAGAGAGGTTAGCAGTCATGCCAACTCAATTATCTTTGACACCCCCTCTCAATTAGGTGTAGTTATTACATATTTAATGACTTGTACCAATACACTATAGTTAACATTAGTTACAATGCCAGTAAAGTAAATCATATACATAGACTGCAAACTGAATACTGACAAAAAAAAAATATACATCTAATTGAATAATGACACAAACACATTTACATGAGCTGAAATAGTTGATAACATATTAATTAATGAAAAAGAATGACAAATATATATATATATATATATATATATATATATATATATATATATATATATATATATTTATATACATATAAAATCAGTTAATAAGGAGATTACTTCTGAATGATTGAAATTTTTCAGCTCCTAGAGCTTTGGTAAAAAGATCAGCAATATTATTCTTAGAACTAACATATTCAATTCTGATAACATTGTTTAGGCACAGGTGTTTGATGAAATGAAATTTAATTTCTATGTGTTTTCCTCGTTTTGTATTTGAAAAGGTATTTGCTAAAGATATTGCACTAGCATTATCTATTTTAAGAACTGCTTTCATTTCATCAAACTCTTGTGTTTTTTCATTTAGCACATTTTTAACTGACTTCAATACACGTTCACTTATCACTTCACTACTTGCCCTATTCATTTGGCTCAGATCACTTAACACACCACGAAGATTCACTAACTCCTGAGCAGCAAATCCAGCAGCTATGTATTCAGCCTCCATCGTAGACTGAGCAACACATCTCTGCTTCTTTAATTTTAAACACCCAACATGTTTCTATAGCTTTAGCTCCTTCAGGTAATTTTGCAGGTGTCCAAGTATTGAGTTTCTCTTGCGACTCCAATTCCGAATTTATTGCACTTTTCCATTCTTCTGATTCTATAGCCTGCTCGGAAGTTTTTGGCTCTTCATCAGTTGACGACAGAAAACAGTATGCTGTGTACAGCTCGTAGTCATCCAGATATCCCGGTTTCTTGTTTCTTCTTTTTGTAGCGATTACTTCCCCTTGTGCATTGGTATCTGTAGAACTTTCTTGCAAATTATTCTTCACCACATGGTCGCTGTCTTCATTAGTTTCTACAATCTTATTTTCTTCATCAATAGTCATAACTGGATTATTATTTATCACTTGGACTGGCTCTATAATTTCTTTAGAATTGTCTTCAATTGCATTTTTATCTTTACTATAGAATAGACTCATCAAATTGTACATCTCTTGACTTAATTATTTTTCTTTGTTGTGGTAGCCACAACCTATAGCCACCTCCACAATGACCAATCATTACAGCACGAACTGCTCGAGGCTCTAACTTCCCAGGCTTAGGTGTCAGTGTATGCCATGCTCGACAGCCAAATATTTTTAATTTGGATAGATCATTTCTTCCATTCCACAGATCTGAGAGAGTTTTACCTCTAGGTAAAACTGAAGTTGGAGATCTATTTGTCTCATAGACTGTACATTTTAATGCCTCTCCCCATAAAAATTTGGGGACTCCTGAGTTGACTAATTTTGTTCTTAACTTTGACAGAAGAACCCCGTTCATTCTTTCTCATCTGCCATTCATTTGAGGAGAATGGCTTATAGTATTATACCATTTGAATGCCATTTCTTTCAATAAAATTTAAAAGATAATTAGATTTTGCTTCACCACCATTGTCAAATCTAATGCGCTTGACTCTTAGTCCAAACCTAGTTTTTAATTCCCTAACATAAGATATTAAATTTCCAGCTGCTTCACTCTTATGTTTTAACAGTTTTACAACCACAAAATGAGAATAATCATCCAATATGACTTGAAAATATCTCTCCCCATTGAGTGTACTCGGTGTGATAGGACCAACTAAATCACTAGAAATTAGACTACCTATTTCTGTTGAACGCTTGTTGTTCTCATAAAATGGTTTCCTTTTTGCCTTACCTTCAACACATGATTCACATAATTTGCTTGGAATAGGTAAACTCAATTGTGAGAGTCCATCGTTTGAAATATGACCCATTCTCTTATGCCACAACGCTCCTTTATCAATAGTTACTAAACACTGTTCATTAAATTTGTCTGCTTCAAAATAATAAAGACCATTATAAGGTTTGAAAAACAAAACTGGATTATTTTTAAAATAAACTGTAGTACCTGATTTATCTGTAAGTATTTTTGCCCATGGCTAGCAACTTTTGATGAAGAAAGCAAATTATGTTTCATTCCTGGTACAATCAATGCCTCAATTCCGAAATTTTTTCCTTTGAAATAAAGACTCAATTCACCTTTTTCATTAGCAGTCAAAATCTGGCCATCAGCTTGAACAATTTTCGCTGTGCTTTCTAATTTGGTGATGTTCTGCATAAAACATTTTAATTCTCCTTTGACAAAATGATTTGAAGCACCGCTGTCATAGATAAAACATTTTTCTTCAAATATCATGCTTGAATTACAAGTTTCAGTTGTCAATACAGTAATTTCACTCTCACCTTGTGCATGATTAGCAGTACTATTCTTATCTGTAGAATTTTGTCCACGATTCTGTTTTGAGAAGAAATTGCCACCCCAGTTCCTTCTGGTTCTATTATGTGAGTTGTATCGCCATCCTCTTGGTCCACGTCCACTGGTTTGGCCATGCTCCCTGAAATTTTTAGAACAGTTTGCTTGGAAGTGTGAATTATCCCCGCATCGAAAGCAACCACTATTGTGGGCTTTTAGACCTGTCTCAGAAGTATCTTGACATTTAATTTTCAATTCATGGTCCAATAGACGCACGCGCCTTTACAAAGTCCATTTTTATATTTTCAACTGTTTCCAAAGCAGTTACCACAGTATTATAATCTTCAGGAAGTGAAAGAAGCAAATGGCATATTTTGTCACTTTCGTCCAATGTAGAACCTAAATCACTCAGTTCTCTTATAATTTTATCAAAATTAAGAAAATGGTCTTCCAAATTTTCATATCGCTCACTTTTTAAATTCACAAGTTTTCTCCTTAACGTTAACTTTGAAAAAGAACTAGACCTGGCAAATACATCCTTCAAAGCCTGAAGCATTTGCTTTGATATTTGACAATCTTGAATAATATCAAGATGTTTATCGGACAGACCTTGAATGATAATGGCTTTTCCTTTAGCATCATTAATAAGAAAAGTTTTCTTTTCTGTCGCATCTGTCGGTAGGTCATTTTCGATTACCTCAACTAATCGTTCCTTTTCAAGTATTGCCTTGATCCTAAATTTCCAATTTGAGAAATTATTCGACGAAAGTAAAGGGACTGTAAACACCGACATTTTTAACCACGAGACACGAGGACCGTTTTTGATCGATTATTACGCACGTTTGAACTGGGCCCATAACCTGTTAAATACCTAGGCTTAGTTCTTACCTTTGTCTTTAAAGGAATATTGTGAGTACACAATAATAGACACTTTTGTTCACAGTTAATTTATTAACACACAACTAACATACACCAGAACAATAGAACCACAGGAACTTGTAACCTAGAGAGAGGTTAGCAGTCATGCCAACTCGATTATCTTTGACAACTTCACTCTCAACTGCCAGATTTCCCCCCTCTTTTTTGTGTACCCACTTACCAAGGCTGGGTGAGCCCCAAGAGGGTCCTAGATCCCTTAGGATCTCTTTCCAATTGCTAACAGATTTAATATAAGCCTGCCAGTGAACAGGATTTGAACCCAGGACCTTCGGTATAGCAACTCAACGTTCTACCACTGAGCAACTTGACTCCCTACTAGCATATTTAAACATAAGCAAATTACATTGCAAATTGTTCTAACATGATGTGTTATTGCACAGGGAATTAATTTTATCACTAATATGATGAATCTGATTTCCTTTCTCTACCAAAAACAAATAAATAAAATATAAACAAACAAGGACCTGATTTATAAATATAATATAAATTAAATCCTATGTTGATAATGGAATGAGTGATATTCATTTTTACAAGTTAGTTGTTAGGTCATGACCATAAATTAATTATTTGTTATGAAAAACCTAACTATAAAATGCTCTACTTCAATTAATTATAATTCAAATATCGATTTCTGGAGCCAATAAATAAATAGAGAATTTAATAATATTTTATGTATTAAGAATTAAGAGAATATAACAAATGATACTAGAATGGATGAATATTTGCATATCATATAAAAATAACATAACTCGGGTTTTATCAACTCAGTTGACAATAACACTTTTAAATCTTAAATTATATCCCTGAAATATCCTAATCCACACTTTTTAGCACCTCACTTAAGAACATATAAATATTACAGTACCTTTGCCACTTAGATGTATATGTCAACAAAATGTCTTCTCTTCTTTCTTTGTTCTCGAGTTAGGCTTGTTCTTTGTTCTCCTTTCTTAACTTTCACTTCTCCCCTGCATCCTTCCTCTTCAACCTCCCGCTGTATCAGACCGCCTTCTCACCATTTTTATCCCCCACCACTTTGTCATCCATTCTTTTACGTATTCTGTCGACCTTTTACACTTTTGAATTTTATTTATTTTCACAGTTTAACAATTATATAACAAATGTGATGTTCAAATGAATTTTTAATTTATATTTATAACTATTAATTATTAATTTATATGGTACAAAATAATATTTACAAGTTGCATTATACGCGTTATATATCACTTAAGCTATTACAATTTCCAATTCCTTCAAATGCAAATATTCGTCTTTATCTAATTTTATATATATATATATATATATATATATATATATATATATACACACATATATACACATATTTTTTTTTTATTATTATGTTTGATACCTTAAATAGTTCTCAAGAATTTACTAAATTATTTTTGATAATTATTACATACGAATATATATCTAAGTGATAAAACCTAATTTTATCAAGTATTATTTATAAGCGATATGTACTCACTGATATACTTGCTTGAAGAGTGGAATCTCACCGGTCAAATCCACATCAATTCCAAAATGAGTACCTGTATAGAAAAATTGTTTATATTTTTAGATTATATAGGAAATTCTTCATTACATCGAAAGCACCCTAAGCAAGCCTCACAAACTGCTTATATAGGCTTTATGTATTTGGTAAAAAATATAATAACTAAAATACTAAATTATAATCATCACCTTATCTAATTAAAATCATGATTCAAATCAAAATAAATTTCAGGACATGCCTATCTCTCATACTGTAAACTATATTTTGTATATATATAAACTATAATATTGTAAACTATAATCAATCTTAACAATGTTGTACTTAATCAGATTATATCATAAAAATAATTCTTATGACTTACCACAAGTATTTTCAAGGAAAAGAAGTGTCACATCCGGTTTGACATCAAACACATCTTTCTTTTCGGATAACAATTTAACCGCCTTCTTTGATAACCTGATGAAATTACTGCGAAAATCCTCAAGATTACTTTTTTTCATACGAGAGACCATTTCTTTCCTTCTCAACTTCCACAGTTCATCAGTTTCTTCATAATATATTAAAGAATTACACAGAGATAATAATAAAATAATAACAATCATTTTTTTTAAGATCGTGGAAAAAACGAAAAGTCCTTAAGTCTCAAAACTAAAACAGAAAATTAAATTATCTGTCCAATATTTCGCCCATTCAGGCATTCTCAGGGCAGAAAGAGAATAACAGCAAAACAAAACATGAATAATGCACCCAAGAAACATCCCACCACCTCCAAGGCACAAATGCAACTAATAAATCATAAGGAAGGTTACTGAACCAGCAGAATAAGGTTAGATAAAAACAGCTGATAAATACTCTAGAATTTGAAAATTCAACATACACTCATCAAACTACAAAAATCACAACAGGAAAAAATAAATAATAGTAAACAACACAAAAACATAAGACAAAGGACCATATGAAAAAATAAAATTAAAAATGCAAGAAAAAAAAAAGAATATTATCAAGAAACCAGTGGCTATTCCACAAAATATATTAATATTGAAAAGTAAAAATAGACCTTACATAAATGTTAAGACCGTGGAAAAATTCTAACGAAAAGCCCTTAAGTCTCCAAACTAAAACAGAAAATGAAAATGAAATTATCTGTCCTTTGGAACAGAAAATGAAAATGAAGTTATCTGTCCCTAGGGGTATTAGATCAGTATTGTTATTCCCTTCAAATGAATTTGACTATAGAGACCTAATTTGTTCGTTGATGTATTAAATGACAAAAGCGGGTGGAAATTGTGGACCTTTTTTTTTCCATTTTCTGCATTAACATAAAGATATTAACATTTTTTTTATAATTATTGGTCAGCTGTTTTTTTTTGTTTGTTTTTTATTTTTATTTTTAAATAATTTTATTTTAAAGAGAAAAGATATGCCCTCGGCCGGGATTCGAACCTGGAACCTCTGTCTCAGACATCATATTTGTATCATAATCATAATCATATAAGACAGAGGTTCCGGGTTCGATTCCCGGCCAGGGGCATATCTTTTCTCTTTAAAAGAAAATATTTAAAGATATTAACATTTGTTACAAAGTATAAATTGTTAAGACTGGTTTCTGTAAATTAATTATTACATTTATATCCAAGTATCATAATATGCATTCCAAATTACTTACTGTCGAGCGAAAAGATACCCTTCAGGAAATACTGCATTCTTTCGAAGGAAAAAAGAGGTTTACCGATAAGGTATGGGTGTTCCTGAATTTTCTAAAGAGAAAAAAATATATAAAGATTTAGTTTATTTCATAATCTCATTAGTATACATTTTTTAATGTTGGAACAGCCAAAATATCTATTTTTTGTTATAAAATCTATTTCTATTGATGATAATTGTTGACCTATGATAATGTATGTTGAAGAAATTGGTCCGGGTAGAGGTCACTGAATGAATTTCTCAAGTAATTTGAGAAAATCTTTATTGATAGCCAACGTTTCGAACTACGTTGTAGGTCTTCTTCAGGGCTATATGCAAAATACAGACAATATAAGAAAACGGTACAAATTAAAACATTTTAAATATAGATAAACCAAAAGAAGGTGAATACAGGCAAAAAAATGATAAAGATGTACAGTAAGGTAATTATGAAGGTTAAAATGTATAAGTGTATACTATAAACTACTAAGTGCCAAAAGGTAGTAACCCATATCATGAAGAAAATAATAATAACACAGAAAGTGTTGATAGTTAAAAAAAGTTAAGGTATTACAGATAAAAAATAAAAACTGAATATAAAATAGGAATGTGAAATGATATAGGTAAATTAGAAAGTGATAAGAATTACGCACTAAAAATTATAGGTAATAAAAAAAGGAAGAAATAAAAATTGTAAAATTATAAAAATCTAGAAACGAATTATATAAAATAAAATAAAAATGAAAATAAAAAATATTTTAGAAAATACAGTATTAATATTGATAGGTAGAAAATACTTTATACTAGTGTAAAGAATATTAATTGCATAAGAGAATGTAAGAAGAGACTTTATATAAGTGTAAAATATCTATTGTATAAAAATAGGTATGTTTTAAGTAAAGTAAGTGATAATACAATCAGGCTATATTGGACTAAAATACATATAAAAAACGGCAAGGATATAGTATTTATGATATTATGATATTTATGATATTATGATATATATATTGATGATATTTAGGGTGGGATATAGATAACTAAACAAATAAACGCCTTACAGTAATAGTGAGCTTGGAAGTAGTGATAATAACGGTAAATTGAGTATAGTACTGTTTTAGGTTATGAGGGAAAGAAATTAAAATGAAATGGAGGAGGGAGGGTGAGTAAATAGTGCAAAACATAAGTAACCTGTGGGGGGGGGGAGGACTGGGGGGTGGGTCCTCTCTGGCTATGAAACACTGACTGATATAAAATTGAGAAGGAAGGATGGTCCCCCACCATTACTAAGTGTAAAAAAAATTTCCCAGAATATAAAAGCCGTTACGATGGCTGTAAGTAACGTATAAAGGGAAAGAAGCAAATAGTGTAGAAGCCTCATATAAAAACTTGAAAATCCACACACACACACACACTCGTATGTATATATATATATATATATATATATATATATATATATATATATATATATATATATATACACACACACACACACACAGACATACACACACATACATACATACATATATATACTCACAGACTAATACTTCAATTACTAACTGCAGTCACATATACACAGACGGAAGCAAAGATGGCGACAACGTGGGATGTGCATGGTTTGGAGAAAATAATTCTGGCTTCGTTATTGAAAAACTGTACAAATTGAGCTTCTGGTGCTCAAACAACCAAGCCGAGAAATACACTGTTCTAAAGGCTATAGAATTTCTATACGAACACCCGTCAGAGACTTACACGCACATTAAAATACACACTGACAACAAGAACATCATTCATTCCATTAAAAACGCTGACATACACGGCCCTTTAACAGAAAACATTAGGTTAATTTTGATAAAATTGACGGAGATAGGAAAGATGGTAAAGATAGAATGGGTTAAAGCACATGCAGGGGATGAGGGCAACGAAAGAGCAGACCGTTTAGCCAAAGAGGCAGCCAACAGCGAGCTCTTGCCCTCTTACAGTAAGTTCCCAATATCTTACCTCAAGAAACAGCTGACAGAAAAAACAATTAAAAAACGGAACACTACATGGACTTCATCGACAAAATCACCCAGCCTACACAGATACATTCCTCGCATAACACTCGAAAATTACCAACAATTACACAGTTCAGACTTCAAATTAACACAATTTTTAACAGAACATGGAAACACAAAACAGTATTTGAAAAGATTTAACATTATAAGAACAGACGCATGTGATGAAGATGGACAGACCCACACTTTCAGACACATACTATATGACTGTTTACGATACGACCGACAAAGAATTAAATTGATAAAAAACATAATACTCAAACGAGGGACTTGGCCTGAGACAGAACATTTAATTTTTTCTAAATTTAAAACTGACTTGTTATCATTTATAAAAGACATAAATTTTGATCAGCTCTAGGACATAAGAAGGGCAATTCACCAGATACCTGGTTTTTCATTTTTAATTGTAACTGTTATGAGTATAAATATATGTGTATACATTTTTATTAAGTACTGTCGCTAATCATAATGTAAACTCATGAATTGATTTTTTTTTTTTAGTTACATCATTTATATCATAAAACCTTTCATTTTTGTTTATTTGTATATTTATTAAATTTATTTATTTTTCATTACATAATTCAGGATTACAAGTTTAATTTTAATTTTATTCTCAGAAATTATCAATTTAGTCAAACTATAAATTTTGAATTTCTTGTATTGTTAAATTTTACTAAAATGTATTCTGTAATCATAATACCAAATTGATCTGTAATTATTAACATCACATGTAATGACATGTAATATGCTTACTTAAGTATGGAGCATGTCCTAATATTAATAAACGGTCCCTCCATGGGGTTACCATGGGGGGAACAAATAAAAAAAAATAAAAAAAAAAAAAAAAAATATATATATATATATATATATATATACATATGTATATACACATAGATACACGCACAAAAGATACATACTTATACACATACATATAATATTGGCACGGTGGGGGGGGGTGGGAGAAAGTCATTAGGAAGTGGGGGTGGTTAGTTCTTTTGTATTAGGTCTAGTATGTGTCTGTAAACTATTGATAGGTTATTTTTGTCAGTCTTTATGTTTAACGGATTTTTTTCGAGGTTAATATATAATGATTCTGTAATTAGTCTTTTGGTATAATTAGGAACCGTGGCGAGAACAGAGGATTGGTCAAAGTTAAACGTGTGGTTAAGGGTCAAAGCATGTTCTGATAATTTGGAAGCAGATATGTTCCTGGTAGATATAGAGGTTTTATGTTGTGATAGTCGTCTGTAAAAGTGGTTTTTAGTTTCCCCAAAGTAGGAGGAGGTACAGTTTGGGGCAGAGCAGGGGATCCGGTACACAATGTTGGAGAGATTTTTAATGGGGATCGGGTCTTTTAAATTAGTGAACAGTTGGGATAATTTGTGGTATGGCTTAAAACCAAGGCGAAGATTGGGAAAGGTAAGATTTAAATTTTTTTGGATATTGTCAGACAGACCAGGAATATAAGGAAAAGATCGGTATATGAAGGAACTGGGGGTCGGTACTGTTGGGTACGGGGAGGGGTAAATTACATTACTAGGGTTTTTAAGGGGGTCTAGTAGTTTCATCGTGTCAGATAGGAGGGAACAACATATACAACATATACACCCATCCCCCGTGATCCCACCCTCTGTCTCATGACTAAATTCAACTATCACCTACAGGACCTTCATAGAACCCGACAAATCAAGAAACATACATATTACAATCTTATCTCCTATAACTCCATAT
Source organism: Arma custos (assembly GCA_037127475.1). Taxonomy (NCBI): domain Eukaryota; kingdom Metazoa; phylum Arthropoda; class Insecta; order Hemiptera; family Pentatomidae; genus Arma; species Arma custos. Next base: position 44,592,104 of record CM073765.1, read on the forward strand.
CCCCTCGTTTATATGGATTACCCAAAATCCACAAACCAGGATATCCACTCCGCCTATCTAGCAAACTTAGCAAATTTCTTCTTCCTTCTCTTCAAACCCTCACCCATAACAACACCTATGACATTACTAATTCCTTTCATCTAAAGCAAGAATTAATTTCCGTTCACATTCCTGACCAATTCATTTTAGCTTCCCTTGACACCACTAGTCTATTCACCAATATCCCCATTGACAATGCCCTCAGCATTATAGAAAAAAACTGGAATATCATCCAACCCCACACCACTCTTTGCCTTACTTCCTACCTTGAATCCCTTACACTGTGTTGTAAATCCGGATATCTCAGTTTCCATGGTAAATTTTACAATCAAATCTCAGGTCAGGCCATGGGGTAATTGCCTTGCTCCAGACATTTCAACATCGTTCTTAATGACCTTCTTGACTCCATCATTCCTCTATTCCCCCATGACATCTTCCTCGTCAAGAAATATGTCGATAACCTCCTTGATGACTTTCTCCCCCCCCCCCCCCCCCAGTGTGCCAATATTATATGTATGTGTATAAGTATGTATGTTTTGTGCGTGTATCTATGTGTATATACATATGTGTGTGTGTGTGTGTGTATGTATATATATATATATATATATATATATATATATATATATATATATATATATATATATATATATATATATATATATATATATATACATACGAGTGTGTGTGTGGGTGTGTGGATTTTCAAGTTTTTATATGAGGCTTCTACACTATTTGCTTCTTTCCCTTTATACGTTACTTACAGCCATCGTAACGGCTTTTATATTCTGGGGAATTTTTTTTACACTTAGTAATGGTGGGGGACCATCCTTCCTTCTCAATTTTATATCAGTCAGTGTTTCATAGCCAGAGAGGACCCACCCCCCAGTCCTCCCCCCCCCACAGGTAACTTATGTTTTGCACTATTTACTCACCCTCCCTCTTCCATTTCATTTTAATTTCTTTCCCTCATAACCTAAAACAGTACTATACTCAATTTACCGTTATTATCACTACTTCCAAGCTCACTATTACTGTAAGGCGTTTATTTGTTTAGTTATCTATATCCCACCCTAAATATCATCAATATATATCATAATATCATAAATATCATAATATCATAAATACTATATCCTTGCCGTTTTTTATATGTATTTTAGTCCAATATAGCCTGATTGTATTATCGCTTACTTTACTTAAAACATACCTATTTTTATACAATAGATATTTTACACTTATATAAAGTCTCTTCTTACATTCTCTTATGCAATTAATATTCTTTACACTAGTATAAAGTATTTTCTACCTATCAATATTAATACTGTATTTTCTAAAATATTTTTTATTTTCATTTTTATTTTATTTTATATAATTCGTTTCTAGATTTTTATAATTTTACAATTTTTATTTCTTCCTTTTTTTATTACCTATAATTTTTAGTGCGTAATTCTTATCACTTTCTAATTTACCTATATCATTTCACATTCCTATTTTATATTCAGTTTTTATTTTTTATCTGTAATACCTTAATTTTTTTTAACTATCAACACTTTCTGTGTTATTATTATTTTCTTCATGATATGGGTTACTACCTTTGGCACTTAGTAGTTTATAGTATACACTTATACATTTTAACCTTCATAATTACCTTACTGTACATCTTTATCATTTTTTTGCCTGTATTCACCTTCTTTTGGTTTATCTATATTTAAAATGTTTTAATTTGTACCGTTTTCTTATATTGTCTGTATTTTGCATATAGCCCTGAAGAAGACCTACAACGTAGTTCGAAACGTTGGCTATCAATAAAGATTTTCTCAAATTACTTGAGAAATTCATTCAGTGACCTCTACCCGGACCAATTTCTTCAACATAAAATCTATTTCATTTTTACTTACAGTTAGACTTGATTCACTTTTTACAAACAAACTACATGTATAAAGCTTAGAAGATGTTCGTACTAAATTGGAATTAGATGTTGAATATCAACTATGTTATTCAAATGAGAACTAAAATATTTTACTTCGATAAACATTATAATTATTTATATATATATATATATATATATATATATATAAAATTATATTTTTATATTTATATTAGAATATATTTTCTTTGAGAGAAATAGAATATTCTACAGGGCTGGGCAAATGCAGTAGGTTTATATATATATATATATATATATATATATATATATATATTTATATAATTCAAAAGTGTGGGTACAAATATGATACAAATGTTTGGTATGTTTTCCTTGAAATTTTTGGCTTATAAAGAAGTAGACCCCTCTACAACCCCAATACAACTAAAACACTTTTTTGAAAGTTTCCAAGCCATTTATTAAATTTACTTTAATAAATCAGTCAGAAAAGTGTTCATAATTTTTATTAATGGTTAAAATATTTTTTAATTTCACATTTTTTTTTTTTTTTATAATATAGTGTTTATTGTTCAGAAAGATTTGAATGCTAGGCATAAGCGTAATCAACCTTGAAATGCGTTTCTGTTCATTGAGCTAAATTTTATTCATAATAATATCATGCTTACAAACAAATAATTTTCCTTTACAATGGTTTGAAGTTTATTTTTTATTATTAGTTTCACCCAACTTTGGTGTTGTCTGGACCAACCATAAATGGATATTCTATGACTTTCTCTCCCTACAGTATTTTTTCATCCTCTTTAATCTGCTATTCCTTTCTTTATAGGAAATTTTAATTGCCCGATTTATTCTCCCTTAAACACCATCCTCCTGTCTCGGGCTATGCTCTTAACAGTTGCATTCCTAAGCATATCTTCCATATCCTTGAATTCTCTCATATCCCTCTTTGTTTTCTTATACCAATTCGGTTTAGTTTTTTTATTTCTAAGGAATTCAAATATTCTTTCCGATTGCCTACTTGCATTCGTTCACAGGATTTGTTCATAGCAATTATCCCTTCTTTTCTCATTGTGCCAGAGATTCTTTTTATTACTTTTTAAGGATGTCTGCATGGAATTTTAATCGATTCTTCTTTGGTATTCTTAAAAAATAATAATTTGTTCACAGAATATGTTTTAGCAATTAAGCCCTATTAGTAAAATCTATATTTTTTTACTGAGGAAAATATAATTTTTAATCCTTTTCAAGATTATTATAATTTATTTTATCTTTATATTATATAATTTTTTAAATATTTTATTTGAAGAAAAGATATGGCTAGGACCGGGACTCGAACCCGGGACCTTCATCTCTCCGTGGTGATACCTTATCCATCTCGGCTATCCTGGCTTTGCTTCACGGCCAGCCATATCCCTCCTTTCTCTGTGTTCTCGAATTTTGCGATGTATACATGGGGAGAATGTTACTTTAACAAGCGAAGTAAAGTGAAGCCAGGATAGCCATATCTTTTCTTTTCAAATAAAAAGCTTTTCAAGATTAATTTATGATAACTTTTTTTTTTTTTTTTTTTATTAAACTTCAAGTATAAATGGTCAAATTTTTATTTTATACTTGATTTAAAACAAATAAAGTTTGATTTTGTTAATCATTGTGTGTATGAGCGCTTGTGTATTCTTGTGTGTCTTTGCCTGTGTGTGTAAATATATTGAAAAATACCTCAACAAATTCAGGGTCTGACACAGTTACAGCTATTTTATGGCAGTACCAAAAACAAGAAATGTCTCCATAATTATCAGCATTTTTATCCATATAATGGTAGAAATCTGAAATCAGAACAGTTTTATTTATACACTTAAATTATTCTATTATAAATAATATGATACTGAAATAAGTTTTTTCTAATGCATTAATTAATCCATCATATTATGTTAGTGATAATAAATTTCATAGATGTTAGGTAAGTCCCAGAAGGATCTACATGTTCCAGAGGGTACATCTGTGGCTTAACAGATTATGTAATTTATCTTCCGCAGTTATATTTGAATCCAGGATCTTCAGCACAGTAATACAGTGCTCTACACATACATTGAATAGAATATAAAGGTCAGAAGTCAAGTTGTAAATTTGAATAAATAAAACGAATGCTGTGAACATGCCAAGGTGTGTTGATAAAAAACTTATATTCATGAAAAACTGAATATGGAACAGGAGAAGCCAAGGACACTAAAATTCACCTTTTTAGTAGATTTTGTTGTTTATTAATTTTTTTTCAGGAAAACATTCGGCTTTTTATACTCAAATTTCCCAACCCTACGTCCATAGTTTGATGGAGTAAATCTCCAAGTGTAGTCAACGGCCATACCACGTTGAACAAACCGGTTCCCGTCAGATCACGGAAGTAAAGCAACGTCGGGCGTGGTTAGCACTTGGATGGGTGACCGCCTGGGAAAAACAGGCGGTAACCATCTGGGGAAAAACGCGTGCTGTTGGCATCTAACTAAACAGTGCACTAAATAATAATACATAGCTGGCTGTATGGATGAATGAAAGAATCCAATGCCATATAAAAAAAAAAAAAAAAAATCTCCAAGTGGTATTCGATCTGTTCAACCATTCTATTAATCTTTGTCTATAAAATATCTATCTACATATTTCATTATATTGTTTTATGACACTCTTGATACTTACCAACCATGAATAGTAGGGGCGGCTTGTGGTCTAGTGGTTAGCGTAACAAACTACTAAACCCAAGATTGCGGGTTTGTAGCCCGGCTGGTGGCCCTAGGATTTTTTTAAAGGGAGTAAAAAATCCTTAGTTATGCCGTCCTTCGGAAGGGACGGGGGTCCCGAGCCTGTATGATGTCAGGTACTCGTTAAAAATCCCTATCCTAATTAAACCTGGATAGGCAAAATTTAGAGCTCCCACTGTAGCATCGTCCGATTAGCCATAGCAGCAAAAAGTGACGTTAAATGAACAAACAACAGCCATGAATAGTTGTTTATCATTCTAATTTAAATACACGTCGACATTTTCAGATATTCCCTTGTGTATAATTATGCATTTACGTTATAAACGTTCTATTCATATTCATGCTTTCACATTGATTAAGCAGGCATACGTCGTAAATTTCGTGCATCTGTTTATTTCTGTTCTCGTGACCGTTCAATGTACAATACAAAGTTGTTTCACGTTGGAGTGGCCCTGTGGTAGAACGCTAAGTTGCCCAGCCGAAGGCCCTGGGTTCAAATCCCACTTGCTGGCAGACTTTTATTTAATCTGTTGAGTGTGATCTTGGACTAATCACCTCCCTACACAACCGTTGTCCAATAAACAGTACTGAACCCCAGACCCTTCATCATGGGCTGTAGTGGTACAGGTCATTAGGCGTCCGAAACTCTTTTTTATAGATTAGACGTCGATTTTTATAAAATAAATTTTCTAATTAATCTACTTTCTTTAAAATTTACTATGCTATTAGCATTATACACAAATGTTAAATATTAAACATGAAATAATTTTTCGATAAGAGATGATAAAATATTGCAGGGTGATCATGATTATTCAATACAAATTTATATAATAGAAATGTAATAACAATGCTATATGACTATTCCGATTCATTGAAAATAAAGAAGGCCTAAGCTGAGGTTGTAAGATGGTGTGGCAGGTGATGCTCAAAACAACCTCGGAGTTAGGAACTGGATGGCATCGGCACAAGACAGTGACGTTTGAAGGAAGCGGTTGGAGGCGAAGGCCTGTAATCGGGTTGTAGCGCCATTATTGTTTTTAGTCTTTATTGTTAGTTTGATATTTGCTGAATAAAAATTTGTTTGCTTATTCGTTTAACTTCACTTGATGCAGCTATGGCTAATCGGACGATGCTATATTAGAAGTACTAGATTATCCTACATAATTAGGATAGAGGTTCCTGACATCGTACTTGCTCAGGACCCCAATTTTTACGTCACTTCTAAAGGACGGTACAACCAAGGAATTTTTACTCCCTTTAAAAGAATCTAAGGGCCACGACATCAGATTCGTTTTCACTTTTAACTACCATTTAACTGGATCATGCGTATACAGTATACGCACATACTACGTGTACGTCTAAGTGGCAGAGTGGTGTTGTACAACATACTTGTTTGTTTATTCATTTAACGTTACTTAATAATCGGACGATGCTATAGTAGGAGTCTAAATTGTGCCTGTTCAGGTATAATTAGGATAGAGATCTTTAAACTAGTACCTGAAAACCCACAAGCTCGGGACGCAGTTTTACGTCCCTACCGAAGGACGGCATAACTAAGGATTTTTTACTCTCCTTAAAAAAAAAAACACTAGGGCGTTACAAAACCCTTGAACTTGGGCATAGTAGGTTGTTATACCAATCTACACCACAGGTGACCCTAGCAGCACATTTTGTATTACTTTATATTGACAATCTCCCATCAATTACCATCTAAAATCGGTGTTAACTAATTGCTTATGTTTAAAAATGACCAGATAAGTTTTGATAAATCATTTCTATTAACTGATTGGAGTATAAAATATTTAATCAATAATATATACCTAACGGTCCCATTAATGTTGACATTTGTTATAGTATGATAATATGAGGACTTTAATTTTATATAAACAATATTAAACATGTATAATGTTACTAGTAAAGATGTGATATATATATACATAAGACTGTGTATGTACGTACCAGAATAGGTAGTATGCCAATAGTTCTTAATACATTGGTAAGCATTACCGATGATCGGAAAACCGAGGCTCCCAGGAATGGTGTGGTATTTCCTCGCATTCTGCCAAAGATAGACACCAAATACTAAAATTACCGTTATGAGTGACAATCCCAAATTCAGGAGGACTTCAGTGTGGAGCATCGTATTACTGTAAAGAAAATATAAAACATACAAATTTATTCATCTAAACCTATGTTTATTCTCTAAATCTTACGATCCGAAAAATATATCTGTATTATATATATATATATATATATATATATATATATATATATATATATATATATATATATATTATAATGCAATTGGAAAATCCCCAATGCAAAGCCTTATGTTTCAAAATTCTCCAGTAAAACACACACTTACAGGTCGACGTTTCGCCTATTCAGGCATTATCAAAACACACAGAAAAAAAAGGTTATATAAATCACATCTCGAAGAAGGTACACTACATCCCACAATCAACAGCCCAAACAGGCTCCAAACCTGAGACAGCACCCCACCACCAAGACGTTCAACATACAACTTTTTGGGGGTTTTCCAATTGCGTTATAATAAACATTAGTGTTTCTTTTTGAGTTGTTGGCTCTATTTTATTGTAGTATATATATTTATACAGCCAATCAATACCCGGACCACTACCCAAACACCAAAACAGATAATATTCCCGTAAGTATATTATTATTGGGGGGTAAAATATTAATAATAACAATAGATAAAAAGTATAGCTTAATAGAAATAAGTAAAACAAAACTATTAACTATTCTAATAACTAATAACCTATTCTGTGACAATGTGCTTCTATACATATTATAAAACAAAGTCCAGTCGCGGTAAACTCAATAACTATTGCACGGATTTTCATGCGGTTTTCACCAATAGATAGAGTGATTCACCAGGAAGGTTTAGGTATAAAATTTGTCGAGGTTTTGTGTAAATGGGTCGGAATATCGATGGGTTTCACCTAAGACGCTGCTAATCCCGTCTATCTAACATGCAAGATAATTAATCCGTTTATAAAAAAATATTTGGTAATGTTTTTATTTTTATAATTTCTTTATAATAAAGTGCATTAGCTGAGTTGGGAAGAAAGAAAATCAAGACTCCCAAAGAAGCCTAACCAATGATATTCGCGTGGTCCTTAGTGGCCGTTACGTAATAAAAAAATACAAGCATAATATGCTTTATTACCCGAGCAAAGCTGGGGTGGGTCGCTAGTTTAGAATAAAACAAAAGTGAACAACACTAATATTAATTCTAATATTAAATTAAAAAAATAGTGAGTACTGAAAGAATCAAATACAGAAAATAAGAATATTTGACAATAAATAAAAAGTACAGCACAACAAAAGTAAGTTAAACAAAACTATTAAGTATAAAAAGAGAAAAAAAAACTTAAATACATTTTTAAAAATTGTTGGCTACTCCGGTATATGCCACTCCTTCACGAGATCAACGAATATCTAAAAAATTGGCATTTTTGAATTAAGCTTATATCTGGTAGCAATTGTATTGGTTGAAGCTTTTCAATTAAAGGACTAGTTATCTGATATGCCATTTCCATAATATGTTTTTATTGTTTTAATAAAGTCATATCACTTTTTTGTTTTAATAAAGTCATATATTGTTTGAATCTGAAGTTTTATGGGAATAATGACATAAGTATAAAAATAAAAAATATCAAGCTTTTAAAATTTGTTTAATGATTAATAAAGTAACTTCAATACCATCATTCTAATTGGAGTACTTTGCTTTACCGACACCGAAATTTTTATTTTTTTAACTCATGTGGAACTTTCAAATATTTTTATTGAAAAATGAGGTTATTTGATTTGACATTGTTCTTTTGAAGTGTGGGATATACCAACTATGGCGACCATTAATCCATTTCAATTTTCATTAACACTAATTTTATAATAGTAATAATATTGAAAATAATTACTGCAACTGGCTTTTATTATTATAGAAAACATTTACTGATAAAAAATTAGTTATTGATTAAGATTTTCCTATTTTACTAAGATCTATAGGGGGTAACAACTTAATATTTCCAACTGAAAATTTTATTTACAAGTAGCTCACCATTTATGAGTAGTACTCACTTAACAAAGGACTGAAGCTAACTGAATGGATAGCACATAATATTCCTTAATTATATTTCACAGCATTAAAAAAAATTAAGCGAATAAAAAAAAAAGTAAATAGCAAGGATGGGAAAAATTGTTTTTTTGAATATGAACCAAATAAAAGGGTAAAAAGAATATGTTAAATTTGTTTGTTTAATTTACTCATTGAGATTCACAGTTAGATTTCTGTTAACAGTAATTAACATCTTCAATACAGCATTTTACGCTTCATAACTTTCATCTTATTAGTGCTTCTGTCAGCAAACTGATTTCCAATCATATATATATATATATATATATATATATTGGTTTCTACTTATCTTCACTGTTATGGAAATATATTGTGTTTTAGTTCTCGAGTTTCAGTTCAAGTTTAAGAAGGCCTGAAACTCGAGAACTAAAACACAATATATATATACGCGTTGCTGTGGCTGTTGTAATAGTTTTAAAAAATATTACGTTAAAATTTGAATTTTAATAGTTTTAAAAAACAATGAATGAATGGACAAAATGAATTAAATAGATTTTTTATTTTATATTTTATTCATCTTATATCTAAGTACAGTATATAATAAATAAATAATATACAAAATTCTTAACGGATAAAATATGAACATTATTTTAATGAATGAGTTATATCATGGTTGATTATTAATTATGGCTAGTAATATTATTTTAAATAATAACTACTTATTTCAATTTAATTGAGCGCTAATCGATGAACAATTATTTTTGTTAATCTGTCCTTTGCTAATACAAATAGATTAGATGGTTTACCAACACGTGAGCATGCAACGTATAATTGTCCATGGGAGAAACATGGATGTTCTAGGTCCAAACCGCAAATGGACATTGTCTTGACTTGAGACTTGTTGATGGTCATAGCAAAAGCCAAGCGTGTAGCAAATTGAAGTATTTTGAACGGTATTATGGGTTCTGATGGTATCGTTGGAATACGTGGCTACAGGACAATTTCTGCTTTAAAGATCACAGTCAACATGGCTGCTTCAATAACATTCCCGGTGATATTTTTGATGGCCAAACGTGTACCATTCGATAATTCAGGTGGATTCAAATTACTAAGAAGAATAATAGGTGAACCGATCTTCAACCAAAAATTGTATGGTTCATCAAATTCAGTTGGATAATTTACAGCTTGGCTTTCATCAACAATAATATCGATTGATTTAAAGGACATTGGATCATCTGGCAACAACTGTTATATTTAAAGTTAGTTTCGTCATCAACATTTTTCGCTGCCAATAGCACGATTACAGAGCCAATTGTGGTCAATGTAAATATTTAGTACATCCGGGAAGACACTCCTAATTAAATCATTTTTGTCTGAACAACAGTGCTGAAATTTTCTGGCAATTTATAGATTGCGTATTTGGATGCAGTCCTATTTCACCGATTCCAATATCCAGTAGTAGTTTTGAAAATTTTTGTGCTGATGGATCATTTTGTAATTTTTTGTTTATGGTCAATCGAAGTGTTTCGACATTTCGTCAGAAAAAAGCTTGATTTAAACATGCGATAATCTCATCAGCAATAGTAGAACGAGGAATGACAGGCTGTCTGTCGGAAATCACCAGATAGCAATAGAACAGCATCACCGAATAGCTTGTCGTTGCTGTTCAAATCTTTCATAGTTCAATTTCAATTAATGAATTAATAATTATTAATTACACACCGCCATGACAATAAATTAATTAATATTAAAATTTTAAAAATAAATAAACGCTTTTATAACGAATATACGTATAACATGTTTGAATAAGCGTAATAAATAAACGAACAAATGTAAAAAAAAAATTGTAGCATGATTAGGAAAAAATATAATTGTGTAATAAAAATATCGCGGTCATTAATCGAAATAAAATATAGCCTATATTTTAAGTTGGACAAAGTTACTTTCAATGGGATAATGGTTGTTGTTGGGAGCTCGTGACACGTGTTCAACACTATTGATTTATATCAGATTTCTTAATTAACTGAACATGATAAATATCTTGAGCAAATTCGCAATAAATAATTATACCACTGCAAATTGATGATACATTTACTGTGAGAATGTACTTAACAAATGATAATGTATTGATTATAAGTCACTGCTACGATCGACGAGTAATCAATAATAATGGCCGACACATATCACTTAGGGCTATGAAAAATAGTTTACGTCCTACTCTCAGACCTACTGAATATACACACAAAATTTCATAAGAATTGGTCAAGTCGTTTCGGAGGAGTTTTGTTACAAACACTGTGACACGATAATTTTATATATTAGAAGACATATTTATATTATACAAAATTCTCCTGTTTGTGTTTATGTCACAGAACTAAACAGTTCAGTTGGACCGATTTATATTAAATTTTTTGTGTTTGTTTAAGTGGGTTCGAGAATGGTTTAGATTCACAATTCGATTCCATAGATTTTTAGATTATTTATTTATTTTTCTATATTAAAAAAGGAACACTGTCATGAAAATCGCTCGAGTTTTTTCTTTCTTGATATTAATAAAGACAGTATTATATTTATATCTAGCACATTTGAGCTTTTAGTACACGTATGTATAAAGTAACACATAATAGGTCAAGTTGTGATAACTGTACGCGTGGGTACTTCAGGTATAATATCTACATCTACAGGTATCAGGTATAATATCTACAATCCCGCTGAATAAGTGGTTAAGGCGGATTTTGTCCTGAGAGTATTAACTGCTTTCAGATAACAGGAATTGTGTCATTCTCGTAGTTTTTGGCTTGAAATGGAGTTGTTATATAAACAATAACAACTCGTTTTCAAGCCAGTGCCTTACTTAGCCGTTTATTCCCTACGAAAACAACTCGATTCCGCCTACTTAAGTACAAGAAACTCGTTTTGGAGAAAATTAGATCTAACCACATATCCACTGGGGCTGTAGATATAATACCCGAATTAAATAATTTTTCCATCAAAACGGTTCAAATAATTACAAAAATTATAATTTTATGAATTAAATCGTTTGAACAGGGCTACTCTCAGGTTCGGTAGTATATATATACACACTATATTTAATATTTAAATTATACTATATATAATACTTGTTATTCAAAACAAAATAATTATTAATTTTAAACCTAATATCAGCCTCAGGCTGGTAAAGGCGGTCGAAGATCTACAAGGTCTGTAGAGCCAACCGAAAAAGAAAAAAATTATATATATATACATATATATATATATATAATTAGGATATATATTATAGATCCAAAGCTTGGAATATTGAACTATTTATTATCATATTTAGGTAGTAATTCGAAGTAAAATTTAACATAATCTAATTTATTATATTATAATGTTTTCGGTTTAATTCGTTGTTAAGGATTTATTTTTTAAAAAAGATTCAGAAGTTCGATTTTTTATTTTTTTTATCGAAATTATCTCTGTTAATGTTTTTTTTGTTTTGATTTACTTATGACTATTAAAAAAAATAAGGTTTTTACCCTATTTTGCTCTCAACAGACTGGCCTAGTTTTATTATGGGTATAATTTTACTATAATGCAATTGGGAAAAACCACAATGCAAAGCCTTATGTTTCAAAAAATATACCTACTTACCAGTCGACGTTTCGCCTATTCAGGAATTATCAAGACACCAAAATCAAAAAGGGGTAATGTTTGGAGCCTATTTGGGCTGTTGATCGTTGGGATGTATTGCACCTTTTTCTTCGAGATGCGATTCACATAACCCCTTTTTGATTTTGGTGTCTTGATAATGCCTGAATAGGCGAAACGTCGACTGGTAAGTAGGTGTATTTTTTTAAACATAAGGCTTTGCATTGTGGTTTTTCCCAATTGCATTATAATAAATAATAGTGTTTCTTTTTGAGTTTTTGGCTCTATTTTAGTGGTATAATTTTACTATTTTTTTTCATAACATTTGTATTTTTTTATAATTTTTTTTTTAATTACCTTTTAAGCTAATGTCTTCTAGTTAAGATATTTATATATGCAAGTAGAACTAACAACATAATTATGTCTTCAAGAATACATAGTTTTTTTTAATCATAAATTATATATGTATCTGTAAACAGTGATATATTTAATTATCACTGTCACTGACCGAAGTTTATACTTATAGTTATATATAAAGACATACCTATATATAGTTATTTATATAGGTATATAGCGTGTTTATTTAACGTCACTTTTATGCTGCTATGCCTAATCGGACGATGCTACAGTGGGAGATCTAAATTTTGCCAATCCAGGTTTAATTAGGATAGGGATTTTTAACGAGTACCTGACACCTTGCAGGATCGGGACTTTCGTTTAAAGTCCCTTCCGAAGGACGGAGAAACCAAGAAAAATTATTTACTCCTTTTATAAAATCCTAGGGCTAACAAATCTGCGATCAGATGGGCTACGAGCCTGCGATCTTGGACATACGTTGCTATGCCAATCTACTACTAGCCTCTTGGACCTATTATGTCGATAGCGTCTGTGTAGGCAAGGAGCTGCACGGATCTATTAATTATGGTCCCCGTTGTCTGAATTCCAGAGTCTCTAATTGACTTTTCTTTAGCCAGGTTAAACAATAGACATGATAGTGCGTCACCCTGACGTACACCTCTTCTTGATGGGAAACCCTCGCTGCGATCATTATGTATTTGGATGAAACTTTAAAAAAAACATTAAATAGAAATGTAAACAGAAATTTCTTATCTCATATGGTACAGGTTTTAGTTTTAAACCAGCTGTTGATTAAGGAAAAACCTACTTTACTGATATTTTTTATTTTAATTTTTTTTAAGATCTCAAAATGTCTTATCACGATTTTCGGCAAAATTTGGTAAGAGCATCTATATTAATTATGAGATAATTTCACAAACACAGAATTTCAAACAATTGATTAAATCTGAACTTCCACATGCCAAAATAAACATTAAACAAAGATGAATGAATGAAACCCGAAAGATTTTATCGTATATTTTTCTAGAGAGAACCCCTTCTTTACTCAAATCTATAAGGCGTAACAAAATCCTCCCATCTACGGCTCTGTCTATTCCTGGAAATTATATCCAAAACATTTTTCGGATCGACTTAACGGTACAAACGTATTAAGTAATCGACCATATTTTCTTTTTATGCTGGATATTGATAAAATTAGTGGGCTTTGAAAATACAGACAATATTGAACACGAGTGAACATACTTTCATTGTCTCATGAGTACACACAATGATGTAATTATATGAGTAATGGCGAGGCCAATGTCATTAAAATATGCACTGCTTGCGTATATTACAAAGATTCACATAATTATTATATTCTGACACCTCCCCTCAATTTCAAGGCTCTTTAATACAAAAGAGACATCATAAAAAAAATGAACTACATTTGAAATTGCAATTTAAAAAAAAAAAATAATAGAATAAACTTACACTAAACCAAAAAAGAAATTGAACTTTTCACTAAAATATGCAGTCATCATGATTTTAAATTAAGTTCATCACAAAATTTTTTAAACTTGATTTATTGAGTAATTATCTTGTTCTTGATGAGATTCCGGATATAATGGACCGTGATATCGATGTGCTTGGAGCGCTTTGTATTTTCATGATTTTCATTGATAGGGCACTTTTATTGTCCATGAAGATTGCATTACCTGAGGAGCCATTAAATTCAGTAGCCAGTGACTCCAGGGTGGAGAGAGCTACAGTTGGTTGCTTCTTCGATCCCCATGAAACCAAGTCATCGCCAAAGAAAACCGCCTTACCGTTGACACTCCTAAAATGTTCTTATCGGCTGCCCACTTAGCATCTGCAAATGCATTAAGGAAGAGGTTATCTGGAGAAGTAAAAGTTAGGCTCAATTTTGCAGTTCCTTTTAAATATTTAAATTTTTTATAATTATTGGTCAAATTTTTGAGTTTTTAAATATTTATATTTTTAAAGAGAAAAGATAGGCCCTCGGCCGGGATTCGAACCCGGAACCTTTGTCTTTAAGTCGGGTTCGAATCCCGGCCGAGGGCCTATCTTTTCTCTTTAAAAATATAAATATTTAAATATTCGGTTTGCAGCCTACTACTTTGCGTATCGATATAATAATATTCATAACATTATCGAGATCCCGGCCCTAGATTAATCTTTCCTCTTCAAAATAAAAAATTTTAATCAAGTTAAAGATTGATAACATTATCGATAGTACCAAGTAACCAATCGTTTCATTATTTAACGCCACTTTATGCTGGTATGGATTATCGGACGAAGCTACAGTAGGAGTCCTGAATTTTGCCTATCCAGGTTTAATTAGGATAGGGATCTTTAACGGATACCTGACATCGCACAGGCTTCGGATCCTTGTTTTACGCCCCTTCCGAAGGACAGCATAACCAAGAATTATTTACTCCTTTTATAAAATCCTAGGGCCACCAGATGGGCTACGAACCTGGGATCTTGGACATACGTTGCTATGCCAATCTACTACTAGACCACAACTGCCCTCTAATTTAAAATAGTCTTTACATATTGAACGGTCGGTCATACGCTTGTACAAGCTAAACCTAAAGCAAACCAAGAGATTTTTATTTCTTCATCTCCTAAAATTAATAATGTTATACCTATATCCTTGTATTTAACATAATTGTTGTATTGCAATATAATTAAATAATTAAGATTTAAATAAGTGTAACTTATTATAGGTAAATTTTAAAAAATAAATGTAGAAAAAAATGGTTTCGGCCCTAGACACACCTTTTCTCTCCAAAATAAAAATATTTAAAAATTGTAACAATTATTAAAAAAATAAAATAAAATAAATTTTAACTTTTTTAATGTGTGAGCTTAATTGCAACATTTACCGTATTTCTAATTGATACACTATCAATTAGAATGTATATATATATAACTATATACATAGTTTGACAACAATTCACTTCGTTTGCTCCACGATGATGAGGCATTTTTTTTATTTGATGTTAAAAAGACCTAGTCTTGTCAGCTAAGTCATTTTCAACATTGCCAATTCAACAAAATTCGCGATACCTCATCTAACTCCCACAATAAACCGTTGTGTTGTCATTGCAGAAAATGACAGGCCGTGAACTAATTGCATACGAGCAGGGCAGAGCGATCTTAGTGAAACGGCTTAAGGAAATGAAAGAAAAAATCGAAGAGAGGAAAAAAATTCAGGTCAAGGATTGTCCTCTGACCCGCGGGGAAGGATTCTCGTTTCTTTTAAGCAAATTGTTGGTAAGTAAATTATCATAAACCAAGTTCAAACTATTCTTTTTTATTTTAAAGAGAAAAAATATGCTCCCGGCCGGGATTCGAACCCGGATCCTCTATCACCGAGAGACAGAGGATCCGGGTTCGAATCCCGGCCGGGGGCATATCTTTTCTCTTTAAAATAAAAATATCTAAAATTTCTTAAAATCAAAACAGTTGACCAAGAACTATATTATAAATTCTTTTTTATATTTACTAATAATAAGTGCGAGCTATGTGTAACCTGAATCCTGAATGAGCATTAAGGATGATAATTATAGTTTAAAAAAAGCCGATGAAAAATCGCTCGAAAGAAGATTTTACGGCGAGGACTTATTAGAGAGTAAGAAGAATGGAGAAGACGTAGCAATGCGGAGCTGGCTAGTCTACTCAGGCCCCGGACGTGGTCAAAGTAAAACATCTTGGTAGTTTGCGCAGAACAGAACTTATTTTTTAATTGTGACAGCGTTTCGGCCTTCGATGTAGACCATCTTCAGGGCAAATAGTGGTGACTTTTCAAACTAACAGTTGCCAAATGTTAGTTTGACAAGTCACTACACCTATTATTATTATAATGGCACTATGGTACTGCAAGAACCCGGGCCTCCTCCAATATGGCCAACCAATCTTCGCGGTCCTGCGCCATTTTTCTCCACCTTCATACACCTAGCCGCTTTAGGCCCTCCACACTATCCGACGATCTGATCCGAGGACGTCCTTTACTTCGTATACCGTTTGGTTTTTCATACATGAGTTTCTTTCTTCCACAGGTATCTTGATGTTTGGCATTCTTCCTAACTGTCCTATCCATCTAATTCTGGCTCTCTTTATCAATGCCACTTTGTCAGGCTCTCCAAACAGCTCCATCAGCTTCTCATTCCTTCTTCCTCTCCGTTCCCCGTTTCTTATAATAACCTTCAAACTAAGGAGGGCAAGGTAACTACGTAGGAAGCTGGGTTACTAAGCTCAAAGTCCTGAGTTTGAGACCGGGGCTATTGCAGATCAATTATATTTTCTGTTAACAGCCTTGAATCGACTCTGAGAGATCTGAACATCTCTTGTGGCTCACCATTACTCTAAAAATGATTACGCCTAATTGGTGGAATAATCTGAGCGTGATCTTGGTCAAATCACCTTCTGGCACAACCGATGACTTAGAAACAGTACGGTCCTTTCCATGTTCTGGAAGGTGTAGTTTCCTACATTGATGTTTGTTTTCCTGTGTTCTTATCTTCGTACACATGTATCTTGTTTTGGATTCATTGACTTGTACTATTTTAGTGGCTGCATTAGTTAGAGCCAGAAACCCATCCCTCACAGTATTGAAACTTCTCCTAATGATGTCCATATGATGAGTGAATCCAACGATTTGGACAGTATTTAAATATAGTGCCTTCGATTTTTATTCTCGAACTTCTGACCGTACCCTTCAATGCTATATTAAACAAAAGGGAGTCACTTTTTCTGAGGCCTGTACAATTTACACACAACAAAGTAAATAATCTTAACTGTGCTAATATCAGTCGTATGCTAATAGGTCCACCGTTAGTTTGAACATTCAAAACATATAAAATCTGATAATTGCCAAAAAAATTTACTAGAAACAAGTAACTTTAATTTTGGAATAAACATATTTTTTTTAATCGAATTTACAACATATCTTATTAAAAGGATTTATGGTAATATGGTGTTAAATTGTTTGTTGCTAAACAAAATAAATGTCTCGGCATTTGAAAACAATTGTAAGAAAAGCGTTAACATTTATTGAAATGACTAAATTACGATCTGTGTGAACCTCTGGCTTTCACAGCCGACACAATTATATGAATATTCAGATGTAAAGTAATTATGCGGCGCAAGGTTTCAGAATCGAATCAGGACAATTCCACTTTTCAGTAGACGAAAAATAAATATTACATCTGAGGCATGGAGATGCAAAAGGAGATAAATCCAAATTTGAAATTTTTTGCTGGAAACACAAAAAATATGCATAATTCAGGTGATTATTTATTTGAGGCAATTATTTTTAGAAAAATTAGATTGGATTTAAAGGCCTACACGGTCGGGACCAACCGCAAACCATCGTGACAATTTAATTAATATTTGAAAATAAACAATTAATTAAAATAAATTAAGAGTTAGCACGCAATAATGACTTAAATATAAGAAAAACATAAATACGTTAGCATAACAATAATTATAAAGAAAGATAACTATTAATATTTACGTATACGACTATACAAGTTTTATGGAAAACAAATAACAAAATAATTTAAGAAATTAAAGAAAGAAAAAAGTATAATTATTTTAAAAATAAGTGTGTGTATTTATATATATAACTTCTATATTTCTATATTCTACTATATTTTTATGGATTCATTGCCTCGGACTCTAATACTGACGAGATGAAGTGTGCCAGACATAAACAAATATTAGATTTCTAGGTTTTGAATAATTGTTTACAATATTTCAAGAACAAAATCTAAACACTGTGGTTGACCAACAGCGTTCCAGACGGTCGGAATCAACCACGAACGCGACCGCGCTCCTACCACCGACGGTTGGGCCCAACCACGGACAGTCGGGCTCAACCAAATATTGGTCGGTCAACCGACTTCTACACTGTCCATTTTTACATCAACCCGACCAAGGTCACGATGGTTGGCGGCTGGTCCCGACCGTGTAGAAGGCCTTTTAGCATATTTTGAATGGGGAACAATGTACCACCGTATAGAGGACGCTAAATTTCTGAAAACATTAAAAAAATTATTTACCCCCTTTTTGCATCTCCACGTCTCATTTGATCAAATAATAAAAAACAGTCGATTCTAATTTCTGAGGTTAAATAAATAAGAAGGCAGGTGCTATCAATATCAGAATTATCAGTGTTCAGGTTATAAAAAATGGCGGATAACGGTTCCTGCAGACCAGCTAATACACAAGTACCAAAAATTCTCTTTACAAATTGTTCATTTTTTTCAACAGAAAAAAAAGGAAGTTAGTTCGCTGACTTTGGATCAAATAAAAGAGTTGAAACTAAAACAGGCCAAGGCAAAAGAGCATTTTAATAACTGTTGTGAAAAAATGGGCGTTAGAGATCTGGTCTTGGGAAAGGGTCTCGTCAAGGTAATACAATTAACAAGTAATACAATAAACATAAAACTATTATTATTATTTTATTATTAGTCTATCTAAAATATTTTTTAGTACGGACCAACAGATGAGGAAATTAAAGAACAGCAATTCGAACGCATCAAACAAATGCTGGAAGAAAGGAACAAATTCGATACGTGGGTTTTGTACGGTGACCCCAATGAAAGTACTTCAGATCGATATTTTAATTTAATAATTAATTGATTATTATCAATTTTATTTAGTGATTGTGAGACATTAAAATTCTGTTAAGCTCGGGGACTACACCAATGTAAGACTAGGGGGAGTTTTCTCCATTAATTTAAAATCCATTTGAAATTGTGAAACATCGTACTCAAAGATTTATTGTGATTCAAAATAAATAACAATATCTTATTAGTTGAGAAATAGGAATTTTGACAATACAGTGTTGTTAGTAGTAAAATTGTTGTTGTTGATTGTCAACTTTAACAAACTGAAACAAGTGTATTCGGGGTCACCTGTGGTGTAGTAGTTAGCATAAATTCTATGCCCAAGATTTCGGGTTCACAGCCCTGCAGATGACATCAGGATTTTTTAAAAGGAGAAAAAAAATCCAAACAATGGGCTTTGCTGTCCTTTGTAAGGGACGTAAAATATAGGACTGAAGCCTTGTGGTGCCAAATAATCGCTAAAGATTTCGTTTATTTCATGTTTATTAATCAGAATAAAACTTATAGTAAACGAACAATAAAACTAATATGTTTCACAAGTATTTTTTCAATAAAGAAAATTGTCATAAAATATACCCTGAGGTCACCTTTGGTGTAAACGTTAGCATAACAACCTTAGATTTTGTTTTTAAGAGTTGAAATAGGAGGGAAAATCCTTCTACCTACTAAGCCCAAGATCGCGGATTCGTAGCCCAGCAGGTGGCCCTAGGATTTTTTTAAGGGAGTAAAAATGATAATGCCGTCCTTCGGAAGGGACATTCAACAGGAGTCCCAAGCCTGTACAATGTCAGGTACTCGTTAAAAATTCCTATCCTAATTAAACCTGGATAGGCAATATTTAGGACTCCTGCTGTAGCATCGTCTGATTGGCCATAATAGCGTAAAGTGACGTTAAAGGAATAATTATTATCATTCTTCCATTGTCTCCTTCGGTGGTCGCTATAAGAAACTATCTATATGTCTCAAATTTAATCATTTTGTGTAAGTAATTCTTTATTGTTCTATGCACTTTTACAGTGAGTATTTTTTTTATTAAAACCTTTTTTTCTGGCAGCTACAGGATGACTTATATTAGTATATTATATTGAAAATGAGGGACTGAGGTACTGTAAAATGTAAAAAAAAAAAAAACATTAATTTTTTATTCAAACAAATCAATATGAAAGTTTTTTATAATTAAAATTTCAAGATAAAGTATCAAGATTTTGTTGAAAAAAAAAATATATATATATAGTTGGCTTAGATTTTGATACTTTTTTATAAATTATTAAAAATGTAAATTGTCTTTTCTCATTAGTATAATACAAGGTAATGTGAAAAATGTTAAGTATTAGTAATGTTTTGATTAATATATGTAAAATTATGATAATTTTAACAATATGTCTTATAATATTATAAGCCCTACCTAAATTCATATCTTGTTGGTATGAATGTACATATGTATGTCTGAAGATATGTGAGTATGCTAGTGTCCCTGAAACTTTAATGATATTGATAATAATAAAATATTTATTTGAGAATATTCAAAATTAGACATGTATTGTACGGGTGCTCTTTGTAAACTTCTCTTGCAGTTGAAACTTTAAAATAAAAGGTATCATGTTGATCATTGATAAATACCAATTAAAATAAGTAATAAAGAGTGTTTTATTGGCAAATTATAAACTCCCTGATAGTCATCTAATTTTAATATGATAATGAAACAAAAGCATGAGAAAAAAAATACTTAAGACAATTTTATGTTAACTCTGTTGTGGGTTCTGTTTATAAGTTTTAAGTCTTAAAGTATGCAGCAGTATTTGTCATTTCATCTAAACTCATTGTGGAGGGATGAGATGAAAATTCTTATAATTTCTACTCATTATGTACACACCGAATTAGGTGAAAATTTCAAATTCCAAAGATTTGCGTGAAAATGAAATATTATTTACAGTTGGGAATTTAATACTTAAAGCCTTTTAATATGCTTTTTAGCATCTTCCAAGACATAGGTACCCATATTTTTTTATTACTCATAAGAAAAAATAAACAATTTTAATGTCAAAATTTTTTTTTGCCTCAATATTTGCATATTAGAAAAGGAAAAGAAAACATGGGCAGATATCAATTTAAAGAAAGATCTCATGGAGGTTGTTGAAGAAAAGAAACGGAAAATGAAGGAAGAATCTATAAAAAATATACGTAAAGCTGAAAACGCTAGGCAGAATCTCCCTTCATTGCGTAAGTTGCTAATTCAATTTTAAGTTTTTAAAAATTAATTTAAAATACTGATAAATATTACATATAGTGTTAGCATTTGTTCTAATAATGCAATGGAGATATATTTTTTAAAGTGTTTTTAATCAGCATGCGTACGGAGTAGGGGAATGTGGTGCAAGTGCACAGGCCTTTGCAGATAATTCAGTCATAGCTTTAGTAGCCTTGGAATCCTAATTTTTCATTTTTAACACAAAAATTATTTTAAATATGTAAAATTTATTCATTAAACAGCTTAAAGAATATTCCTTCGTTTTACATTTGCTGGGAACTATGAACCAGCTACTTTGATTCATATACCCACTCTTGGCTGCATACTTCCATGATGAGAAAAGTGTATATTTTACTAAACATGAGTTTGGTATGTATCTTAAATGAATAATTCTTGGTGTATGTGCATGTTAAGCTATCTTCGTATAGGCTCCTGGCTTTAATGCATTATATCTAATATCCTGCATAAAGAATCGACTTGTTCGTTGATTTGATGAAATAGTGAGAAAATTGTAGGCAGTAGACAGGAATGTCATAAACATATTTATTCCCAACAGCCGTCAGCAAGGTGAGATCGATCAATTTTATAGCCAATGGTAACAGATAGCAATGCATGTGAAGATGAAGAAGAACCGAGAAAATTTTTCAGAAATTAGGTTAGCTTATTAATGTAATAGCAAGGTCAAATTTCTGAGTCCATTAATATTCACCATCAACCTGACACACAATTACTCATAAAGTATATTATATCCCTTACCTATCGACATTTTTTTTTATGTAATTTAAATATTTTTTTTAGTTTTAATTAAAAAACAGTAAATTTTCTTTCACTCCAGAAAAAATTTTCTTTCACTCCTAACTTCCTTTTGATTTGTTTGTACTTCAAATTTATTACATCACTGTACTGTTCTGTCAGGATTTCTACAAATCTCATGTTTTAGTACTCTTTTTATTTGGTATTGATCTTTCTACTCCAACAGCATTTATTTATAACATTATTTATAAGCGTTTATTTATTATTTTAGGTTTGGCATTATATGGTGTTTGATTGTTTTAATTCCCTTTGATACCTTTCCCTTAATACTACTCTCATTTCTGCAAGGCTATATAATCTGCTGTAAGGCAAGGGCACTCCTCCGGGTGGTCTACAGAGCTTGTTACAAAATTCTATTCACACAGTGGACAGCGAATTGGTGATAAAAATGGGAAAAAATATTTTATTGCAGTCATGCTCTTAAATGTATAAGTTAAGTGTTAAGGGACTTAAGTGATAAGTATTGACTATTATCTCTTAGGATCAGGTTATGTTTAATTTCTATTTTAATAACATCTGTTGAAAATATACTTGGTTAGAGTAAAATAAAGTCAGTTCATATCAAACAGTGTGGCGTATTTATGCCCAAATTGCTCACCCAGCCTCTATAAAGTGTGTATATAGGAAAAATTATACATTATACCCAGGTAGTAAGTGTGTATATAGGAAAAATTATTTATATATACGCACACACACACACACACACACAGATAGAACAGAATAAATAAAAATTGTTATTCTGGGTCCATGTAAAATAACAATAGTGTAAAAACATTTCTAGAAAATGATGCATAAAAGAAATTACAAATATTTTTATTTTAAATCACAACGTTCATCCTTTAGGCAAAAACGTGATCATTATAAATAATTATTTACGTTTCCCAATTAAAAGTACTTTTGTACAATGTCATATGAAAGACCTATGCTGTCTGCAGAATGATTAAGAAGGAATCAAAGGCTGAAAGAAGATAAAGGGTAGGAAAGAACACTTTGAGGAAAGAACAGCTGAATTGTTGTTGTGTATTTGTAGTCCAGAAATGGTATACATAAATAATAATTATACTGTCATACAACACACACAAAAAATGTCTAAAAACCTTCTTGAGAAAAACACAAAGATTGAATTGTAAATGCCTTATAATAAAAAAATAATTATAATTCATTATAATTTCTATGCTATACTAATGAACAAAGCAAAAAAATGATATGCATAAATTATATTGAAACATCTTTCTAAAATTAGATGTGTCCTATCCTCTTTTTTTTTGAGTTTATGGTCTGTGTTTACAATAGCAACTAAAAAAAAACAAATTACCATTTCTTCCAAATATGATTATCATTGCCATCACAACCTTAACCATAAAGAAATCATATTCAAATAAAATCCCTATTCTGAGAAGTCCGTTTCTGTTCTTATTAAGAAAAATCTTTACGTCAACAAAATAGTGTGCTGTCTTCAGAAATAAGTTTATGGTTGATCACTATGCTTTCAGCTTTTAAGGTGAATAGGGTATTTGGAAGGAGAGTTTCATTTATATATCTCAATAATACAATGTTATAATTTTTTAAAATTATTATCAATAATTTATTTTGTGATTTCATAATTGTATCTCTTGGAGATCATAATGGATTTTAATAAAAATTGAAAACATATAATTTAAAACTTCTTGAATTTACATTAATTAATAGATAACATAAGTTACTAAAACTGGTACTTTTTTTCCCCTGTAGCATTATCCATATTCCATTGAAAAAATTTAAATTCTTTTTAAATTTGGAATTTATGTTATGGAGAATAACATATTAAATATCAGCTAAAATAAATTACTTCTACTTGTAGCATCAAATAAATTAGGGTTCTATTATAATTAAATACGGATTAATTTTTTATTCAGTTTTATATAAATCAAGGAGTTGGAGGAGAACAAGACTGGTTGTAGCGCCGTTATAATAATAATTTATATAAATCAAAATAACATAAAATTTCAGACATAGTTGTTTATTGGAAAAGATAGTTAACTTACAATACTAATCTATGTAATCTTTAGGCATCCTTAATGGAAGCTAATTGAGATAAGAATCATCCATAAAAATTTATTCTTTAATAATCATACCTATTATATTCTATGATAATTACAAACTACAGATTATAATTTGATTCAAGATCACTTTCTCTTTACTTATAGTTTAGATAATACAATAAGTGGTACTAATATTAATACAGACATATAGTATTATAACATTAATTTTATTTTCAATTTTATTTCTCAGCGTTTTACTGAAGAATATCAAGAGTTTCTTTCACTAAATAACAGCTTATTGAATTCCAAGAAGACTTCGGAAGAAATAAATTTTATTATTATAAGCATTGTTTTTTAATTATTTATATTAGTAATTTTTTTTTTACTTTATTTTGTATATATTTTTTCGCTTGTATATATTTATTTATACATTTATTTCGTTTATATCATTGATTTTTTATGGAATGATTGTAAGCTACATAGCACCATTACTTATTGCCCACAAGAGGCAGATTGTAATGCTTCAATAAAGTGTTTTCTTCTCTCTATATTAGTAATTTTTTCTTTGAAAAAAAAATAGAACATTAAAAACCCTAAAGGCTTATTTGAAACTATAATAAAAATTTTAAATCCAGAGCCTTTAGTAAAAATTTACTACAAACTTATACAGGAAAATTAATACATTTTTATTTAAAATGTTTTTGCCTTAATAATTAGGATGACCATCATACGACCTATTTGGACTTACGGAGTAGAGCTATGGGGCTCCACTAAGCCATCGAATTCCTCTCGTATCCAATCCCTACAATCCAAAATCCTTCGTAAAATCCTCAATGCTCCCTATTTTGTTAAGAATAAAGTCATCCATAACGACCTTAATGTCCCTTTTGTTGCTGATTTGGCCCGAACCCGGTATCTATCCTTTCATAGCAAACTTCATTCCCACTCAAACCCTCTAGTTTCAAACCTAGCTTCCTCTTCAATTCCCGATAATCCTCCGAGGCGTCTGAAAAGAAGATGGCCACGTGACCTTCTTATTTGAACTTTGATTTGAGTACTACCAGTGGGTAGTTTCTCTACTTGTCATTCTCATGTCATTATGTAACATGCATTCTATTTACTTGTTGTATAATTGTAATACAGTTGTAAATATCAATAAATAAATTAAAAAAAAAAAATAATAAAATAAATAATTAGGAGAGAAACAGTACACAAAAAAAAATATTAACTATAATTTTCATATCAAGAGGTTAGTGGAAAATTACCATCCAAAAGGCATTAAATATCTAAACTAAACAGGAAAAAGAAATATCTGTCGATATTGGGTTGCATTTGGGCCTTGGAGATTGTGGGATGTTTCCTCTGGTTAGTGTCTTGCTGCATTTTGAGGTTAGGATGTGCTTTATTCTTGTATTTTTACAAAAGATAAAAAAGCTATTCTTCTCTATCTGCCCTGATGATAATGCCTGAATGGTTGGAATTAAGGCTTTTTGGTTGGGATTTTTCCACTAGGGCCTTAACATGTATTTTATGTCCCTTCTCAGCTTTCGCTCTTTAATATTAATATGATTTTGCGCATTTAAAATGAGTGATAAGTAAACATGTATACTAGGTTTATCCAGTTTTTATCCTGTGCTGATGATGTAGACATTGTGGGGCACTCCCTTTTGGCATTGCTGATTCAACTACTTATTACTTATATAAAACTCCTTAAAGATAGAAAAACTTAATAAGATGATTTCAGAAGTTGGATAAAAAAGGAATAAATTGCAGATCTCCTGAGGCCACAAAGCCAGAATGTTTTAAAATGTTATAATTATGTTTTGAAATTTTTAAATTGTATAAATTATTTTTGAATCATTCATTCAAGTGAGTAAAAAACCTTTTTCCAGTCAAAAAATTGTTTTTCTTTATTTAAAAATACGTTTCGACTTATTTAGTCTTTTTTGATTTTCTTTTCTTATAAGTCTATTTTTATTTAATATAAATATTTTTACTCATAAATTTGTACATAGTGTAAAAATTAATATGTATAAAGTATATCAAGTTTGTTTATGTACGAGCTGAGCGGCCGATGCTTAAACAGACTTGCTTATATATTACGGCAACTCGCACCACCAGACGGGATTAACGCACAGTGCAGAGTTCACCAGTTCTGCAGTTCCGTTCGCAGTGTACCCAGTGGAATAATATTGGGACCGTGTCCTCACTTCTTCACTCCATTATCTCTCCGCGTAGGAACAATCAATGCGATTCTGGTCGTGATGTACTGTAAACGTTTTTATCATTATTATTTTCAAAATACATTTAATTTTTATTAGCACGTTTTTGTATGGTATATCATTATTTGGTTATGTTTTTTTTATTTTTTATTTATTGCAATTATTATGTTTTTTTCAATTTATGGTCATTAGTATTGTTTTGTTTTTTGTCATTAGTATGTGTGCGTGAGATACAATTATTGTTTTCATTTTTGGTTTTCACACAAGATATCATTTATTTTGATTCAGCAATGAATATTTTATGTTATTTTTTTGTTTATATAAATCTCATTATTTTATTTTGATGAAGAGCCCATTGCACTATCCAGCCATCAGACTCTAACACAACATTTATGTGACGGTTCGTGCTCAACCTTTTAATTTGCGAAAGGCAGGCGGCCGCCACAAGATCTGTGAATATTTTGCAAATAGAGAGACTTCACCAAGTAAGGAGGACTGAAAATGAGATTGATTATTTCAGAATCACACTGGCTAATATTCACAAATGTTAATTTTAAAATTATCCATTGTTGGTAAATTCACCAGAACGTCACCTCAGAATATTTTATATGCTGCTTCTAATATTTTATACATTAACTGATACAGAGGAAAATAAAAGAATCTAGGAATAAATGTTAGGAAAATAATTAAAATAAAGCAATTAAGTAATATAATGTACTTTATTAAAAGTGTAAATTTTTAGCTAATTGCTTAAAAATATTCTGCACAAGATAAATGAATTGGACATTAATTAATTATATGGAATATAACATCAGACTTAATTCATCACAACGTCAAGTTACCGATAAGAAACTACTAACATAATACATATATACAAGCTGAACATATAACAAAATATATTATTTATTTATTTGTCAATGTAAATGTTCAAAGGTAATGGACAGAACAATAAAATCTGTTATAGTAAAAATGTTAATTTTATTGAATAACTATTACTCAATTTCAATATACTTCTGAGCAAAAAGGCACATGTAGAATCGGATGCTACAATTCATGTTTATAAGTACATCGTTGAATTAATGGTACCATATTTATATGTGAGTTATGTGTATCACTAAAGATGTTACTGTAGAACCAAAACATTTTGAACCTTCATATATTGAAAATCTTTCCTTGTTGATTTATTTATATTAAATAAATTAGATATATTAATCAATTTAAAAAAATAAATTACATTTAATAAAAATGAAAATTCATCTAAAAACCTTTGTGTAAATGTTTAAATGTTTTAGATAACAATGATTCGTATAGTAAAATTCATTTCTGAAAACAAAAATTAAAAAAAAAATTTTTTTTGAAACAGATAATATTATTTAAAGTTGACAATGATCTTAAATGTATTTTTTTAATGTCATGACGAAGCGGTCTATTAAAAAATAAAAAACTGTTAATAAAAACAAAGAACAAAACTCATTGAGCATGTCAGAACAGATTTGAGGTTTTAGCACAACATAATTTAAGCTTCTATTAAGAAATGAATACCCCCATAAGAATCTTTGTTGTCCAATTTGTAGAAGTTCTACTATAATTCTTTTACTCATGTTTTCTTTATATTTCACATTCTACAAAAATGATTTAATCCTTTCAGTGCCACAAACTGACAATCTCTTCAACATGATCGGGGTTACAATTAATTATGGTTGCAGTGTATTTGATATCTGTTCCACAAGTTGTCACTTCAAGTCGAGCAACAACAAGTTTTAACTTTTCATTTGTTTCATTTTTAATATTATCCAATAATATAAGCTATTGTGAGCTTTAGTATAGGAAAGAGACTTTAATTATGTGTAATGAGTAGATTTCGGTAAACATTTCATCAAGAAATAAAAGTTTCTACTAAAATTTCGAAGTACAAATGATATATGTTTCTTTAACTTTTATTCTTGATGAAATGATTACCAAAGTGTTCTCATTACCCATCATTAATTTCTCTTTTCCATACTAAAGCTACAGAAAATACTAAAAGGGAAACGAATGAATACTCAGCTCTGAGTGACAACCTGAGGAATAATTACCGTGCATTTTGTTAATCAATGTAATAAATAGCTGCCAGGAAAGGTGGAAAATCTGTATATCAAATATTTATATCACTCATAAAAACACTATCAATATTTTAATGTATATTGAACCAAATTTTTAAAAAACTAAAATTAGTATTAAATTACTTGTTAATATATTATACAACTGATAAGTACACTCAAAAGAGTTTTACCATTTGCTATTCATGGAATACATTTTATTCAAGAAAGGTCTGTGGAGAAAAACTTCGGAAGCTAAAAAGAATAACTTAACATTTTTTTCTGATTTATCTTAATTCAATTGGTAATTAATTTTTAATTAATACTTCAATTTAACAATAACTATGAAAACTATATACATCAGTATAAGGAATAAATATCAATAACAACTTGAAAGGTTTGTCAATACTGAAGAAAAAAAAATTTGGAAAATCAAACAGCATATCTGAAACTATCCATATTATTGAATATTACATGAAACTATTGAATATTACTTTATTCAATAATGAAGGATTCATCAAGGGATACATTTCTGATAAATATGAAATTAATAAGAACACGAAGGAGGACTATTTTGCTGAGTAGTGATAATTACAGCCACAAGAATAAGATAAATCAGAAAAAAAAAAGTTGTGTGTCAAAGCTGAATAAGGATGTAATAATTGATAAAATTAAATTTAATATATTTGCATAATGTTTACTGATTCTGCACCTCTTACAAAATAAACAAAGTATTAAGTTCACATACCTTGAAAATATGTTCACAAATGAATGCAAGTTTGTTGGAATAATATGGCATGCTTAAAGAAATAAATGACGTGTAAATCAGTGTTGAGTATGTTTGATACAAAACATAAAAATTTAGTTCAATATTCAAAATATTAGAATAAATTATTGACACTGAAAAGATTATATAGTTTAGTATAAATATAGAAATGCAAGATGTAACAATATCCATTTAAAAAATAAAGTTTTCATTAATTAAAACTAAGTGCTCTTATTCTTTTAGTATACCATTTAAATTCTTCATTCCGAATTGGAATTTAAAAAATATTATTTCTGTATCACTTTGAATTATTTCATTAGCAACTTAACTTGATTAAAAATAGTAATTAAATCTGCTGCTCTTAATAAACATCAGATATCAACAGAGGCATAAATTGCAAATCTGTCTTAACAATAAGTTTAACAATCTTTGATTACCTCCCGTATATGTATGCAAATTGTAATCTATCATAAAAATTTAACCAGTCTCAGATTCAGAGGATTATCAATTCTTCTTTGGTGGGAAATCATTAATCCACTCTAAAACATCAGCATCGTCGTTTACATTACATTGCTCTAACACATTATATTTATCTTTTAAATGTAGAATTGTCTCCAATATGTGAGGCGGAACATCAAGGCGATCTTTTTTACGGCATAGAAAACAGATAGCTTTGTAAATCTTGTCAGACTGAAATGAAAATTCATCCATAAGCCATACTTTTAAATAAGACTTCAATTGAGGTTTGATCAAATCGACTAGTTCTAGTAAAAGATAAGCAAATGTCAAATCTTCAGCTGTGAAAGCGTATAGCATCATCAATAATAGATATTGTGATGGCCCGATCTCTACTAGAATATCATTTGAATCGTACGAAGAAGCTTGCAAAGCCATATCGATAGCATTGGCTGCTCTCCTTTG
The DNA here is from genome assembly GCA_037127475.1 of Arma custos. NCBI lineage: Eukaryota > Metazoa > Arthropoda > Insecta > Hemiptera > Pentatomidae > Arma > Arma custos. The sequence continues at coordinate 44,622,565 of CM073765.1, forward strand.
CAAGAGTCCATTCAAAAGATTGGAAATATGCTTATGAGATTCAAAATCTTTTAATGATATTTTCTTCTTTTCCGGGCTATCTACAGGCATAATGATGTTTATCACCTCATTACCATTCTGAAAAAAAGAGGAAAAAGATCTATCAAAAATAAAAATATATTACCTAGGGATTATGTATACATATATACAGTTGCTCCTCAATTAAACATTTCCACTAGCCTAATAAATTTGATCAGAATGACTAAGTCTGATTTAGATGTGTCATCCAGGTATAAAATGATCATATATATATTAATAATAGAGATAATGATTAGAGAGCTGAAGTGAAAAGGGAATCATCTCTGCCAACTGATGTTACTTTGGGCTAAGAAAACAGTTCATCAGCCGCATTCATTATAGACAGACTAAACTCGATCTATCTAGAATCCTTATACATTCTGTTCTGCTATATGGATCTGAAACTTGGTTCCTGGCAAAAGCAAATGAATCTCCTTATCTTTGAACTAAGAATATTTGGTGGAGTGTTTGTGGGTGAGATTAGGAGAAAAAATTAGAAGTATACCATGTACTTACAGACCTTGATATCATCCAGATTATAAAATTAGGCAGATTGCAATAGAACATCTTGCACAGATGGAAGAAAATGAAGTAGCAAAGAGAATGCTTATTGAACCACTTTATGGGGCCAGGAAAAGAGGAAGGCCTAAACTGAGGTAGATTGACGGAGTGGTGGCTCGAGGGAGATACTTGGTGTATACAATAGGATGACAAGTGCATGGAATTGTGATGATTGTCGGAGGACAGGACCCGCTATGGGAAAGAATTATCACAATAATAATAATCTAGTAGAGTACCAAACAATTGGTTCCAAGTAATATAATAAAGATGAGGCAATGGTTGACCATAGACATCCTGAGTAATGTGAAAAATGGTCATAGTGAGGTCATTTAATATGACATGAGAGTAAGGTAATTATCATACCCCTGACCACATTACCCAGTAAAACAATAAAATAAACTTCCATCAAAAGATTTTCTATTTATGCAGTTCCATATTAAGGACCAACAGTATGTAATCCTGTTCAAAGTCTAAAGCTGAAGGGAAAAAACTAACTTTTCCTATTCAGTACTTAAATTCAAATTTAACAAAAAAAAAATGTAAATATACAGACTTGGTTTTATCAATGACTACAATGTTATAATAATAAATCAATTATTTATTTATCTACAAACAAATCAATGTAACCATTTATATTTCTTTTTTCATTTAATATTATACCTTGTTTGGAAAAAAAATTTAAAGCCCATGTTTTCAATAAATGATATTATTTTAAACAAGTGCATGCTTGTATATATTAACATTGGAATAAGAATTAGGCCATTAAACGAAAACATATATTGTCATTACTATATATGAAACGTAATTAAATTATACAAATATTAATTTACTTGTGAAAACATATAAGATTACTCTGGAAAATGATAACTTCTAAAAACCATAATTACCTACCTATAAACAACACACGCAAACTTGACAACTGAGCTTAATCATTCGTTCCTGAAGGACAACAGTAATTAAGAGGTCAGTATCAGATAATGTTTAGAAGACTGATACTCAACTATGATAAATAACTTTTTTAATATTTTTATTTTTGAAGAAAAAAGATTTGTCCAGGCCGGGATTTGAACCCGGGTCACCCACATCACTAGCGTGGTGCTCTAACCAACTCTAAGTCGGACGTGGGCGACCAGGTTTCGAATCCCGGTCTGGACAAATCTTTTCTTTTCAAAATAAAAATATTTAAAAATTATAACAATTATTAAAAAAATAAAATGTATGAAAAATGACGATAGTTTCTTAAACATTTATACTCATTCATGTTCGGAAAAGAAAGAAATCTTAAAGGAATGTTGACAAACGAATAGAGAGTTGTAAAATAACATTTCATCTGTAAATGCAACATTTAATGGAAAAATATATTCAGTAATTACATGTTTCACTTGCTTAGGCTTGACAAAAGGATGAGCGAACCTTAAGTTTGTAATTAGGTGACAAATATTAATTTTCTTCCTCAAGAAGATGTAGAAAAGTCATTGTATTCTTAGCTTTTTAATATCAACATATCGCCTAATAGAATTTAAAAAAATATATATTTATTGAAATTTTCAACTATATGCAGAATACATCCAGTAAATATAATGAAAGATAAATCATGTCCCGACATAAAGGCAAGTACAGAAACCACCCAGTGGTAGTACTCAAATAAAAAGTTCAACTTAGAAGGTCACGAGGCCATCTTCTTTTCAGATGCCTCGGAGGATTATCAGGAATTGAAGAGGTTGCGAGGTTTGAAACTTGTAGGTTTGAGTTGAAATGAAGTTTTTCATGAAAAGATTGATATCAGATTCGGGCAAAATCAGCAACAAACGGGACATTAAGACCATTTTGGATCACTTTGTTCGTAACAAAGTAAGGAGCATTGAGGATTTTGGATTGTAAGGATTGAATACGAGAGGAATTCGATGGCTTAGTGGAGCCCCAGAGTTCTATTCCGTATGTCCAGAAAGGTCTAATGATTATCATATATATTAGTCCTTTGTAATTATTTGGGAGCTCAGAGCGTTTGTCTAGTAAATGTTGAAATAGCCTGAAACGACGAGCTTTTTCTTGTCGTTTCAGTATAAGGATTCCAAGTTAAGCGTTTTTCAAGGTGTAGTACTAAGTACCGGACCTGTTCTATAGGAATCAGTGAGATGTTATTAAACGATACAGGAGGACAGGAAGTCGTTGGTTTACGACGGAGGGTAAAGGTGATTTGATGAGATTCGTGGGAATTTACTTTAGTTTTGACACCAATGGTCAAGTTCAGTGATATGGGATTGAAAAGTACGGGATGCCATAGCTGGATCATTATTAAAAATTGAAAATCATAATTGAAGTTTTCGGATTCTTTTTCTTCTCGAGTTGCTTTAATCATTGATTGAATGTTAACGACAATTAAGGCATACTCATTTCGTAATTGTGCAATATATGTGTGTGGACTCATAGTTTTATCCATTTTAGTATCAGTTCCGCAGGTTGTCGCTTCAAGTTGAATCACAAATTTTAACTCTTAATTCGTTTCCTTTTCTTTAATTCGTATTCTCGAAAATAAATATAATTATGAGCTTGGGTATGAAAAAAAGTAATCATTTCTTGATGAAAAGATTACTGAAATATACACATTTCCCATAGGTACGCTCGTTTTCCACACTAACGCTCACGATTATTTGTACTTTGGGAGAAAATAGAAAAAGAAACAAATAAAAAATTAAAACTTGTGACTCAACTGGAAGCGACAACCTTCGGAACTGATTCCTTCATTTCCATCGTTTGTTCTTTAGCTACCAGTATTTCTTTCTCTCGATGTTTCTTAAACCATTACCTTTGTTTTAAGCGGCTTAATCTTCATTAATGTTGTTTTACTTCGATATTTGATCAGACTCCAAACTAAACTTACTGGTAAGGGCGAACACAAGTTACGTTTTTTTTCAAGTTATTGACATTTCCAAGTAAAATGTTTTGAAGAAATATTAACTTGTCATGAATTTAATTTGCTCTAGTTTGCCTTTGCAAATAACTTCAATCAAAGAGATGTTCTGACCTCTTTGGTTTGATATCGCATTATAACCTGCTAACCCATCCTCTTTTACATATCATATACTTTCATGTAGTATTGGATTTTTTAATTGTGTAATATATTCAGTGTGATGACTCTATATCACTTTGGTAATTGCCTAGCCTTAGTTTATGTACCCTATCACCTGACTTACAAATATTCAGGGCTGTAAGTGCAATATTTACAACATTATTATTTCATGTTGATTGCTTTTGTGTTCTCTTGCATTTAAGATAGTCATATCCAATTATTGATTTAAATTTTTCAATATTTTTTAACAACACCTTTTAACTAAATCTTGGTAAATTTGGTCCTCACATTTTACACACTCCTATTTAAAATACAAAATTAGAACTGCTATTGATCATCCATGCTAAGATAAGGGTAGCACAGTTTACTGATAAAGTCTTAATCCCTGAATTGAGACTAGCTTTAGACGATAAATATGTATCCTGTTTTGTATTTTTATTCATTTAACATCACTTTATACGAATCGAACAATGCTTCAGTGGGAGTAAGCTACCCAGGTATAATTAGAATAGGGATCATTAACTTGTATTTGGCATCGTACAGACTCGTAACCCATTTAAAGTTGCTTCCGGAGCACGGCATGACTAAGGAGTTTTTACTCCCTTATAGAAATCCTAAGGCTACCTGCCAGGCTGCGATACCGTGATCTTGGATGAAGAAGATTGTTATGGTAACTACTAGACCACAAGTGATCCTATGTACCCTGTAATCAGCTTAGTATTTACACTCTGACTGTGTAGTGCTTAAAATGGGTGTCCTTAATTGGAGGAAAAAACTGGTGATATGTAATCTGGGCCAGTTCACCTCCCTGATTTCTTAAAAGTCTTTTATTTCCAGTATTTAAATAATTGGATTGGTGCATTTCCCCTATCAGAGTAAATAAACTACATTAAATACATTTTTTGTGGCAAATGCAAATAAAGAATGAGTGATAACTTAACAATTTATTTTTTAGGTTTAATTAATAATATGATTTTAACTTGATTGTATTGTAATTGTTTCAGGTCTGAATATGGAGCATTTTGGAAATGTATACAAGCGGGTGGCATATATATTATCACACAGTTGTGTAAAATGTTGCTTTTAGCCACATTTTTTCCCACTACAGAAACTAATATTCATGGTCATGTTGATATATTTGGGGTAAATTAATCATATTGAATTTATTTTCTTAAGTATATTTAAAAATATTTATTTTAATCATTATTAATTTTATATTATTTTTATAATTATATAATAATCTTAATTTTATTATTATATTATAGGAATGGCTAAAAGGTACAGTTGAGCTAGCTGATTTAGTCGGACTTTACGCAGTATTATCAAATATTCCTGGGAAAGGTCATGCAAAACTCCTAACCGCAGGCCTCGGCTGGGCTGGAGCCGAAGCTGCTCTTACTCGATTTGTTCCCTTATGGATAGGAGCGAGGGGTGCTGAATTTCATTGGCGCTATATTCAAGAAAGCCTCGAATCCAACATCAATTTAGTATGCTCAAATTCTATCTCTAAAATGAATAAACATGAAATTTGATCGTTTTTATTAATTTAATATCTAGGCGCACCCTCATTAAATAATAGGTCCTGAGAAAAGTTATGTCTGTTGTGTCATCTCATGTTTTAACTTGAAACAAGCTTTATTGCATTAGAACATTTGGGTGCATTTATAAGAAAAATGCACAAAAACTACATGCTTTTGAGATGTGGTTGTGCAGACGATGAGAAAGGAAAAAGAAATGATGATTGCTATAAAGAAATGCAAACTGCAAAACCTGTTATACATAATCTGTGTTACAATAAATATGCCTTATTGCAGCTGATAATGCTGGGAAAAATTTAAGGAAGAAGAAATGCAGGATGGAGAATACACTCCTGGCAGAGAAACATAAGAAAATGGTTTCAGTGTTCTACAAAACAGCTTTTTATATCTGCCGTATTCGAAATTGGAATAGCCCCAATGATTGCTGACACTCAGAACGAAGATGGTACTTAAAAAAGAAGATAAGAATTCTAGATGTGTCAAAGTAATTCACTCAAGCCATTCTCTAGTTCTTCACTGTTTTTCTTGAATTGATGTATTGAATTAGTTTGATATTTTCTTTTTATGATAAATTATTGCACACTTTAACATTCGGAACTATTAATTGACGCATCTGTTATAAAAAGGTTGGGCAAGCGTGAAGAATCAGTGCAAGAATCTACAATTAATTCTATATTATTTTTTTTTTTTAAATAAAACAATCTCGTTCCTTTGTGCCCTCTGTCCTTATAAATTTTATGTACATTAATATAAATCTGCACATTATTACTTCACTGAATGTTGATTATTTACATTCAAATCAACAAAACCTTAATTGTGAATACCTAATAGTACAATGAACATTTTTGTGAATTATACAATAAATCATGAAACAGGCCATAGTTGTCTAAATGTTTTTGTTTTTTTTCATAAAATGTTATCATTTTTGGAATAATATGGAATATACCTATTGTGTAACCAGCTCATTATTCACGTCTCACTTATTTTTTTTATTTTCTAGGCCAATCACATTGCTACAGTCGCTCTTGTTTGGCTTTGGTCAAGACACGATCTCTCAAAAACAGCTGTTCCAGTTGTCACAGCGATGTTGCTTCTTTCATCATACAAGCCACTTTTGCTACAACTGATCCTGCCCGTTGCAATATGTCCTTGGATTGCTCTACTAATCAAAGCTGGATATACATTGCTTCTGGCATTTCCGACTCTAAAAATTTATGCCGGTCTAGCCGAGAGCATCGGAATTTATTGATCTAGATTATTCGGTGATTTACAAATCTTTCTAGATGAAATGACTGATTTGAGTTATCGTAATTTAATTTTTTTATAAGTTCAGTTCAAGAAGAAAAAACACAGGTCACATTTATTATGTGTTTTATAAAGACTGACTTATTTATTCTAAATTGGTACAAAATATCTTTAGAAATTTCATCTAATTGTCTATATATTTATCTTTTCATAAATATGTTTATGTAGATAACGAAGTTGATATAATTTATTTAACTAAAATATGTAAATAAGCAATATTTGAATTTATTCATATTTTAAAATAATATTTAAGAAGCTTACCATTAAATTAATGGTATAATTAAATTATCAAATATAAAAGATAGGCATAAATTACAAAAGTATTGAATGATATGATAGTATAAAATAAACTGTTTTTATGTCTATCATTTCCTTAAGTCCAAATGTGAAATCTCCAGCAATATTGTCTTAAAGTCATTTCGACATTGTTAGTACCTAATGTTACATTGTCTGTTAAAAGAAAATCCTTTTTATATACAATATTTAAATGTTTCATTGATCTGATCCCATATCATATTTGTAGAAAATAAAATTTGGAAATATTTTTCACTAGTAAAAAGTGTACAGAATTGTATTTTTATGTTAATATTTAATCTGTTGTTAGTGCTTAAGGTACTGCTTCGGAATACTGCTGCTTTATCAAGTGCCATCTAGCAATATTCAGAGAAACCAACCACTTTAATAAATTCAGCTATGAGATTCGTAGTAATTTGTAATTGCTAAAATTTTTATTGTATCAATTTGCTAGTTGAGATCGCTCTAAGAAAAATAAAATCCTGAGGACCTTTTTTAAGTTATTGCATTTCAAGAACTTCTAAAATTATCAGTTCAGAGGAGAGATAGAAGTGAGATGGACTGGATTTAATAGAATGAAGCTAAAAAGAGTTTCAGATGCCTTTTACAACTTTCCCAAATTGTGGAAATCCCATGCTACATCAAATAGTTAACAGTGGTATTCAAAGACTAATTTTTCCAGAGGCTATGGTTACAGTTATTTTAAAATTTGTTAATTTCAGTTTAAAATAATTTAATTTTAAAGAGAAAATTAAAAATAAATTTATAATTTGTATAAATGTGTGGGTCCAACACTAGTGTGTATGATATGATCCTAGAGAAAATAGGTATGGGCGCCTACAAAACTGTCCTGTTAATTTTTTTTTTTTTTTTTTTTGTAAAAGTGTGGAAGGACTTACAAATCCTAGACTTATGTGTTATAATGCTTTGTTTAAAATCATCTGGTAAAGAAAGGAAGTTAGGGAATACTGACTGCAGAAAGAAGAATAGAATCGCTTCCAGCTTATGGTAATACTTGGCAGTATACAGCACTTCTGGATAAATAAATAAAGTTATTGAGCAGTAAATAATATGTTAAGAATTTTGCTACAAGTGTTCAAGAGAGTGCACAGCACACAAGGTTTTAGACAGTAGTGGATGGTGGAAGATATAGAATATCCCTTTTATAATTTATGAGAAAAAATGCCATAAAATCGTCAAGAAATTTTTTCCTTTCTCTCCCAGTGTGGAGATTCATTTAGGCATCCCTGTCCCTCAGAGTACCCAAATCTCTCATATCTGTTTCCCTGCTGATCATCCTAGCATGAATATGAGGTCTTTAACCTGTTGCTCAAGCTTCATAGAAACCTTCTGGGCTCTCTATATTCTTCCATTCTTCAAACATGGCCATACTACTTAAGCTGTTTTTCTGGAGTTTATATTCCAGTGTCTGGATGTCTAAATCTTCTCAAGAAATAAGCCAAAGGTTCGGTGTTTTTGAAATAAGGAAATAAACATGTAAACTATAAAAATAATAGAACTTTTTGTGGTTTTTGCGGTACATAATATCTATCTGTGATTGCCGCTAATATGTCCAAATCAACAAGTAAATTCAATGATTCTTAAAAATTGGGTAGTTATTCCGCAGGTTGTTGCTTCCAGTTGAGTTACAAGTTTCAACTTTTATACATTTCATTTTTAATATTTTCCAAAAATAAAAGTTATCATGAGCTTTAGTATGGAAAAGAGGATGAAAAGAATAAAAGTTAAAACTTGTAACTCAACTCGAGGCGACAACCTGCGGAACAGTTACCAATAATTGTATTATTGTTATAAAATGTTGTTTAATAACAACTTCTTATAATAACATATATATACATATATATATATATATATATATATATATATATATATATATATATATATATATATATTTATTTATTTGTAACGTTAAGTGCGATTCCAAGTTCTTTCCCTGCTTATTAAGAAGTGGGATATTTTCTTTATTTTTAGATTTTTATAGATTAGCACTATTATCCTGTAATACTGATTTGTAGGTTTTTTATTTTTATAATTAATTATTGCCTTCATAATTAAGAAGTAAGTATTCCATTTCCTGTGAAATTCCATGGATTCAAAAATTACGTATAAAAATTAAATTGATAAATATTCGGTAGGTTGGTTCTTGAGTCAAAATCGGTTTCCACCATATGACAATTAATTATTTTCCTATTTTTTGTATTTAAATAGTTTATAAAATAACTAATTCAAGTAAAAGTATGCATTTAATGCAATAAAAAAAATGCAATCGGCTGTCATTTGGTTGACAAGTGGTGCCCTCTTGACACGTTAGCTCTAAGCTATTAGTTCACAACACGTCTCGTTGTAGGCACCTTCGTGCTAGGTTATTTTCAGGAACTAAAAATAAAAGAAGTATCTGAAGTGTGAGCTTTTTAGACATATCGTTTCGGATTATTTGTAATGGATCCGTTCTCACTTACTCAATGTAATATTGTCTATATTTTTTCAATTCCATGATTAGAAAGAATTTGTAAATTGCAGTATGCTTAATATTCAAACTGTTATTTTTATATTACTGGAATCAAGACATGTTTTGGCAGCAGTTCATTTCAAGTGAAATTTCTTTATTGCGTTTGGGGATGAAATGAATATGTACCTAGATATTTATTAAACTCTTTTCTGAATGTTATTTCTGACTTTAAGGTGAGATCTTCCATTATTGTACTTTTTTTTATTTAATTAACTGAAATTTATTTAATCCGGTTTCACATTCAGACTGATATGACCTCCCATTCAAATACATTTATTAAGTGATTCTTAAAAATATATGTTATTTAAATTAGTAATGACTAAAAATAAATTGAGTACTTGATAAATTACTCGTTTTTAAATATTCATTGTCCTCAATCATTATTATGACTTTAATCTTTACAATAAATCTGTTAAAAGACTTGTTATTCCTATTTACAATTCAATGTCAAAAACAAAGAGGGTATTTATCCTACACTAGAAACTGACCATAGACACATTTTTGTTAGCAAATATTTATTTTTCAAGAATTATTTTTTTTCTTTAACAGTTGACTGGTGATATGAATTTGATCTCAAAATGAACAATAATTACAAAAGTAATGACAGTGGAGAAGGTTCTCCAAATCGTCAGTTATCTGTGATAAATACCGAAAATGTCAGTGGAGAAAATAATGACAGAGAAGGGAACAATTTAGAAGAAGTCGTGCCTATGGATGAAGATGTGCGTAGTGCGGAGGACACCAGTAACAACAGAGACAGCCATTCGTCTTCTGAAGATGAAATAGTAAGTAAATAATTAGATTACATGATTCATTTTCAGTTTTCTTTTGCAATTAGTCCTAAACATATATAAGTTCTTTATAACATCTAAAAGCATAACTTTAAATAAACAGTCCTTTGAAAGGGTTATTTTTAAAGCAAAAAAGCCTGACTTGATTATATTTATTTTCTTCAAACCTAATATCGGTTTATTATTATTATCGGTGATTATGATTTCTTTTATGGTTATAATATATTTGTTCTCATAATATTTATTGTACTTAGTCCAAATATAATTTAGCTATGGTTATAATAATCATTATCCTCTGATTAGTAGAATGATTAATTATCTTTTGTTAAAGTTGTTCTACGTGATATTTTTTTTAAATTGTCATAATTTGTTTTTAATTCATTAAAATTTAAAAATCCCTCACTTATATTAAGATTTAATTTTGTTTGTTTTGTTAACAAGGTTAATATTTTAATGATGTAGTTAAAATTAATCATTTTGTGCCTGCTCTTATCTGTGAATATCATAACAGAGATAAACTAAATGTTCTTCACAGTATAATATAAAAGTTGTTGCTATTTTAAAAAAAAATGTTTTATTGTCTAATTTGTTAAAAATGTGCTGTATGTAATAAATGTCTTGTTTTTCATGAGTTATTTAACCTGTTGAATATAATAAAATGAGTTATTAAAAATAAATCATTGCATATAAAGAATATTTCTTTTTAAAATTTGTATTTACTTTTATTTACTTAAAATTAATTTTTATTTTCTTAATAGATCACTTTGATTAAAATTATCGGTATGGAACAGACACTGCTTATATTTATTTTGTTTACAAATGTTGATAGCAACAAAGTAATATAATCTTTTATCTTAAAATGATTAAGCAAATGAGTGGTTGTATTGATTTAATGATTAATTGATGATAGATAAGGCTTTAAGGTTTTAGTTTCCAAAATCCTGGAATGACGAATCTTGAAATCAACATGCGCAGGTTTCTTATTCGTTATTAACATGATATTAACCACATTTAAGTATTGTAATTGTAACTACCATTACCTTGCATACAGTTATATTTATTGTTATAGTTAGAATTAATTATCGGTTGGAAATAGTGAAGAGCAAAAAAAGTGTTTCAGTCATGAAATTTTGTATATATATCATTTGCAAGAAGAACATATATATCATTGATATCCTTAGATGTTGATAAAAATGTAAAACATTAATTAAATACAGACAAGTTACATCACTGACAGAAAAATAAGTCAGGTTTAGCATAGTGCAAACGATGACTTTCCACACATTCCATATTCCTGTGGGAAGGAGTTCTTTAGGCAATTGGGAAGACTGATATGTATAAGACTTGTAGAAGGTAGGAGGTCATCAGCATTTTGATAATTGGATATAAAGAACATTGTGGTTAAAAAGCATAATAACATAATAAAAAAGATATTAGAAGCAATAGGAATAATAAAGCTACCCGAAAATTCCAATAGAGAAGATGATAATAAATTAAGCAAATTATGGTTTCCAAACATACCAGTGACCAAGAAGAAACCAAAAAACCTGAAAGAAAAGACAAACCAATCAGATGAAAGCCAGTCGAGGCCCACCCAATCGGAACCCTGCCAATATAAGAACCCAGGCTCTGCCGCCTATATAAGCTGTAAATACCAAAGAATAGAGAACATTTTCAGCCCTTTAAGCCCTGATGAAAATAGCAGTATGGCCAGCGAAACTTCATGAATGGATCTTTCAGAACACTTTTATGATTTAGCGATTACATAGCAACAATTTCTAGTTTTAATTTATTTTTATCAAATTTCCTTTTCTATTTTCATATCTTCAAAATTTTGTGATTGTCTGATCCTTTTCATTGGTATTTAACAATAAAAACAAAAAAAAAGTCAAGGAATATCAATTGGAACAAAAGATATGACAAACTCCTTTATCCTTTTGATGTTCTGTCTGAGGACATATAGTTTAAGTAATAGGTATCTGTTCCGAAGGTTGTCGCTTCGCATTGAGTTACAACAAGTTTTAACTGTTTATCATTACATTTTTAATATTTTCCAAAAATACAAGCTATCAGGAGCTTTAGCTTTCGTATGGAAAAGGAAATGTAATTATGGGTGATGAGTAGATTTTGGTAATCATTTCATCAATAAATAAAAGTTTCAATTAACATTTCAAAGTGTAGATGATATATGTTTGTTGAAACGTTCATTTCTAAATGAAATGATTACTGAAGTAAACACATTTCCCAAAAGTAAATTTTCTTTTCCGTACTAAAGCTCATGATAACTTATATTTTTGAAAAATATTAAAAAGGAAGCGAATAAAAAGTTAAAACTTGTTGTGACTCAACTCGAAGCGACAACTTACTTTATGATTACCAAGGATTATTTCGGTACTTAAGATAGTTAGATATTAGTGTTCAATAATAATATTATTTTTAATATTATTTCAGAATTGGGTTTCTAATCCAGACTGGTTAGAAGAAGGATCTGAGTGCTCAAGTTCTGCAGGTGAAGGAAATAATGATGGATCGCGTTCAGGAGGCCCTGAATCTCCTAATGTCATGTGGATTCCAAAGCCCAAACACAAATGGTTCATTGTAAAAGAAATTGTCAAAAGGTTAAGATATCTTCATATCCATAAATACCAATGAAATATTTTATTAGACATTTAAACTTGATTGATTATTATTGTTTTTATAGGGAGGTAGGAGATTTTCGCCACCCAGCTTCTTTTACGCAGCGATTTTATGGCTCACTTCATGCTGTTCAACGCCTCGAACTGATGTATAAATTGGAAAAACACGAAGGTTGTGTTAATGCCATTAATTTTAATTCATCCGGAACAAGACTTATTTCTGGTTCAGACGATAAAATGATTGCCGTTTGGAATTGGACTGTTGGAAAGTGCCTTACGACGTTCAACTCAGGGCATTCTAGCAATGTTTTTCAGGTACTGTAGCTTTTCTAATTCTCATTAAATATATTTTGCACATTTATTGTACAATCGGAAAGTAAGGGCAGTACAAGTCTGCTAAAATTCCTTTCCTGTAGAACAATACTCTGCCACTTTGTTCTTTATTGCAACAGATTTGACCAGTTGCTTTCTTTCTCCTTTTTCCAGTGTTATTGGCTTCCACTATTCTTCACTGAAGCCTATCATCTCCCAGTTGGAACACATAGCCTTTATAATTCTTACTATATTTATATTTCCCAGTGACTCCTCTATCTTTGCATTGCTTCTGATTCACCATTTACCATCCACTTTGCGATTTGTTTTATATAAAAAATTAATTATATAAATTTTGCAAATACAGTTAATTCCTCAACTGCTTGGAAAGTAGAAAAAACATTAAAATGTATTGTTAATAGAACATTTTATTAACTGTGAGTATTTAGCATTTTGCTGTTTACAAATTAGCTTTTGGAAAATTATGCAATTGAACTACTTTAAAAAAAAATGTTTGAGCTTAGAATTTTCTTTATTAAAAAACAACCTGTACCACTTCAACCCATGAAAGGTGTGGGGTTCAGTGCATGCATGGTAGAGACTATAATGTTTCTTAGATAACGGTTGAGCAGGGAAGTGATTTGTCCTGTATCACGCTCAACCACCAGATTTTTCCCCCTTATTTGGATACCCAATTTATAGAGGCTGGGTGAGCCCTAGGAGGGTCCTACATCCTATCCTTTATGATCCATGTCCGGTCGCTAACAGATTAAATAAGTCTTACCAGTAGCGGGATTTGTACCAGGATTTTCGGCGTGGCAACTCAACGCTCAACCACTGAGCCATTTTGCTTCCCTTTATACATTTTTTTATATTATTATTTAATTTTATTTTTTTGCATTGGTTGTTTGATAAACTACAGTCTATACTATTCACTTCTTTTTTTTTTTTTGCAGTGTAAATATTTACCATTAACTGGCGACGGTCACATAGTAACCTGCTCTCGTGATGGCCAGGTAAGACTTGCACTACAGACAAGCAACGGCGGCTATGAAAGTTCTCAAACCATTGCTCATCATTCCCGGGCTTGTCATAAAATATCTGTTATAAAACAAGAGCCTTTTCTTGTTCTTTCTGCTGGTGCTGACGCTCAGGTGTTTAGTATCGATGTTCGAGAAAAAAAACCAACCAGGTATGCGCTAATGCATCATATCTTGTATATAAATCTTAAGAAATTTAAAATATTTTTTTCCAGTAAGTGTATTTTTTCAACTAAGCCAAACTGTCATTATATTATAATCTACTTTGGCCTATTCAGATCTTGAATTTAGTTTTATATTTAATCAAACACTAATGAATTCTTATTAAATTAACTAAATAATTAGAAGCTTTATTATATAGTTAATTTAATACTGTCTTACTCAGCATTGTTTAAAAAATCAGTGATAATATTTTTAAGTCTTCGAACTGAATAAATATTAAGTTTTACCGTGTTATTTTTAAAAAAATTTGTTTTAGACCTATTTGAAACTACCTGATATATTTAGACTTCTTGCGTTCCTCATCCCAACCTATGCCACAAGTCCCCTGAACCTTTTACCCTGAACTTAATGTGTGACTAGTCTAGATAATGAGTGTTTTACCTCGGAGAGATCTATTGCTATGCGGTATTTTTTTTACTAAAAACTATGTGTATTCATAAAAAAACAAGATTATCTTAAAAAGAAAATAATGGAGATAGAAACTAGAAGTATCTGTAACTAATAAGATCTAAAATAACGTAGGTATAAGCAGATTGTATAAATGGTATGCACCTCTAATGAATGGAATTAGAGATGATATATAATAACATATATCATGTATAAATAATAACAATATATTGGCCGATCCCATTGACCAGTAGTTCCCAATTTGAGGGTGTGCCCATCCATACTTGGGTTTGCAGATTATTTACTTCACATGACAGTTGTTAATGAAGTAGGGTTCTAAGTAAAGTCTGGTAGAGAATCACCAGATATATTGATAATATTGATGTTGGAAGAAATAATTATGAATGTATCGAGATGTTACTGTACATAAAAAAAAAAAACTAATCAGAGTGATATTAATGAATGTTCTGCTAATTATTTATTGTAAATTAAAATTAATAGATAATTTATAAAATATTAATTTTATTTTACACTTTCGCACTAACCGGCTAAAATAGTTGTGAGAGTATTGGACACATCTGGTTCACTTTTAAGTCATTATTTTAATCACAGATCCATTTGCTTCCTTATATTCCGCAGTTCATTTAGCATTTAGTTGCCTTGCAAACATATACAACTTTTAATATTAGTTTTTTACATTTGTTAGTTATTTTTACTGATATTTAAAGTTTTAGCTTAATTTTTGGAATCGTAATGAAGTATGAGCCAGATTACATCTTTTTCATATTTTCAAATTTCCTGTCCTAAATATGGTGAATTGATTAGTTTGTTTTGTTTTTTTCAGATTAATGTATGTGAAAGAAGACTCAAGCAGAATTAGTCTGTACAGTATAAATGTCAATCCTATGGAACCGAATGAATTTTGTATTTCTGGTGAAGATTTGTATATTAGACTCTATGATAGGAGATTTTTAAATAGAAATGGAGTTCCGAAAGTCAAATATTCTCCATCGCATTTGCAGGTTACTGGCATTATTAATTTTTTCAATGTTAATAAATTATATACCACTTTTTTTTATCAATTATAAGAAATTAGCTTAAATTATATTTATTGTTTCGTTCTATAATAAAATCTTACAATCTTATTATGAGCTTTGTAAGTTTTGAAGTTATGGCTTAAATTCTTCATGATCTTTATTAAAAAACATAGATTTACACATTTTATCTTTTAATGTCTTAGTTATTTTGTTCTTTTAAATCTTGATTATTCGTTTTCAGGATAAGTCGGTTTATGTCACTTGCGCAGTCTTTAGCTATAATGGTGCCGAAGTGATTGGGTCATATAACGATGATGATATATACATGTTTGATACAAAACAACCTTCTGGTTCTAATTTCGTTCATAGGTATGAAGGGCATCGGAATTCTGAAACAGGTATTCCTAATTTTTTTATCTTTTGAAATTGATTTTTTTTTATTATTTAATCTATTAGTTCTTTACCTATCAATGGCAAGTGAGCTTGTTTATTTTTGTTAAATTTTAAGAATTCTCTTTGAACCGTAGTGGTAAAGGGTTTGAACTCTGTTAAAAGTTCAATAAAATTTATTTATTTTTTCAATATCACTAATATTGAATATAAAAAATTAACAAAACATCAGCACAAGTTTTAATTAGTAATATAGTTGCATTAATTAAGAAAATTTGTGTATATTTTTATAATGAAAGTATTTTTTTATGGATAATTTGAAGACTCTCTAAATTACGTACCATGATGTTTGTTATAGTGTTTTACATAAAAGCGAACATAGGGTGCAATTTTTTTCTTTGGTTTTTATAGCTCACTATTATCAGTCGCATCTTAAAAAGTTCATAGCAATAAAAAATGTGTTTTTCCTATTAAATTTTTTTTAGCCCTTGATCATTAATGTGCCAAACCTGATATGTTTAATCTGCAATTACATTTACCTTTCATTTTTCTCTTCTTTTATTTCATAACAGTAAATTAATGTGTCATATTTGTTTGTTTTTTTAGTTAAGGGGGTTAATTTTTTTGGACCCAGAAGTGAATTTGTAGTTTCTGGTTCAGACTGTGGGAACATTTATGTTTGGGATAAAAATACTGAAGCAATTGTTCAATGGATGCGTGGAGATGAAGATGGAGTGGTAAGTTTAATTTATTATTGGAGGCGTTGAGATGCAAAAGGGGATAAATCCAAATTTAAAATTATTTCAGGAATCACAAACATATGCATAATTTAGGTTATTGTGAAATGATTATTTATTTGAGACAATTATTTTTAGAAAAATTAAATTGGTTTGACATGTTTTGAATGGTGAACCATGTACCACCTCATAAAGGGCGCTAAATTAGTGAAAAACATTTTAAAAATTATAAAATAATGATTTATCCCTTTTTGCATCTCCACGCCTCATTGCATTTCCCTCTTGTTGTTTTTTTTTTTATCGATGTTTATATTATCATTATCCAATAGTATCGTATGTAAATAGAAGTTCATTTGTTAATTACCTGTTAATAACACTCCTTAGCCAGTCCTTACTCAAATATAGAAAGAGGAATTATGCTTTACAATCTAAACTTTTTTTTTTTTGTGAAAATCTGGCTTTTAATTTAGCCATAGCAGCATAAAGGGATGTCAAATGAAAAAAAAAGCTCATCATGTTTTTATCTATTGACTTCTTTATTAGTCCCATCATTTTCTACATAACTAAAAATGTGTGTAAAATTTCTTAATCTTGGGTGACCTGTGGGCCAGTGGTTAGCATAACAAACTACTAAGCCCAAGATTACGGGTTCGTAGCCCAGCAGGAGCCCTAGGATTTTTTAAAGGGTGTAAAAAATCCTTGGTTATGCCGTCCTTCGGAAGGGACATTAAACGGGGCACCCGAGCCTTTACAATGTCAGATACTGGTTAAAAATGTCTACCCTAATTAAACCTGGATAGGCAAAATTTATAGCTCCCACTGTAGCATCGTCTGAGTAGCCATAGCAACATAAAAGTGACATTAAAGAAACAAATAACAACTACAAATGTGAAATTGTACTTGTTTCAAAATCAATATTATAATTTTCTTTAGGCCATAATTAAAAAGAAAAAAGGGTTGTTTAAAGTTCTGTTTCATAGCAAATTATACACTCATTTTCTACAGAATAAAATGGTAGTGGTAAGAGAGTGATTCCTTTAATTATTGTTAGTTGAAAACATTATGATGTTATGTTTTGGTGGCAAATTCTAGAATAATAGCTTTTTTTTTTATGATATTATCCGATGGATCCCTTTACACTTTATTAACCTCTAATATTTTAGAGCCTATATTACCAAGCACAATCTGGTGTATATAGCACAAGGTGAAATAGTTACTATAGGGTTAATATACAATTTTGAATTTGGTTGATTTGTGCATTCAACCCAAATAAATAAGGTTTTGTAAAGTATTAAACTGTATGAAAATTATTCTATTCCTTCTCTTTATAATAAATTTTATTTGCACTGAAATCCAAGGTATGCAAATAAATAACGACATGCCCTTCAAATTAATGAAATCTATGCTTATATATTTACAATTAGCTATTATTTGTATACGTGACTGTTATTTTATTACTTAAAAATTTATTTTCAGATAAACTGCCTGGAACCTCATCCTAAAATACCTGTCCTTGCGACGAGTGGTTTGGATTCGGACATTAAAATCTGGGTTCCTTCATGTGAAAATGAACCATCATTAGCTGGTTTAGCTAAGGTAAAAAAATGATCAGAATTATCTTGAATAGCTTTATTTTTATATTATAAAAGATGATTTATTCAAAATAGATTGTTATTTATTTTTCCTGATAATTTACTACTAGTGGTGCTCGTAACAGAAAAAAAATCGAGGAAGTTGGCCTGAACGTCTAAAATTATTTATTTACAATATTATCATAAGAAAATCTTATGAAATTCTTGTAAAAACTATGTATGTAATGTATTTAGTATCTCTACATGACTTATTTTTACATAACAAATATTTTTTTTAAAACCTTAAGAATTTTGTTGCAAATTCTTTTCTATGTAATGAAATAAAAATCTATGTAACATAATAAAAGTCTCTTCTATAAAGTCATATTAGCTATAAACTACTGTATTGATAACTTGAAAAATCTAGAAAACGGTTAAATCATTGTTAAAAATATTAATAGTTAAGTATTAATAGTAATCTTTCAAAATGCTAACTTACTTATTACTTTCTCAGTTACTTAAAATTTGAGCTATCAATTGTTTAATATAAGTATCATTTTCTTTACTTTCATTAATTAATCAATTGATTTATTTTGTTTTATTTCTTACCTTTTTTTTTTCAGACTGTGAAAATGAACAGAAAAAAGCGGTTTTGTCGTGCAAATGGTTCTAGAGATTCATTGAATGATACTCTAGTCAGGTGGTGGCGCCAAATGCGTTACATTCAAAGGCATCAGGTAAAAAGTGTATATTTCAAATGTTAAACAATGTGTTCAATATTTAGTTTATCTAGTTTTTAATTAATATATTTAGAAATGAATTCAGTGGTCTCTGCCATTTGATCTGTTGAGATTAAAGCTTTTACGTTCCTTTAGGTTTTTTTTTTATTCAAGGTGAACATAGCCTACAATTTGTTCTGTTATTCTTAGACATTTGGATTAAGAAGTTAGTTCCTAATCTCAAAAACAGAGATTACTTTGAGTAATGCCTGGTATTACTTTGCTACATTTTTTCTCTTTAAAAAAATTTTAGTGAAAGAATTTGAAAATCATATTTAAAAGTAATAAAGGAATGAAAGCTCTTGGTTTCTAACTGATGCCGTGTCCTACTCGTGTTTCCCATCAGTTTTTAATTTATTGTGTCCTGTATCTGTTTTTTTTTTTTTAACAACTTCCATCTTTTTTATATTTCTAGGCTAATGTTCTCAATTCCCTAGCTATGTGATTTTAAAATTGGGAGCAAAGTGATTGTATACAGCTTGTATTTTGTTGATAACTATTTTAATATATTTGAAGAACCAGCATTTGATGTTAAGTTGGCTGTTTAAAACTTAACAATACTTGTGTTTTAGTCTGCATGCATGAAACCTACCTCTTTATCTCGTGTTACCTTTTCTCACTCGTCTCATTTGAGTCATTTGTGTACGTTATTGAATTGTTTCCTGTATTGTTTTTTTAAATGTTTTTGTCTTGTTAAATTTGTTTATTGTCTGTTTAAATTTTTGTATTGTTTATTAAATTTAATCTTGTGTTTGTCTTATTCCTTTTGTTATTCATTATTTAAAATGAACAAAATAACACATACAGAATAGCTGTCTTTAACAGTAGAAACTGTGAAATACTACCAGAAGTTCGGAATAATTCCAAAGATGAATTTATATGAAAAAGGCCATCAAATGGATTTCAACAAGAATAGTAATGGAAATGTTTTCGTCAAAAGTGTAGGCAAAACTTTTATATTAAAGAAAAGTGGCTAGAGGGTTCTAGAATTTTGTTATTACCTTTTGTTTATTTCAATTTCCATTAATATGAGTTAGAAGGTTGGTGTTATCAGTATCTGAATTATCAATGTTCCGGCTATAAAAAATGGCAGATAATAGTTCCTGCAGACCGGCTAATACACAAGTACCTACTTGAATTTTTGAGAGTCGTAGTATTCATTGTACTTTTTAGCTTTTATTCTGTAAGCTCTTTATAATTTATTCAAAGAGTTGAGTCATTTGTAATTGTAACTTAGTAATTATTTAGTTAATTCATGAATGGTTGTCATTCGCTCTTATTGAAGTAGGTTTTCTAAGCCTTATCTCCCTTTTTTCTGTTTCATATATCTATTTATTCTGTTAGTTTTTTTTTCAATTCATTCATTTAAATTATTTATTTAATATTAATTTTTTACTTCTGCTTGTCATCAAGTTTTAGATTTACTTGATTAACTGGTGATGAACAAAGTTTTGATTTATACTTTTTTTGTTTTGTTTTATCGGTAATCAGAACTTGAGAGAAGGCGCGCCCATTTTTATTGAAATAGGTACGATCGGAAGATCTTTTGGAAGCATTAACGAAGACGATGATTCTTCTGCACTCTCCTCTTCCTCATCCTCTTCCTCAAGCAGCTGCTCAGACTAGGAACTACCGCTTGAAGTATTCTAGTCTGTAAATATTAATTATATTTAAATACCTTATTAATTATAATTTTATTTTTCTATTGTTATGCATACTATTTTTTTTTAATAAATAGAAAATTGTATTTATATTGGAAATATTATATCTTTTAATTTATGTAATGCTTATGATGATATAGATGTAATGGATTTCTACATCATTGACTGAATTGTATAAATATTCTCATAACATACAGTTGATATTAAAATTTTAAATTATATCCAGTAAAATATTTTCTTAATTATTAATTTTAATATATTTAATTCTTTTTTGTCATTAAAAAAAAAGAAATATTCATGCTAAATTTATTTCTTTAATTAAGTATTTTTCTATCTACTAATACAGCTGTTCTTTAAACCATTAATTTATTTTATTTTAGTATTTAGCAATATTTTTGCTTTAATAGCTAGATAGAAAAGAGGTAATTTATTAATCAAGTACTTTTGCAATCAAGTCTAAAGAAAATTATTTTAATTATTAATTATCAGTAATCAATAGTAAGGATAATAATTAGTTATAACATTTAATAAGTTACTGAAACAGTTTAATAAAAAGCAGGAATGTTTCATTATTTCTTGAACGATGTGTTAACTGGGCATTTGCTTAATGATCCAATTAGAATCAGATATATCATGGAACAACCTCATAACATAATTATTTGTCATTTAGTTTTGGCGATTATTATATATTTTATATATTAATTTGTATTACCAAATTTCCTCAGGTTGCTCTTTAATACAAATTAATTAACTATAAAGATGATTTCGGAGCAGCAGAAAATCCATATTACAGAATGAGAAATAACGATATAAAGTTGTAAATTTTAAAAACAGAATTATGCATTTTATAAAATATTTTTGCAACAGTCAATCCTTAATCAGAAATTAATAATTTTATTTAAGAACTGTCTTCGTTGAAGTTAAAAGCAATGTTTTTCAAGGTATCTGACCAAATGCTCATGACTTATTTATAACACTTTACTGGTAAATACAACCAGTAAAATGGTAACTACGAAGTCAAATGCCAAATATCGCCAGGGGCCGGCAGTGTTTTAGAAGAATTAATTTTAAAAATTTGATGGGAATTCATGAAATAATTCGATGTGTGCAAATAAGCACTTTAAACAACATATTTACAACAAGAACAACACATTTATCTATTTGTTACGGTATTTGTCTAATCTTACTCATAAAATACATAGGTTTTCTAATTTTATTCACATAAAAAATATGATAAACCCTTCTTATGTCCATTTTTATTTCCGAATACAATCGAAATTCAGATGTTCATGTACACGAAACGAGTTAATTATAACACAATTATTATTAAATAAAACTGGAAGTTTAATTGTCAGTTTTTTTTTGTTTTTTTAAAATTTGATAAGTCCATTATATTTTTTGTCCCGTCCGTAGCCCACAAGTTTTGACCCGGTTGGGATAGTGTTAATTAAAAACAGGTAATAAAACAATTATTATCTAAAATCTAATACGCAATCCAAACTTGTTTGCGTTCACAAATCATCGTCCAGAAATCGTGGTACTGGCCAAAATCGTTCAGTAGTTCAGTAGCATCATACACATGTTGTGTGAGAGGACGCTAAGAGTAGTTCCGGCCATCACATACATGTGTCAATGGTTATTAATGTGTTAATTATATTTTAAATACTATAAAGTAGTTGTATAAATTGTATTCACATTACGATTCTGTACTGAAAATCAATTTATTAATATCTAACGATTAAAGAAATATAGAAAATACATTTCTTAACCATAGTTTTTATTTTAAATAAAAAAATTGTTTTGCTTTTTTTTTAAATTGATTTTTCAATCCTATAATATTTATATTTATAATTCATAATGTTTTATTGATTTGTTTGTAAATGCTTCAGATTAATATTCACAAATCTTTTTTTTTTTTTTTGAATAGGTGGTCAGATGTATTAACAATTCACTGTAGTCTGTTGTATAATTATTAACAATTATTATTCAGTTGTATAATTGCGTGGTTACTGATTCTTGTTTACTCATGGATAAGAACGTTTACTCATTTTGGTTTCTAAAATATAAACAATAATACATTGAAAAGAGTATCGTCAATGTTTAGTATAATATCGAACAAAGCTTCATTTAATTTTACCAATTGAGAAAACATATAGGTGTTGCAAATTTCAGTAATCAAACCAAAATTTTTTTAAATTCTGTACTTTGTGTTCCCATCTTTATTCTACTTTGAATTCATCCTGTAATGTTGTTTATAAAAAACTAAAATAGAAATTATTACGTTTTATTTGAAAATTTTGCTTATTTTTTTTCTTATATTTGCCAATGTTTATTTTGATTAACATATTAATATAATTAAATAATACTTTTAAATATTTACCAATATATTTTATTTTTTGGGTTTGCGCTAGCTCTCAAGTTGTTAGCATATTTTAAATATGACATTTAGTTTTTAAGTATTCATTCTTATATATATTCTTTTATTTTTTTTCTTTATTAATATTTTTTAAGTCTTAATTTTTCATTCAGTGTTCAATTTAAAAGTTGTCTTTTTATTGGTTCAAAGGTTAGTAAATCATCTTTCTGCTATATTGTCTTAATAAGTAGTCTGAAGATTAAAAATAGTTTGAAACCAGTTTATTATTGAAGGATAAAGAGGAAAAACTATATTTTTTTTTTGTTATAGTGTAAAATGCTACAGTTTAATAAATTTTATTACATTTAAAATTATATTTCTTTGAGGTTATGGATGTTAATCAGTAATCACTCATAAGTGAAATATTTTAAAATATCCTATTAAAACAAATATGTAATAGACTGTTTGCAAATACACTAAAATTCATTATTTTGTGAGAAAAATTCAATCTGGATTCGTCTTTTCAGGTTTTTCGTTATTAACATGAAAGATATGTTATGAAAAGGTATTCTATACTTCACTCATAGGATTAGATTGATGACTTATCTGTCCATCCTAAAATTATATAATATAAGTATGTGTCTATGTTTTTTGAAAATATCTATATAGATATTTATCAAATAGCTCGACATCTGGTTAGACCATGACCCCTATACAGAAATGGATAAACATAAAATGGTATAGTCTTATTTTAAAAAAATATCTTCAATGTTGTGTTAACATAATGGGAAATATCTGTACTACTCAACATGAGATGATCTCATGAATGACTGTTGAGAACTCCAAATAGGGGTGGCAATAATGTATAACTACCGACGATCTTACAAACACTCACTGGCTCTCAAGCAATTCATTATATAACCATAATTGTGAAGTATTAAACTCTTGTTATATAACATTTTTTTATAGTTTTATAACATTTGTTTTGTTACCTAGTGTGAACCCAGCTGAATGCTTATATGTTATAAAACAGTTGATTCAGGTTTTACAGCCAGGGTATCTTATTTATAGAAAGTATTCTTTTCTTTGAATAACGGTTATTTATGCTTAGATTTCATTTTACTCCTACTTCCTCAATGTGTTCTATATCACTTATAGTATTGGTTTTATTTAAAGTAATGTAATGTATATGTAGGGATATTTATAATCCTTTCATTAAGTATGATTTAATGTATCTTTAGGCTGAAGTGCATGGTAGTGGAAGAGTCACACATAATAATAATAATAAAGTATGATTTATTACTACATTGTGCAAAGCCCAATACATAGTCAGTGTAGTTGAGGGTGTCGATCTCATATTGCTTTTTTAACTTCCAGTTTTAAAAAAATACTTTAGGTATTTGCTTCTTTACTTCAGTAAAGTTAAAAAGAATTATTTAGTGGAGAAGATAGAGAATTGAACAAGTAAAAATTGCAACAAATGTGGACAAGATTTCATAACAGTCCACTGTTAGCTCTTCCTAAGCTCTACTTTCACCATTTAAAAGATGTAACGATCTGTTGTATAATACTACAAATTTTCACATTATCTTTAGTTGACATTGACTTGAGGCACTATTAATTAAAAAAAATAAGCCAAAAGTTCACTTGAATAAATAAAATCATCTAAAAACTTGAGTCCCATTGATTGTGCCACTGTATTTTTCAAGATAGGCTGGTATTTCCTCTGTGCCAGCGATCCTGAATAAGATTGTGGACACCTTTAAAAGTTAAGCAGCCTATGGCGTATGTTCCTCTTTTATTTTATTTTTACTTAATTTGTTTGGTGCAATATCCTGATCTTAAATATTGGTTTTTATTTGAATGATGAAGTGATAATATTCATTATGTTGCAAATTGTCATGATATGAGGAATGGTTCCATTATTTCCTCTCTTGAAAAACAGATCTGTGATGAAACTTGTGTCCCTCATTTATGAGTAATATTATATGATGATATATTATAATTTTTCGTTTTGTTAATAATTATAATGATTAATAATATAATGATATTTATTAAACCCAAATACTAATAATATATTTTGTGACATGTCTGTTATAGAATTGAATAAGTTCTTGAAAAGGTTTTGAAGATGATTCTGTCTGGAATTCTTTTGATTGTTTATTTATATAAGCGATCTCCAGACGGCTGGACCTTATGGAGATATACTGACTGCAGGATATAGTGTAGATTAGTCATTGTAAATAGCATCATTCGAAACATTTTATGTAACTTTGAAATTAATAGATGGCGAAATGTGAAATGATCTTTTAATTTATACCTTTATTCGAATGAAAGAAATTATTTCGAGTATGAGAATTAAGTGAATCTTATATATTTATGATAACATTTAAATAATTTCTCTACAATCCTTTGTTGGATAGGACTGTAATGTTTGTGATTTAGATTGTAATTGATTTATATATGTATAGCATTTTCAAGTCTATTTGAACCTTTTCCAAGTAAACTGTAACCTTTTACAAATCAAATGCTACTCTTTCCAAGTTACAAGCAACCCTCCTAATTCAAATGCAACCCTTTCCAAATGAGTTGAAACCCTTTCCAAAACAAAGGTAATGTTTTACAACTCAATTGTCACCCTTTTAATTTGAGTTGTAACCGTTTCCATTTCAATTGTCACTCTTGAAAATGTTTTGAAAATTTACCATACTGGGGAATGGGCGAATTTAGGGCCTCAGAACTCGCCAGGATAAAATCATCACAACCTTTTTCTTCACAACTCTTGTTAGGACAAAAATGAGGAAAATAATTAAAAAACAAACAGTTGATTTTTTGTTTCTGAGAAAGTTTATTTAAAAAAAGTAAAAACATGTAATCTGAACTTAACACCAATTTCTTCATAGTTTTGGTAATAAAATAATAAACATTTTGTTTAAAAAAAATTTAAAACAAAAAGTTGATTTTTTTTTTCTCAAGAAGTAAATAATAAAAAAAAAATGAAAAAATGTAAACTGTAATGCAAAAAATCTTTTTGCGAAATCGAAGAAAGAAACTGTTGATAACTTCAGCTTACATAGTTTTACTTTCTCAGAAAAAATCCATTTTTATTTATTTATTTTTTTCTAATGGTTTCGTTCAAAAAGGAATAATTATTTATGTTCAATAACAAAAATCATTGCTTTTCGAAAATTGTATTAATTTAATTCGTTTACTGCTTTGTGCCAATAATAGTTTTGAAAATAACAAAATTAAAAATACTGTCATGATTTATCCCGTTGATTTCTGAGGCCTTAACTTTGCCCATTCCACAGTACATTAAAATTTCAAAACATTTTTAAGGGTGACAATTAAAATGGAAATGATTACAATTGAAATAAAAAGGCTGACACATGTGAGCTGTAAAGCGTTACATTTGCTTTGGAAAGGGTTACATTTGAATTGGAAAGGGTTGCTTGTGACTTGGAAAGGGTAGCATTTGATTTGTAAAAGGTTACAGTTGACTTGGAAATGGAAAAGGAAAAGGTATATACATATAATAAAATCTATTGTAAATTCTGTTAATGTTTATTATGTAAGTATTGCATAGGAGAGAAAAATAACAATGTACCATAGTTGTGTTTATATATTTCATATTAATTAAGATTAATTTTGATTTGTTGAAATGTCATTGTTTATATGATATTGGAAATAAAGTTTTTTTTAAACACATTTAATATTAATAAATGCTATATTCATACTGCATTAAATAATTTTACTGCATATCAAAAAATATACTGCATGAATAATAACTGGTGTGTAAAAACCGAATGAGGTTCACTTATCTTCTACTTTATCTTTAGTGCCAACTTAAATTATTTAATGTTAGTCCTGATTTAAGATGCAAATTGGTTATGAGGTAATTCTTTTCCTTCATTTCCACTTTCCTTTTTAAAATTATGACATGGCAAAATTGTTAATATACAGTTTTTTCTTCTTTTCTTGTGCCTTGAGTTATAGTTCCTTGACTTGAAATGACTTTTATACATTAATCATAATCATAATCTTTCCCTCCCTACCGCTGCGCAGTGTGGGGATGCCCTCTAGAGCTTGACTCAGGTGTCCCTTTCCCGAATCAATTCTTTTCTCCTACTCCACTCCAGCCCTCGCTTCCTGAACGCCTTCTTCCCAGGTGATCTGAGTCTTCTCCGTCTACTCTCGTCTCATATGTTATCCTGGCCGTTCTCTCTGTGCTCATCCTTAGGAGGTGACCAAACCATCTTAGTCTATTTTCTTCAAGAGTGGTTTCTACCAGCTGTACCTCGAGGTTCGATCTTATTGTAGTGTTGCGGATCCTATCTCTCCAGGTCCTTCCTTCAACCTTTCTTAGGTATCTCATCTCCATTGTCAGTATCTGCCCTTTGTATATACATTAATGTATTATATTATTTTTTATGTTTTTAGTTTTCCCTTTTTGTCTCAGTTTTCCTCCACCCTTGCAAGATGCCTCTGCTTTCTACAATTACAACAATACTTTCGGTTTATGCTAGATGATGAATGTGAGTGGGATGTAGCTTCCATCTTCCTACATTCTACTCATATTTTAGTCCCTTTAGTTTAGTTCCCCATATTGTTAAATTCATGTTATGGATTTATGTTGTCTCTTTTCTCAATTACAATTTTCATTTTAAATTCGTAATTTCAAAATTATTGCTGTTATACCTCACAAGCTATTCTATTTACTTTTTGGTTTAAGCTTAGGATTACTTACGAGGTTTGGATATAGGTACTCCTTTTTTTCTTCTCAATCTTGGAGTTCTATCCGGGGTATATTATCCAAGATTGGGAAGAAAGAAAATAGCCTTGCATAGCCTTTACATCATAACCTTACTTTGACTTCTGTAGTGTCATATATAGGGGCCTTTCAAATGTGCTTGAGGACAGATTAAAGCGAAAAATAAACTGCACTCTAAGATTTGTTCTTGGCATGTACCCCAGGGTGGTCTTGCTTGCCCAACCTTTACATTGGCTCTTCCCTCCCATTCGTAGACAACATTTCCTCGGTGCATTTTTATACCAATCATTAACTCTCAACACCCTTCATATATCTACAGTCTCCTCCAATTCGATCTTCAGTCCTATGAAACAAGATCTTGCCTTTCCAATCTCTATACTCATTCCCACAGAATCAAAGCATTCAAGTGTTCCTTTCTCGAATTTTAGTGTGGAACTCAATCCCTCCTATCATCCATCATGCTCCTTCACTATCCTAATTTAAATTCTTGCTTTTCCAACATCTGGCTTCCCAAAAAAGATTCTCTCTAAGCAGGCCAGTCATTTGCTTGAATGAATCGTTATTGAATAATTGATTTTGTTGCTAAGTCTTTTTTTTTAAAGACATATATTATGTAAAGTAATTATTACATCCTTGCTCATGCATCTAACTGTTGTTATGAATTTTATTATGCAGCCTTCTGTCTATTAATTTTTCTTTTCATGCTTGCTATTCCAAAGGGACTTAGTCTCAGAATACAGTTACTTTTCTATTCTATTCTACTCCAATGCTTTGGAAGCCATGATGAAATCTTAAAATTATCCACCAATAAAAAATATATAAAGAATTTATGTAAAAATCATATTTATGCTTACATATTTAACTATATTCACTACTTTATTTTCACAAAAATAAAATACTTTTTAAAATTATTGCAATAGGTGAGACACTTTTATTTTAGCATTTACTTGAAGCACACTTTAGTGGAAAGAAGACTCCGGAGAGAGACGAGATGAAGCTTGGTGGCCGCAATTGGAAGAGAGAAGAAGAAGTGAAAGAGGATAAATGAGGAGGCTAGAGTCATTCTGGCCTGTAATGCCGGGGAGTAAGTTAGGTAAGACACTTTTGTACTTCATATTAGAAACTTGATTTATTTTATTTTCAATGAAATTAAACAAAAATTATTAACTACAACTATCCATTAAATTTATGCGTATATATGTTATGTATTAATTTTTCTATAAGAAAATATTTCTCTTTACTTTATTTACCAATTTTTATTAGCACTTACCATAAGGTAGGGTTAACAATTCCAAATAAAAAAAATGAAAGTTATTTTCGAGGAAGACATTTTAGAAAAGAAGAACCACATGTTATTAAAGATCATTTAATAATGTATTTTTGGAAAATGCTAAATATAAAACGAATAAACAATTATTACTTGGAACTCAACTCGAAGCGACAACCTGCGGTTCAGATACCCAAATTTCTATGCCCAAGGTCGTGGTTTTGCAGCTCAGTAGTTAAAAATCCTTGGTTATGCCATTCTTCAGAAGGGGCATAAAATGGGAATCTGGAACCTCTGGAATATATTCTGTTTAATTATACTATCCTAATTATACCTGGAAAAAAATATTTAGGAGTCCCACTGCAGCATCATCCGAATAGCCTATAGTAGCATAAAGTGACATTAAATGAATAAAAATCAAGTATTCATTGGAAATTATAAAATTATTTTTGCTGTCAATTTTCGCTAGTATTTGTTAGTAGGGCCTAAGACACAACAATAAGACGATAGACCACAATATAAAATGATTCTTTACATTTTGTTTATTTTTAAGTAAATTATTTATCATTATGAGCAGGTATTGACGGCTTTATTAAATTAAAGCTTTAATAATTTTTATAAAATTTCAGAGTTGTTAGTTACCACGAATTTCATTTGAAAGCACCAGTAAAGTTATAAGGTGACAACATTATGGAGTAGAGTACAGTATATTATTGATATGAGTTTAATAAAAAATTCTGGATTGTTGGTTTAAAAACAAAACTGCATGCAACAAATATTTCCCTTTTTTCTCCACTCTACAGTATGACCTAAAATTGTGAAATACCAGCTGTGCTACTTGGCTAAGAAATATCATAAGATAAACCAGTAACAACAAATGATGTCCTTTTATTTATTCACAACCAGTAATAATATTGTGTTTCTGGTTCAGGTTATGTAGAATATGAAGATGCTTGCAGAGTTAGCATCATGATTGTGAACTTTCATTGGAATTCTTCTTAATGTATCTTTCCATGCAGATTTTTCTGCATATTCCTTGTCATTACCCAAATCTTGAATGAAGGGAAGACTACTTCATTTCATTAGATACCGAATCGATTTGGAACTCACAGAATCAACTTTTTAAACAAGGGAGAAAAATGTATGAACAGTACATTGTATTTGCAGGCTGCAAAAAAAAAAAAAAAAAAAAAAGCAATGAAAACATTACACTAGCATAATCTTGTTTTATTTATTCATTTAACATTACTTTATACTACTATGGCTAGTCGGATAATGCTACCTGTCCTAAATTTTGCCTATCCAGGCATAATTAGGGTAGGGATCTTTAAGGAGTACCTGTCATTGTACAGGTTCTGGACTACCATTTTACGTTCATTCCAAAGGACTGTGAAATCGAGGATTTTTTCTTCTCTATCTAAAAATTTAAGACCTTGCAATGTAGGTTCTTATACTAACCACTGCACTACAGGTCAACCCCTAGTAAACAGGTTCGATGCCGATACCAACAACGGACCACTACCCCAACCCAAACCTGTCAGATCACTCTCAACGCAATCTTCCCACCTACGTCTCGGTCTACCCCTCAAAGGCTTTCCAGTTCGGCACAGCAATTATGAACTTTTTAAGAGTCGTTTGGTACTAAGCCTCACCAGGGTACTAAGTGTCCGGAATATTCTACGCAACACATTATTTTCAAATACCTAAAGATGTTGTTCATCCTTCAGTGCCACGTTTCAGATCTATAAAGGAGTTGGAAGGATGATAGTTTTGTAAATTCTTATTTTTGGATTTCCAGACGAAAGACGCGAGCTTAGTAATGCCCGAATAATAACAAGCATTTCCTGCCTTTAATCGCGCCTTTATTTTCTCTTGAATTTCGTTGTTTTGTTTTTTTTCTAGGTATCCTAGGCTTCTTAAACTTCTCGAGATGTTCAACCTCATTCCTTCCTACAACAATATCCTCCAAATTTCTCCTTGTTTTGCTACTTACCAAACCCTGAGCCTTATCCGAATTTACTCCCAGCCCCATTTCCTTAACTGTATTCATCAACGTTCCTGTATTTAGTTGTATAGTTTCCGCGTCTTCACCCAAAAGCACTAAATCGTTGGCAAACCATTATGTTTGTTTACTGTATTTTTCTAAAGATCGACTAGCCAGAATTTTTATTTAACTCGTTATTTCAATATCTTATATTACTCCACTATGTTGATTCCTCATAAGGTGCCAGATCAACAAGTATTATCTTCTTAAGACTTAAGCCGAAAAATCTAATTACGTAAGGCAAGGAATGGCATCGTGTCATCTTTTATGGAAACTGAAGATGTTCAAGAATATTTCAAAGATTACGAGATTCATGACAAATCTTCACGAACACAGTTGACAGAACTTGCTAACGTTATCATGGCTTATTTGGGGGAAAATAATTATTATTTTCGACCATAGAAAAACAACTTGGCTAAGATATTTCTAAAAACACTTCTTCACCTAATGGACTTTCAAAACAATCATATAAAGGCGAAATTTAATTATAACAGAGCCGAGATCTAAGTTGTCTTCTTCTAAGTTACAATCGAATTAGAAACTTAGCTCAACTTTCTTCATGAAGCATGTTACGACTTTTTCCCCAACTGTCAATCCTATCAAAACAGAAGTCTTAAGGAACTTCTCAACTACTAATGATACTTCCAGATAGAAATAATATTCGGGAGGGGAATAATAAATGAGGATTTACTGCCTTATAGCGTCATTAATCTTTTCGATAATTTTCCAGTGCAAAGTTATTGCCAACATTAGTTAGGAGTTAATATTAGTTATGGTTGGTTGGTAATTGCTTTATAAGTGAAACATTGTTCCCAAGCAATAATACTTTAATCATGGGCATACGGAAGGAGTGATGAAGATGTTTTTCCAACCACTGAAAGATGATAAAATACCTTAAAATTGTGTAGGTGAAAGAAAAAAAGTGTGACATAATTATGTTGGACAGATCAGAAAGTTTACCATATTATACATATTGGGGTAGGGAAACAGAGATAGTCATTTTTCTCGTTTATTAGTTAGTTTATTTACTTAACGTCATTGTATGATGCAATTCATATGGTTAATTGTACGATGCTACAGTGAGAGTCTTAAATTTACCATGGATCGGAGTGGCTCAGGTAGGCTGAGATGCCATGCCAAAGGTCCTGGGTTCTATTCCCGCTCGCTGGCAGACTTTTATTTAATCTATTAGCGGACGGACATGAATCCTGTGGGATATAGGACTGTCCTGGGTCTCATCCAGTCTCTATAAGGTGGGTAGCAAAAGTAAAGAGGAAAATCTGGTGGTTGAGCGTGATAGAGGACAAATCATCTTCCTGCTCAATCCTTTTTAAAGAAACAGTACAGTCTCTTCCACTTACTGCATTCAAGATCATTCATAGGTTGTAGTAGTGGTAACGAAAAATGCACCAAGTGGGACGATTGCGTTAAGAGATCTGGTAAATTTGGGTTTAGGTACTGGTCCGTGGGCAGAAGTTTGTAAGCAGAGATTGGTGCTATCGGCATCGAGCCTTCGGGTCCGCTAAGCCTTATTATGATTGTGATTTAATGATAGTATGATATAATATTCTTAAAGGAAGTCTTATCTGAAATGTTTCAATTTATAATTTTATATTTGATTTAAAGAACGAGATTGTTCAGTGTTTGGTTAGCTACGTATACGTTTTTTATTGTTTATTCCAGAGCATTAATAAATTTGTCATGCCATCTCTTAAATCTTGCCATCCGTTTAGATCTGATATGTATGTAAGGTTAAAGTAGATCTAATATGGATGACATGTAAAGTGAAACCCAATGATTTAAAGGTTCAAAACCGATGGAAAAAAATAACTATAGCACTGCAACCCAATAAGGGTTTTGGGTTCAGAGCACGGTAGAAACTGTATTAATTCTTAACCAACGGTTGTACAGGAAGGTGTTTTGGTCGAGACCCTGCTCAAGCATAAGGTTTATTCAGTGTATAGAGCGATGAGTTGCTGAGCTATAGGTCACAGGTTCGGGACAGATTGATGAACAATGTACTGTGCCCAAGATCGCGAGTTTGCAGCTAAAATTCCTTAGCTATGCTGCTCTTGGGATGGGAATCTTAGAATTAGATCCCGAGCCTGTACGATGACGGGTACTCGTTAAAAATCCCTATCCTAATTAAACCTGGATAGCCAAAATTTAGGACACCCACTGTAGCATCGTCCGATTAGCCATAGCAGCATTAAGTGAAGTTAAACGAAACAAATAAACTATGATTATTTTAAATAATTATTTGTTGGCAGTGTAATTTATAGTGGAGGAGAAAATGGTTTGGACGGAGGTCGAAATAAATTCTCAATTAGAAATTATTTATTGGACACCAATAATTCTACTCACATATCAGGTCTTCTTCGTGGCTGAATAAACAATTTATAAAATAATTGGATATATATATATATATATATATATATATATATATATATATTTTAATAACATTAATTTAAAAAACCTGTACTTCTGCACCCCATGAAGGGCATTGGATTCAGTACATATTAGAGACCGTACTGTGTATTAGTCAATAGTTGTTTACTAGTCAATTTTAATGCATCTGACTAGTAAAGTAATTATTAATCTTATTTATTTTTAAACCTTTTACTATTTCTTTTGCATATGTTTTCTTTGATGTAGGCTAGAGATATGTTGGGGGGTACGCATATATATACGATGTACGATCCATTGGCGGATTTGAGAGGCCATGGCCACCCCTAGAGTTCTCATTAGTTGATATTGACCTGAACTTTAGTTGGTTTTCGACTGTTTTCTCATGGATGCATCCAAAATCGACGATTCCGAACTCTTTTATGTTTTTCATTCACATAGCTACCGCTTTGATCAAGGAGCTTATTTTATCCATGTTATTGTTTTCTGGCCTCAGTTGTCGTAAATTAAAAATTCATATTTTATATATCTTATACCATATATCTTCATTCATATATGGTCCCCCTGAAAATTCTCCTAGATCCGCCATTGCTACGATCACGGTAATCTATAATCTAAAAGCACTGCTTAAAATCCTTATTACATAACAATCTCCCCGCAAACGATGTTAACTTACTTAAGATCGATTTTCTAATAAAAAATAAAAAATAATGCAAACGTGATTAATGTACAATGAACTAGGAGACGTGGGACCCATCATGAAGCTATTGAATTCCCTTAATGGAGGGTTACCCTATTTTGAAAAGACTTAAACTGCATTACTGTTTTTTTCTGCCTTATTCAGTGATGCCAAAGATGAATGCTCTCTACTCCCCCGTGACCACTAATAGCAGGCATAGAGGTTTTTTTTCTATGCTGTCTTTTTTTAATGGCCTCTTTATTGTGTCGCTATGCATTCGGGTCGAACGGCTGAGGGGAACTCACTCCCCCAAATTTAATGAAGCAATGTGTCACTAAAGGAATGTTGCGAATTAAGAAAAACAAATTATATATATAATGTGACATGGGAAAGATATTAAAAAAGGAACGCAAAAGTATAAAAAGATTTTAGGTCCAAAATTATCTGAAGACGGATACCGAATACAGACAAGAAGGACATAAGAAAACGACGGTTGACATTTTATGGTATATTACTAGACTTCTCCCAACAAGACTCGCAATTAGAATTCCTGCTTACATACAAAATAGTTTTACAAAAAGAGAAAATAGAACCTTGAAATATTATAGACAGAAACATTTTTAGAAACGAGGTAGACAAGTGGATAGCAATATAAGAGAAGGGAGCATTCAAGAAACCAAGAAGTAAACGGACTGAGGGTGCTCTTCGGATGGGAATCGTAGAATGAGATCCCCAGCCTCCGTGATGACAGATACTCGTTATGGATCCATATCCAAATTATACCCGGATAGGAAAAATTTAGGACTCCCACTGTAGCATTTTCCGATTATCCAAAGCAGCATAGAAAAAACATACATTGAGAAAGATGAAGAAAGTATGGAAGAAAGGTCGGAATGATTTGCATGATCCCCCCCGGAGCATTCGCATGTATGAGTATTTTGTAATTAATTGGTATTCTAGAGAGCGCCTGTCTAGTACAAATGTAAAAGTAGTCTGAAAAGGCGAACAGTTTCTTTTCGTTTCAGTCAAATTACTAAATACTTAAATTAAAAATTGCAGAATAAAGCACTTAGTCATCATTCATAATAAATGCTGTTAGTTTGATCCCTTATTTTTTTTATTAATTTGTAGGAGTCTGGCAACACTGAGTGCGGGTAACCGGACAGTTTTAAGGAGAACCTTTCTAGTTATTGAAGTGATAATGCAATGTTTACCGCTGTATATCAATATACTGTTTTGGTGATATGATTAATAAACAAACGTTCCAACAAACACTAACACACGTCGAAAAATCACTTCGGAAGACGATATATTTATATCGATGATACTTAAATCACATCGGGTTCACCAATTTAGGTTTGTTGGTAACTATTGTTTATAAAGTCTTTGATAATTTTAAAACAGTATATTGATATACAGCGGTACACATTGGTTTATCACTTTAATAACTAGAATGGTTCTCCTTCAAACTGTCCGGTTAAAAGATGTAGGAGTCTGGCAACACTGAGTGTGGGTACCGGACGTGTTTAAGGAGAACGTTTTTAGTTATTATAGTGATAATAAAATGTGTACCGATGTATATCATATATAATATACCTAAAAATTGATACTCCACGTCGTTAACTGGACGACTCCACCTAGCACTACCAAACCAATCCATGATAAGCCATCAGGAATTGAGCCGCTCAAGTAAGCTATCGATCGAATCCTGAAGACAATCGTTCTGTAACTTGCTCGACCCGACAACTCCGACCAGAAATAAATGTTTCGATTTACTTGTAGCGAGGGCTGACCGGTATAAAGGCATTAAGGGCGGGGAGGAGGGCGACTATAATTTTCCCTGCAATTTCTCCCCCGAGGTACAATGATGGGGAATGATTCCCCGACCGCCGCTGGTAAAAAATCTCTCCCCTTTGTCGAGGGGGCGGCGCGGGGAATACCGGATGAGAGGACGTCCCCATGGCCCTCACGTCGGCTCCTCGCCACATCCGGAATATGTTACCGCTACGTGCCCTGTCCTCCAAGCCTATCCATTTACCCTTCTTCTCTCTCATCCCTCCCGTCACCGCCTCCATCATTTCCTTACTTTATATCTCCTTGGATAAAATAATAAATAAAATCTTGAAAAAAAATTATCTTGTGCCACTTAAGCCCACGAAGAGTATGTGTTTAGCAGATAGTAGGCTGTACTGTTTATAAGCCTATGGTTGTGCAGAAAGTAAAATTTGTTGAACTCCTTTAGCAGCTTTCAGTGATTTTAAGTAGTGGAAAAATGGATTCGCGTCACTGGTATGACATGCTCCTGACGCATTGCGCGAGACTGGCGACGCCTAGTGGCCTGTTTATGAATTGTACACTTTTTTTTACCACTTTAATTTAAAGGTTAGAATTCTGTTGATATAAGAATAATAATATTTAACTAAAAGGTCGTATAATAGTTTTGCAATTGATAATAATACAACAATACAACAACAAAACAACAATAACTGGTTGAATTTTTCGTTTCCCCTAAAAAATACTATTTGCCGTTCTAATAGTCTTGTTTTATAAAATGGTTGAAAGTACAAAAGATCTTAAGTATTGTTGAATTTTACGATGATAATAATGATAAAAATGAAAATGAAGTTCATTAATATTAGCAGGAAGGTGATAAGCCCGAGATCACGATCAACCGCCTGATTTTTCACCCAACTGAAGGTAAGGTACCTTCTGGAAGAGAAATGCTATGCTATTCTATACATTATGGTACGGCATTGTTGACTTGTGATAACTTCTGTTTTATGTATGATCTTTACTAACCGACACGCTGTACTGATGTAATTTACACGTACATATATGGCTGTTGGTAGTATTGTTAGGTTATATTTTTACTAGCTATGTTATGGAGAATGTCTTAGTAAATATACGATTTTATTTCATCTTGGTGACAATATTTTCATTCGTCTGTCGGTATTGAGATTTCGGAGTAAGGAGGTTATGCTCAAATAGTTTTGAAGTTTACTGCCTTTCTGGTTTGTCTTAAGAATCTCTTCATTTATTATGTTTTCTGGCTCTGGGATTTTAAGTATTCTGCAAAACCTCAAGTCTGTTCATTGTACCTAGTTTTAAGGTCCACGTTTCTGCCCCGTAGAATACAAAAGAAAACAGATTTGTACATACTCTTACAAATCTGTATCTCAAATTTACTTCTAGCGATGAACGCTTAACAATTTTTTGTAAATCGAATTTTTTGTATAAAAGTTATAAAATATAAATTTCAAAAATTGTATTGAAGAACACGATATAGACCTCTCTACATAAAGTTATAAAATATAAATTTCAAAAATTGTATCGAAGAACACGATGTAGACCTCTCTACATTTCACATTAACACAGAAAAGTATTCATTCATTACTTGATTAAATTTTCAACCGGAGTGAACTAAATTATTAAATTTTGTGTATTTAGCTCTTGGTGTAGTTGACTGTTTCGTACAAACCAATGCGCGTTTACTGCGATCCGTAGGATATTATTTAGGGGGTTTGCAATTTTTTCGCGGTGTTGTTGACAGTGCATCCCACATTTCACAACCGTACATTAGAAGAGGTCTAAGTACGGTTTTATAAATTAATAAGGTCGTTTCTGGTTTTAAGCTAGATTTTCTATTAA
This sequence comes from Arma custos, assembly GCA_037127475.1. Lineage (NCBI taxonomy): Eukaryota > Metazoa > Arthropoda > Insecta > Hemiptera > Pentatomidae > Arma > Arma custos. The sequence continues at coordinate 44,660,654 of CM073765.1, forward strand.
TTATCGGATAAAGTAGAGCTAGTCGAACGTAGTCCTGTGTTAATTTAGTGTTGATATCCTGGTTCCAGGCAAGACGAGGATCTAAATAAACTCCGAGATATTTTATAGCTTCTTTATGCCACGGGAGGTTGCTGCCATTGAGCACTAGCTCAGGTGGGTCTCAAGGGCGTCTAAGGGTGAAAATTTGTTCACAGCGTTTTTGAACGTTGAGGTCAAATTTCCATTTAGAAAAGTATTGTTCTAACTCATTAAGGTGACTTTGAAGTGTGTTCCTGGCTGTAATTATGTCATCACTCTGCGAGAATACTGCCGTGTCGTCAGCGAACATAGCTATGGAGGTAAGTGGGGGCTCTGTGATGTCATGAACATAAAAGTTGAAGAGAATCTGAGAGAGAATTGAACCCTGTGGGATACCTAAATAACCCCATTGATTAATTATAATATTAATTTCTATACTCTTTACTATTATTATTCCCTATAGATAAGTTGAGCTTGTGAAGAGGATGGAGTCAAGAACACTCTAAAAAAAAAATGCTCATTGTGAGAGGAACAGGATGAAGTGGGAGCACGGACAGTGGTTTCATAGGGCTACACTGATTGCATTAGCAGGCAGTCATTCCTGCTACTGGATTCAGTGCGGCGAACCATCCACTATAAAAAAATGGGTAACGAAACCACGGCAGAACCTCAAGGGTGGTAATGGAAGCCTGCCTTCTCGTAGGGAAGTATTTTCTTCTTCTTCAACTTCTTCCAGGTTCCTTTCTGCTTCGAGTTGTTCTACCCCATGATCTGCAGGGATAAAAGTAATTTAATAATAACTAATTATTGGATTTAGAAAATAGTTATTTAACTACCTTTTGATTTACTTCGCCTTCAAGTAAAGCATAGTATCGGGTAACCTGTGGTGTAGTATTTAGAATAACAACATACTACGCCAAAGATCACGCAGCCCGGCAGGTGCCTCAGGATAGTTTGAAGGTAGTAAAAATATGCTTCGATATCCCGTCCTTCTGATGGGGCATAAAATAGTGATCTCGAGCCTCTGCGATGTCAGGTATTCGTTAAAGATCCCCATTCTAATTATGTCCGAATAGGCAAAATGTTGGACTCCCATTGTAGCATCTTCCGATTATCCATAGCAGCATACAGTGACGAAATAAAAGGCGACTTGTGGTGATCCTGAAGTGAACATAAAGAAAATTGCACAACTAGATATTACACCTTCTCAAATGCGAAATTTAAACTTTCTAAAGCTGTTTTGAGTTAGTGACTAACGAACGTACGAAACTACTCGAAACTATAGTAATTCAGCGATGGCCATAATTTATAAATCCATTTAAATCTGCAAATGTATATTTTTGTGATTTAAATGTTTCCTATTTTATTTATTTAACGTCACTTAATTCCGCTATGTCTAGTTAATCGTTAAATGCTATCGCGATAGTCCTAAACTTTAGTTACCCAGTTATAATTAGGACTACCTCACACCACTCAAACTCGGGACCGCCATATTACGCTCCCTCTGAAGGACGTCAGAACCAAAAACCTGAGAACGTTAAAAAAGCCTTAGACCACCCGCCAGCATACGAATCCGCGATCTTGGGTATAGTATGTTGTTACAATGCTTTCTTTAGTGAGCACAAAAAGCTATGGCTGCTGTTGATAGTATTATGGGTTCAGATACCATACAAACGACACCATATAATCAACTAGTTTTTCCCACGGCTTCACTCGCGTGGCATTTGGTCTGCCACATACAGTTCATACAGTTTAACTATAAGTTACTAGTACATCCGAAATTTCAGATGTCTAACTTCAGAACTGACGGATTCCATACAATCTATGAACGTGAGTAAATAATTTTATTTCTTTTGGTTCTAGTATCATAAGATAGAACTATTAAGCCTTATGAGAGAAAAATCCTCAGAGGAATCTATGATGATACAAAGGAAGGAAAGCAGTAGCGGAGGAGGGCCAATGAGAAAATAAGAAATTCTATGAAAAATCAGCTATTGTTTCCACCATCAAAAGGGTTAGAATCAGAGGTTAAAGAATGGGGTGTGGTAAAATCCCTAAAATGATGATGGAGTGACATCCGGGTGGAAGAAGAAGCAGAGGTGAACCTAGAATTTGTCGGCTGCAAGATGTTTAAGACGATCTTAGTTCATTGGGTGTTGAGAGATGGAGAAGGGCAGCTTAAGATAGGTTTGTGTGGGGAAGAATCGTTGTGGAGGCCAAGGTTCCTACAACCTATTCCAATATCATAGGTTTCATAGCACTCTTTGAAAGAGGGTGGCTTAAATAGAACTTGACACCCTTTAAGGTACGGAACGTTTTTGACTCTCATCCAGATTGGCCAAAGATACCTATTAGTTTTTGGCACCATTATGACTCAGGTTCATGAAGTATAAGGAACTACTCCGTTGTTCACTATGGGGACCAAAAATTCCAAAGAATGAGCATATTCCGAGTCAGTTTTCCATCCAAAATTTCTGAAACTATACTATGCTTTTTAAATTAAAAATAAGGTTCTGTTTTAGCCTGTTTGAAGGAATGCATTTTCTTTCTCTATGGCTTCAGAGAAAGAACTAGCAGTTGTCATTCTTTGTAGCAGTAGTCTTTGTAACAATGTAACAATTTTCTTTCTTTGTAACAATGGTCTGTAGTCTTTCCTTTGTGTAGTATTCCCCTTCCAAATAACAATCTTAATGATCCAGGTATATACCAATTTTGCAGCAAGGGTGTAAGATTAAAAAAAATATAGATATTGTCAATATTCTTTTTAATAATGTCAATATTCGATTTGGAAAATTTGGTTATTTAATCTTGGAAAAGAAAATAGAAGTTATTTTTGAATTTTCAAAAAACTAACTTTTTATTTGTATAATTTTTAATGGGTGGTTCAGTGGTAGAGCACTGAGTTGCCATGCCGAAAGTCCATGGTTCAAATTCCGGTTCAAAATTGAATCCGAAACTCTTTATGAGCAATAGTGGTATAGTTTTTTTAATTTTTGTTTTTAAACTTAATTAATTTTTAAATATTTTAAATTAAAAATCATTTAGCGAGATACTGCAATCAACTTTCAATAAATAGTGTATTTTTCTAACATAGAACAAATTTTTTTGTAATCTTAAAAATTAATCAAGCTAAAAAACAGTTAATATATATCTTTTGCTTTTACCTCATTAGGACTTCTAAATAATGTGGGATATCACCTCAAATAATCCAATTTTAATTCATTCATTAAAACAAAAATAATACATATAATAATAATACAAATACAATAAATAATAAAACAAAAATACATTTCTTTCTATCAGCTAATATTTTTAATAATACACTAAAAATATAAAGGATACTCTCTCAAAACTATCTGAATAAAATTTTGTCTTGTCATTGACTATATTTTTTAAAACAATTTTTATTTTAGGTATTCTTTTAAAAAAAATTTAATTTGTCTCCCAGTAAAATTATATTATAATACAATATTTTAAAGAGGGAGATTTAATACATAGAGAAGGCAAATGCGGAGGGGGTTGGTCCCACCCTATAAAAAACTGTGAACCAAAAGGGGTGAGATAAAAGGGTTGCAACCCTTCATAATGGTGCAGGTGATTGGTTGGAAGTAAGGGGAGGATTTTTTAATGGTTAGACTTCTAGATATAACTACAAACAGATCAGATAAATAATTATATTAAGAATACTCGTATACATATAACGTAGGTAAAAATTTAAAAATCACTACTTAAAAAACAAAATTTCTTTAACGAAATTACTTTTATGGATTCAAGATGGATTATATTTTCTTATTTATAATTAACAACTATTATTTCATGATTATTTTTATTGATAATACAAGTTTTGAAATTGTATTTAATGGATGATTTACTGTAGAGGGTAGATTTTGCCTACGGTTTTCCTATTTTTTTTTTAAAGTTAAAATCATAAATTAAATACTTATTAAACAAATAAATAATAATTGAAATGCAGTCTTGATAACTAATATTTTTTTCATTTTTTTTCCTTTTTTCTTTATTTTTTCAATTTTACAAATAAATTACTTATTTATAATCAATTGAACCTCGATTGGTGCTATTTTCAATTTAACTTGATTATATTTTGATCTTAGGAAGGTTTTTTGATGGGGAGCTAGTAAATAAAATGAATAGATGTTTTAACCTGAACCTATGGCGAAGAGAGCCATGTTTTTTTTTATAGTGTCATGACAACCGTAGCCAGTGAGTCATAGCGGTGTATGTAAATGGGGATTGGCTGACGGTCTAGGCATGCTCAGTTTGACCAATGGGAGCCATCGCTGTGGGCCTGTTAAAAAAGGGGTCGGCTTTGAAAGGGTTGCAACCCCTTTGAAGGGTTTAATGTGATAGGAGGAGAGAGAGGGTTAAATGGCTTTTTTTTTTTTACCATATGAATTAGCCATATGGAAGGGTTAAAAAAGGGGTAGCTCCTTTGTTGAATGTGTTCCGAAGGGGATTAGTTTGTCTCTCCGCAGTTGAGGACCTACCGCCCAACTCTCCTCCCTTCAGTCTTACATCAGCTCTCGATGGAGTAACATCTACTTGATCTTTTCCTTCTGTCTTATTATAATAATTATTATTAGAGTGATAAAGTAGTGATAAGTGATTATACATGTACATCATCTTGAATACAATTGTGGATAATTTCTTATCAATGGTAAGTAATTTTATGAAACTGTAACTTATAAAAATGTATTTATTTCTTTTATATTCGCTATATGTTATATATATCTGCTGTCCTATGTTTTTGTCAATTAATATCATAAATGCTCAGTAATTGAAAGAAAATTTTGTGAAGTCCTTTTTCTCTAAAAAAAATCTGTGATATTTTTCAAATACCCTTTATAACATTGTATGCCATAATAAGTGGTGTATTAATTATTATACGTCCCGATTATGGCCAAACTTCCGAGGATTATTAATGTTGTTTTTTGGTCAAATTCATAAAAAGTATGTTTTATAATTGGTTAAATGATGAATATTTCATCGAAGGCCCAACCTTTCATTGAGAGAGAGTTAAGAAAATTTAGTTATATCCATTAATGTTTAATTAATACAGATTACTTCAACAATTGATGCTTTGTGTGATACAACTAGGTGTTTCATTTCTGTATTCATTCATCTTGATTAGAAAGTTATCCCCAATATACAAATGTATGTTGTGTGATCAAATCTTGTACCTGCGCTTGAAATGTTTGAAAAAGAAATTGTGGGTTTATTTCTTTTGTCATCCTGATTGAAAACTTCTTCAAAGTGATCAGCTTCCTATGTTAATCGTTTTAAAATTTTTATATACCAAATACATTATGTTTTCAATTAATAGTTAAATAAATAGATCAGGTGCACCTCAGTTGACTTTTTTTTTAAGGCTTTATCTTGCGAACAGTTTATGGTGTAATTAGATATTTTACAAATAGGCTTCTTAAAAATATTAAATTTTTAGACATTAAACAGTTAATGTCTAAGGACAAAATCAACTTCTGAAAAAAAATCTATTCTTATGTAATAGGTTTTACCTTAATAAATTATGACAGTATTCAGTATTTTAGTATCCGTCAAGTCACTTTTAAAGTAAAAATCTACTTATATATTTTATTTTCCTCCCAAAATAATTCTCATATATTGTAAATATTGTCTTGTGGTTAGTTTTTCTTATAATAGTTACAACGTTTTAAAAAAAAGTTGTATTAATAGTTTAATTGGAACATTCGACTCTCCCTGATCATTCCCATATCGAGTTAAAATTTTAGGAAGATATTACAGATGCCTTCAGTAGCCAATTTGTCTCAAGTGTCAGACGAGACAAGATACCCGATTCATTTATATTTCTAAACATCTATAATTCCGTGCTACTGAGGAATTGATCATATTATTTCGCTTTGGAACATTTTATTTATCTTAAATTTTCATGTATCGCAATAATAATCTCACAATGTATTCATCGTCTTACACTGTATATGCAACTCCGAAAAAAAACTTTGGGGAGTTGTCGAAAAATTTAATTTAAGTCTCAAATTCTATGCCAGTTCCTTAGTTTGTGAGTACCAGGTCTGCAAGTTTAAAATGTCGTTTTAATTCCAATAGAATGCGCTCTTAGCCTATTGAAGGATTTGCTTATCTCTAAACGCTATTTTGTTTGTTAGTCATTTGTTTACAAAAGTCAGTTGTTTTTAAGTCGTTTACGTGGACGTATCATACCTTTCTTTGGTGTTAAAAATGTCTAATTTTAAGCCAAATAAAGAGCATTTGCGGCATGTCATGATTTTCTTATTCAATCAAAAGAAAAAGGCATCTGAATGTCATCGAATTCTTGTTGAGACTTATGGCGATCTTGCTCCAACCGTCAAGACATGTGAACGTTGGTTTCAAAGTTTCAAACGTGGTGATTTTGATGTTACTGATAAAAAACGAGAAAATCGACCAAAAAAGTTTGAGGACGTCGAATTGCAATCTTTATTAGACGAAGACAATACCCAAACCCAACAAATGATGGCAGAACAGTTGAATGTCACTAGACAAGCCATTTCCGATCGCCTGAGAGCTATGGGAAAAATTCAAAAGGCTGGAAAATGGGTTCCACATGAATTGGACGAACGACAGATGGAAAAACGAAAAATTGTGTGCGAAATGCTGCTTTTACGCCACGAAAGAAAGGGTTTTTTGCATCGAGTTGTAACTGGCGATGAAAAATGGATTTATTTTCAGAATCCCAAACGAATAAAATCATGGGTAACGCCAGGACAACCATCCACATCGAGTGCAAGACCGGGTCGTTTTGGGAAGAAGACAATGCTGTGTGTGTGGTGGGATCAGAAGGGAGTAGTCTACTACGAGCTTCTCAAACCAGGCGAAACAGTCAATACCGACCGCTACCGACAACAAATGATCAATTTGAGTCACGCATTGATCGAAAAACGCCCAGAATGGGCTCACAGGCACGCCAAAGTCATTCTTCAGCATGATAACGCTCCTGCACATTCAGCCAGATTGACTAAGGAAACGATTTCTTCGCTTGGTTGGGAACTCCTACCCCACCCGCCGTATTCACCTGACCTGGCGCCTTCTGATTATCACCTATTCTCATCGATGGGACACTCATTGGCTGAGCAACACTTTAACAATTTGGAGGATGTAAGAAAATGGCTCGATGAATGGATTTCAAATAAAGATGAAGCATTCTTTTGGAATGGTATCCATAAATTGCCCGAGAGATGGACAAAATGTGTAGAAAGCGAGGGCCAGTACTTTGAATAAAATATATTATACTTTTTTTTTTAAATTAAATTATATTTTAAGAAATAAACGACATTTTAAACTTGCAGACCTGGTATAAATATTTTCAGATCATATTGAAATTCATCTTTTTTCATCTGCAACAAACAATCTTTTCAGATTAAGTTATATTATTTGTTAATATATATTACTCCTTACCCAAAAATTATTTTTAAAATACTATTCATAGCTGTTAGAAGCTTTCAATTTGTTTTCCGTTTAGCTTGTAAGTTTGTTCTTAAGTAATATATATACATTCTTTTATGATGTATGTTTTTTTAAGTGAAAACTTGCTCTCTATAAACAGATTAAAGAGTAGAAATCTTTTAAGATGGATTTAGCTTCAAGTTTACTTTCTGTAAACAATTTCACAGGTCTCCCAATCCTTTGTTGAATACGTTAACAATGTGTGATTTTAATCCATCATTGAGAAATACAATAATGTGCATGAGGTCCTTTTATTAACGATTAACTTATCGAGTATGGATGAATACATTTTCATTAAAAATTTGCTAGATAATTCACAATTCAGATTCATTTCTTATGTTTTTTAATTGGATAAAAAGTGAACCGTACTGCATGCATTTATAATTATATTGTTCACAAGACTCAGCAAAAGGCTTGTGTTCTTTCTGTAAAGCTGGAATGTCATCTAAAATTAATTTTTTATATGGTTTAAAAAAATAAAATCAGAACAGGTACTTCTAGTATACTGTTAATGCATGAGTTTATTCATAACTACTTATACACTTAAATATATAACGTCAGCAAAAAGAAAATCCAGGAATAATAGTCGTCGACTTTAAAAAAGCGTACAACTATTTCGATAGAAAAATGAATCTGTGTTTGGTACATTACATGAAATGAAAGTTGACCAGAAGAGCAGAAATCTTATCAAGGAAACACTGCAAATAAAAAATCCAAAGATTCATGGAAAAAAATATTGAGCCATTTGAAAATAAAGACAGGTGTAACGCAAGGGGTTGGACTATTTAATTCAGTTTTAGAGAAGATGGTCAGGACATGGGAAGAAGGAATAATTCAAGAACGAAGACACAAAGGCAGAGCCATCAACATCAAATATCTTGTGTTCACTGATGAAGTAACCAACCAATTTGAAGAATTTCAGCCAAAACAGGATTAATGTTTTGTATGAGCAAACAAGGAAACAAGCAAAGAAAAAACAACAAAAAATCCGCGGACAGGCACCTATTGAAAATCATGTGGCAAGTTATCACAGGTTATGAATACCTGGAAGAGGATATACAAAAAACAGGAATCAATGTAACAGCCATTGAGGAAAGATGTTTGAAGCTACAAAAAGCATTCAGACTTACATGGAACCAGTACAACAAAGAAATATCAATAATATACTATTTCTACCAGAAGCCCACTATGTCTAAAAAAATATTTCTCAAGGATAATCAAAGAACAAAAATTAAGGAGATAGAAAAACAAGAGAAAAATATATTGAACCATGGACCAGTGTACTGTATTAGGAAAAGAAGAACAATTGAAAACGGACATATGGATGACATACCTACTTATGAAAAGTTTCTCCAACATAATGTATAGTTTGAAATTGTGCCACAGATAAAGGTATGGATCCAAATTCGCGTTTGAGCACAAAACCCCTCCATTGGTAGAAAAACGAGGCTCGAATATTAATCATTGAAACAACAGTTGTATAAAAACCAGAGGAAGAGGCTATAAATGTCTATATGTCAACGCTCCCGATTAAATGATCTTGAGCATCAAGCAATTCCATGAAATTATTTAAGGTTTAATTTAATAATTCCTTAGCTTGTGCGAAATGTAAATATTTTGGAGTTAAACGGTACAACGAATAAGTTAAATCTAGCTAAAATTAGACATAAGCAATACCTATGTGATATCATGGTTTAGTATGTCCAGGCGGAAGAGAGAAGAGAAGAATGCTCTTAGCTACATAAGTTGTGTTGGATTATAGAAGTTGGGCCAAATTTTAGTTGATTTTTGTCTTTCTATTCAACTCGGCAATCGCTTACTACTAGTGATTATAGTTATACTGAAAAGTTAAGTTCAAAAATTACTTACGACAGGTTTATAATATGGTATACAACAGTAAAGGTGTAAACAATCGATAGTCACGATACCATCGTATCTAAACTACTGATTCTCTTTGAATTTAGACAGATTGATTTTTATTAGTAATAACTGTTTTTTTAAAGGTTTCTTGTGGAGTGTCCCCAGTCTGCCTAAAGGCGGACCATCCTCCGCAGGGGCTAGCTCAGTGCAAGGCTAGTGGGGATTAACGCTCCCCCGGTTCCCGAGTTCAGTACACAGCACCAACGCACTCAGAACAGTACACAATTCACTTATACTAACATAAGGTCACTTACAGTACACACCCTAGGATCACCTTACCTAGGTAGCCACTCCCGACGGGGGAGTAAGTCAGGGTGCTCTGAGGAGGCAGAGCCTGATTAATACCCTGCTTCTTCATAAAACCTCATACCAAAAATAGAAAGAATAGAGGTGGATTGTTTTTACGGCACGGCGAGGAAAATGTTTTCTTAGAATTGCCACATGGAACATCCGAGCTCTTACACAAGAGAGCGAGTTTGTAGATGAAGCAAGAAAGGCCAAGGTGGATCTGCTTGGTATCGAGACTAAGAAGAACGCCTAAATACGGAGCAGTCCCCATTTTACTGTGCAATAGGCTATACCTTTGATATATTTATGTTAATAATACGTGAGATATTTTCCATTAATGCCTTTAGTTCATTGTCAGTAAACCGGTAGTACTTATATCTGAGGAAACAGTTATTATTTCTGACTGTTAACAGCCTCCAACCAAATAGCCATTGCCAGATATTTTTGTTTCCTGCTTCCTATTTTAGAGACTTCAGGTTTCTTGTTTGTAATTTTTCCATTGATGCCTTAATTAGCCTTTTTATGTTATTATGTCTTATGTCTAGTTATGTCTTTTTTGAGCTTTTCCTCTGGAATAATCATATGCCTTCTTGGTCCTCTTTATTGTCTTTTTCTCTTGCACCTTTCTTTTTCTTTTTTTAAGAAAATAGGATTTCTGTTTTTATAATTTGTTTTATTTTTTATTTTCCTTTGCGGTTTTTGGAAGTTTAGGGCGTTTATTTTTTTTAATTTATTTATTTACTTCATATTTACATCTGCCTTTATTAAACTATTTCCAGCTCAAATCCTGTCACCTTCCTTATGATGTTTTCTGTGGTTGGTGTCTTGCTGCATTTTGTGGTGAGGATGCCCTTTATTTATTTCGTTTGAAGATGTCCACAGGTATTTTGTTTGTTTCGTTAAACGCCTCTTTATGCTGCTATATTCGGTCGATGCTACAGTGGGGGTCCTAAATTTTGCCAATTCAAGTAACGATTTCCTGAAATCGTACATGTTCGGGACCCTCAATTTACGTCCAACAGGTATTTTTGTCTCCTGTTTTTATTTTAGAGACAACCCTTTATGTTCGGAATTTTTCCAATAATGTCTTAAACGGCATTTTATGTCTCTTTTGAACTTTGCTTTTCCAAATTAATGTTATAAATTTTATTAAAATCTAAGCTCTGAGCTTTAGATAAATAAAGAGGTCGACTAAATTATATTTTGTTACGGATATTTATTTTGCACATTTAGCCCTGAAAAAGACCTGCAAAGTAGGTAGAAATGTTAGCTACTTAATAAATATTTCTCCAATTCTAAGAGAAATTCATTGACCTCTACCCGGACCATTTTCTTCCACATATATTAACAAGGTTAACTATTATCTTTCAAGATAAATAACATTTTCTTTGCAAACATTTCATAAGAAGCGGCCCAATAGTATCATATTGTATCATTACCTGAAGATGAAGCTAGGACGAGGCTGTTACCCCTCCCTCTCCCTTCCCCCATCGACTCCTACTGATAAGGACGCTTATCATTCCTAGTGCAGCTAATCCATCCGTAATTGACAAGGCTGCAATCGACAGGTCGATAATTGGTTGTTTTTTTCTATTGTAGGTCCTCTTTATTGATCATTGTAGCAAATAAGCTCTGCAAGGACTGCTATTTTATTTTATTTGTGAAAATCCTGTTTAATTTTCCTGTTTAAAAAATGGCACAGGAATGTGCAATCATCATAAGGGTTAGGAGGTCAACCCCCCCGAAATCCCGAAATTTCGTTAGTATGAAAAATTAATACTAGGTTAAAAAAGTGCAAATTAAATTAAAACAACACGCACAACAGAGGATCCAACACATTTTACATCATTTTGCATTGCAACAAGCATACTTATATTTATATTTGCTTGAAAATGTCCTCCAACAACTTCACAATAATTAACAATCGTATCGAAAATCAAGAATTGAAGTATTGTTGTTGCGTATTGCATTTAAATCATTCATCATCCAATAATATTTTATGTGGGAAAATTTATCCAAATTTTAAAAATTATCATGAATGATGGTATTAAAATCCTCGACCCTGACCTGATCCTCCCCGAAAGGTTTTCCTGGCTACCGCCTTGGGTTTAGTCAAGCAACTTTATGCTCCCGAAACTTTATCAGAACTAGATTTAAATCTTGAGAAATAAGGCCAAAAAGGGCCTTGTTAGACAAAACTGGTACTTAGACTAAACCAGCGAAAATATGGAAAAGTAAACTTTTAAAAGTTTGCAGTTATCCTTCATTTCATTCTTATCTGTGCAAATATGTATGGATGAGGAAGTATGAGATGGAGTTCTTGTTTCAAAAGATATTGGAAAATGGTAGAGTTGGTGTTATATTTGTGACAGCCTAAGAAGGAAGAATTATAACGTGTACAGTTTTATTGTTTCTATTTAGTGGAAAATTGTTTTGTATTGTTTTATATGTGTGGAAAATATAAATTTAAATTTGGATGAGTATATGGAGAACGGAGATAGTGAGGGGGGGGGGGGGTGCAGTCAAAAAAACACCAAATAAATACCAGACTTATATTTAGTTAGTGCCGACGTTTCGACCTACAATGTAGGTCATCTTCAGGGCAACTGGGAGAGGAGCGGCTGGGTGAACCGGCTAACCAACAATCATTGGATGAGTATAATTAGTTTAATTTATCAGAATCCCAATAGAGGTTATCTAGTAATATATATGTTGTGATATACAGTCCCTGGCCATATTAATGTGACCACTGGATAAATTCGTTCTTGTTACATGTTTGCATTATCTTTTTGTATGCGTAATGATGTAAATCGAGTTTAAATATTAGTTTTATGGGTAAGCTAGTTATCTGATAATAATATGAAATTGAAATCTTTTTTTTTTTAAATATTTTGTGGTGTCACCCTATTTACACCCTATTTTACATATTGATAAAAAAAACTATCAAAATAGTTAAAATATATGATACAAATAATAAATCAATAATAAACTTACCGAATCCGACTTGTATTTAATGAAAAAGAAACAATAAATCCACAAAAATTTCTAACACAAATTATGCACGCCGTCACTCGTAAAACAAAATGGCTGTACTAAAACCATTGCTGCCATTACTAAAACAAAAATACTTAAAAAACTTATAACAGTGTTGCCATTACTTAAAACAGCAATTTATTAAGACACTCGAACGTATATAAAAAAAATTAGGAAAAAAACAAAATAAAATAATCTTTCTTGGTGGTCACATTAATATGGCCAGGGACTGTATACGTATCTATGTTTTGTTTTAAATTAATGTGTAGTTTCTTTAACTTGTATCAGTTATGAAACAATCCGTGGCTCTACAACAAAGGACCCACTATTTTTATTCGTTAGGAACCCTTCCCAAATAGCTTATTTTTTTAAACCAATGCTTGTTATCATTCGGTCTCGATTTTACTTAGGTCGCGACTTTTGTCTCGAAATCTATAAAAATAACAATTTATAAAACAATCATCCTTCCAACTCTTCTTTATGGATGTGAAACGTGGCCGCTAACCCTAAAGGATGAACAACGTCTTAAGGTATTTGAAAATAAAATATTGCGTAGAATATTCGGTACAAAAAAGGATAATACCACTGGAGAATTTAGGAAATTACACAACGCAGAATTGCGAAGCAGGCACCCGGTTAATATTATTGAAGTGATAGCGTCACGAATGCGATAAGCTTGTAAAGTTGTTGGGCTCGGTAACGAACGAATTCCTAAAAAGTTAATAATCGTTGTGCCGACTGGTATGCGTCTGAGGGGTAGACCGAGGCATAGGTGGGAGGATTGCGTTAAGAGTGATCTGGCGGATTTGGGTTTGTATAGTGATCCATGGACGGAAGTTAGTAAGCAGGGATTGGCTGTATCGGCATCGAGCCTTTGGGTTCGCTAAGCCTTATTATTATTAAACATTTCTTCTTCTTCATCGTATTCTGTTATTTCTTCTACCTTGTAGTGAAGAAATTTTCGCTCTAGAAGTGCCACCTGTCATTAAACATTTACATATTTCATGTTTATAATACCTTTCAGTGCTACTGCTATGACCTGGGGATTGGGTAGTTGACTCCCCAGAGTGGAACGCCACCCCGAAGCGGAGGTCGAGATTTAAGTTGTGGTTAAAAAGTGGGAAATATCATTTGTTACGGGCAGAGGAGACACCAGCCGCTGGAGGAGATGTGGCTAATGGTTTTGAGAAGGGCGGACCAAAGTCCCGGGGGCCGAATCCAGGCTGAGTCACCCCCCCCCCCATCATGCAAACTCCCCTAAAAAACAGCACACCCTCGAAAAAGACGATTTATTCCGTAACGCCTCCCTGGAGGATCTACCCTCTTATCTTGTCCCTCCGGAGGACCGCCAGGGAAGAAGAATTATCATCGGTTCCAGGATGGTCGAGTATCTTTCTTACCATCCTCTTTGTGTGTTTTCGGACTAAAAAAAAAACAACGACAAAACTTTTTATTAGTCTAGGCATAACAGTAATAATAATAATAAGAAGGAAGAATTACCAAGATGAAAGTAGACCTCACCAAAGGGGGATCGACTTTTTGTTCAGTGGTTTGCATAACAACCTACTATGCCAAGATCGCGGATTCACAGCCCGGCAGATGGTCCTAGGATTCTTCAAAAGAGTTTAAAAAATCCTTGGTTGCCGTCCTTCGGAAGGGACGTAAAACGGGCACCCCGAGGCTGTACGATGTCAGGTACTCGTTAAATACCCCTTCACAAATTAAAGCGGATAGGCAAAATTTTTTACTTCTAACGCAGCATCGCCAAATTAGCCATAGCAGCTTAAAGAGACCTTAAATGAAAAAACAAATAATCTCACCATAAGTATTTATTTTACTGACAGCCAATCTCATGGTTGTCAATTGTTTGTACTTGACTGGATATGAATACAAAAAGAAAAACAAATATTATTGATCTGAGCAAACAGATGATTATTAAATAATAAAAAACCGTTACTTTTCAACAAGTTTAAAACAAGAAGTTCATATCCATTAGTGCTATTGAAGATGGCACGTGACCTAAGCTGAAATTTTTATTTGAGTACTACCACTGACTAGTTTCTCTACTTGCCTGTGTCTCTGGACATGATTTATTTTTCATTATATTTACTTGATGTATTCTGTATACAGTTGTAAATTTCAATAAATATATTTTTTTTTAAATTAGTGCTAAACTTAGACACTATTCAACAGTTATCCACCAAGAGGTGCTGTATGAGATTACTTGATCCTGAACAAGAACATATTGATGCGTGATCTAGAAATCATCAGAGAGAAAGATATTGAGCAAAACAATGGGAGGACTAAACAAGGAGACCATCATAGAAAACGCAACAACCAAGTAAATCTCCTAGAGAAAATTACAGATCCAATAAGAAAATGCAGAATTTAGTTTTATGGGCACCTTTAAAGAATAACCTGCAAAGAATGACCTAAGGGGTGGTTATTCACGTATCTTAAAATATTGAATATGGTCAACATTTTAAGGATTCTGAAAAGGACACTGAAGAGCTCGAGGTCTCTCCGGATGGCAATGGAGGATGTTTTTCACTAAGGAAGGAACTTCAGAATGCTCTGGGCTTTGAAGAAAGAACAAAAAGAAAAACAGGTTCAATTCGGAAGCAGGAAAGAAAGTAAAATCATGGGGAACGAATGAAACAGATATTAAGGAAGAAAAGGAAAAAAAACAGTTTGAAACAAAGGTAGTTCATAGTCGCTTAATCGCAAAAAAATAAATAAAAAAAATTAACTCAAGACTCAGGATTTGCACTGTAAAATACTATATATATGTGTTTGTAGAGTTTTCTACAAAATATGATTCTTGTATGCATTTAGGAAAGCGGAATTGCGTTATTTTCTTAATTAATAAATGGCTAGGTCAGACCTTGGCTTGAAATGGTGTCTTTGCTTATATTACAATTTCATTTCAAGTCCAAAACTACGAGAATGACACGATTCCTCTTCCCAATACAGTTAAATCTCTCTAAACAAAATCCGACTTAACAACTTATTCACTGGGGCTACAGATATATTCTCACAACTGTCACATATGTAAAAAAATATAAAAAAATGATGTTCTATTATAATGTGACTTTGTTCCATATAGAAAACAGAGTTTCTCAGTGACCTTTTTTTTTAACCTTTTTCTAAGAAACTGTACAGTCTCTATCACTTACTGAACCCAAGACTATTGATGGGTTGTTGTGGTACCGTTTTTTTTTTCTAATTGTTTGTTCTGGTGATTTCCCTGGGGAAAGGGGATATCTTTAGTGGAAATTCGATATCCGGATAAATCCACACGATTCGAATATTCTAAATATTTTATGAGAGGACTCTGATCGGCGAAGGATATCCGCTTTGGATGAGTCCTCCAAGGATTGTCGCTCAAGCGTGTAATTCATAAAGCCCTTCTGGATCCTCCATGAAGCTCTGCTATAAATACATAAAGAGCAGAGGTGCCCTGAAACTTTCATGTCATGGAGTTGGGGGGGGAGGCGAAATATTGTGGGGTGCCCGGCCCCTCATAAATTTTGATTATTCACACACCCACACTGCCCGAGAGCGTAAACACTTCAGCAAAATGCTTTCCTTGGAGTATCCAAGGATGAGCCATATCTCCCGATCCTTGAGGGGAAAATATTATAACCCAGCCGACTGTTGTCGAACCCATAAAAAGTCAAATATGATTTTTCAACTGCGAAATATAATAAAATAACGGCTCATTTCAAAAACTTAATTGATTCAATAATTCTTTTGGTTTCGGAAATAAATTAAACTCAATATCAAGGAAAACATTCTAAAGATGTGTTTATTAATACAAACAAAAAACAATGTAGCAATAACAATGCACGACGATTAACAAGTCAATAATATATGTACTGTACACTAGGTACCATTAATTTCTAACCATAAATAGGAATAGCAGTACACCAATGAATTAATGAGATAATATCTACAGCCCCATGATAAGTCGAATCTTGTCCCGAGAGAAAAAATTTGTATTGAGGGAAGCGAAATCGTGTCATTATTTTTGGCTTTAAATGGAGTTGTAGTAAGCCATTTCCTGAATTAGCCCCTAATTCATTACAAAAATAACACGATTCCATTTCCTAAAGTACAAGAAACATATTTTGGAAACATTCGACTTAAACACATATTCACCGGGATCGTAGATATAACTGAACTGTCCAATATGTCCCACAAACTTCTAACATCTGTAATAAAAAAAAAATATATATGAGGAAATACTGCTATATAAATTATGCATTTCCAAAAAAAGAAAACTTTTTTTCGGTTTTTAGGCATTTAACTACAATTTTTTGGAAAATGATTCGATTTACGGTATTAAAAATACTTTTTTAATCTTAACTTAATTATTGAAAAATGGGAAATCAATAGTAGACAAAATATTCAATTATAAAATTTAATTTTACTTTGCGTATTAGATAGAGAACGGAATACATAATTAATACAATCATTTAGATGATAAACGCATATTAAAACGTAAGAGCAATATTTATTTAAATCTGGGATACAGATATTGTATCTCGACTCGTACTCGTATCACTGCCGCTCATGCCTTGATTAGAACTGGCTCCCGATTTTAGCCGCTTGCATTTAATCGCTTTAGATGCAGATTTTTTTCTGTATCAATATTTTCGGATAGTGTTTCGCCACTTTGAACGATAAACGTATTAAATCTAACACTCCACGCTGGACCCATACTACCAGTACAGTCTCTACCATGTACTGAACCCCAAACCCCTCACGGTTTAAAATAGTATTTTTTAATTATTACTTAACACGATCCTAACGTTGGTGGGTACTACGATTAATAAAATCATATTTATTTCATAAATATCTAATATTCACAGTGCATACGCATTTTTTTGTTAATTTATTCATTGAAATTTACAACTGGATTGTAACAATACAACAAGGAAATTGCAGGAACTTAAGCATTTAAACTCAATAATATAATTGTAACATTCATCCTCCATGAATTTATCACCGAAATTAAATGTTTATTGTTTCATTTCCTAAGGGAATCATAAAAAATATAATAAAACCGCGTAATAATAATAAAAAGGGAGTTTCCAATAATGGATTCAGGACCTAGGAGGGAGAGAGAGAAGCCATACTCGACCAGGAAGTGGAGGGATGGAAGGAATTGCGAGGGGTGGCAAGAATATTATTCACAGAATTTATTCATCTTTCTCTTCCTTCCTCATTTTTATGTCTCTTTTTATTCTTATGAAAGTGCGTTTTATTGTCATCGTATTTGCTTATTTTATGGTGTGTCATCAACTCTCCCTTTTTATTTGATTACATCTCTCCGCGAGTTGTATAAATGCATCAGGGAATAAGATGTAGTCAAAAGCTATGTAGTTTGCTATGGCAATGTTATGTTATCTAATTATATTTTTTTTGTAAATGAGAAATTATAGAACGTTAATTAATTTTTTTTTTACTGTGTATAGTAACTACTACGGACTATATATACACATATTGTTTACTACACATACTGGTTAGATTGTATCATCTCCTATACTTAGAAAAGTTTGGTGAATCGTTAATTTCTTAGTGAAATCATAACCGAAATCCACACATTTCCCATGATTACATTCCATATTAAATCCATACTAAAGCTTAGGATAATTTGTATCTTTGTATAATATTAAAAAGGAAACGAATAAACAGTTAGAACTTGTAACTTGCCTCTAAGCAACAGCCTGCGGAATTGATACACATGCTTGAACAGGTATTTTGGTTTAGTTACGTTGTAGTAAACATTTTTACCGATTATTAATTACAATTAATGTATTTAAGTCATACAAGTGTCAATTTTATTTTTAAACGAGTGTGTTATTTATTATTCACTAAAATCCTATTTGTTCGCTGTTAGTGCTTGATTATGAGAAAAATAATGTCTGGAAACCTCGTCTAAAGGAAGTTAAAAGAATAGAATGAATCTCAAAAACGAAAAGTATAAATTATTTATGAACAGTCATAAAAAGTAAACATCTTATGTATATGCTACTGGATGAGCGCAGATGTTCGTTATATATTTAGGTATGAAAATTAACCTCCCAACACAGGCGTTTTTCTAGAAAAAGTACAGTCTCTACCACGTCCTGAACCCAAGATCCTAAATAGGTAGTAGTGATACAGGTTTTATGTAGTGGGAATATGAGAAAAAATATACCTAACAAATAATGAATGGATTCGTTGTTTTAATCACCTTTAGCTCTTTGCAGGGAACGGAGTCGCTCAGTGGTAGAGCACTGAGTTGCCATGCCTGAAATCCTGGTTCAAATCCCGCTATAGGCCATGACTTTTATTTAGTTTGTCTGTAGCTGGAGATGGATCATATAGGATCTAGGACCCTCCTGTGGCCCGCCCAGCCTCTATAAAGTATTATAAAAATAGGGTACCCAAAAATATGGAGGAAAAATCTGGCGGTTAAGCGTGATCTTGGACAAGTCACCTCCTTGCAGCACCGTTGTCCATGAAACAGTACAGTCTCTACCATGTACTGAACCCCAGACCCGTTCACGGGTTGTAGTGGTACAGATTTTTTTTTTTTTAGCTCTTTTTACTTATTATTATTGTTCGTAAGGTAATCAGAAAGTTTTTATTTCAGAATCTCATGGATAGAATGATAAGATATAAGATAATACAAAATTGTATTATTGAATAATGCCAGGGGAAATAATTCTAATAATATGAAGTATGGTGTCTTGGTTACGACCCGTCCCGCTTAAGATAAAATGTTTTAATTATAAATATTATATAATATCGCTCTACACCTGCTACCACTGAGTCATCATCAGTTATCATCATTTCGACCCTTAGATCCTCAACCCCTGTTTGTATGTATATGTATATAATATTTCTTAACTATATATAAGGAAGAAATAGTTAGGTGTGCAGTCAATAAAAACACCTTAATAAGTGTAACTTATTTATTGTGTGCCGACGTTTCGGTCTACAATGTAGGCCATCTTCAGGGCTAAGAGAGAGAAACAAACAGAAATGTATAAAAAACGTTGCAGTAACAAGAATATAGTGACAAGTAATGTAGTAAAGTGGTACAAGTGTGGAAATTAAAATAGTGACTAGATATGATGAAATAGTGAATAGATATATTCCGAATAACCATAACAGCATAAAGTAATTGAACAACTAAATGGATGTTAGCTTTTAATTTTGTTTCAGGCGATCTACATTTTCTAATGGAAAAAAAATACCCAGCCATCCACAACTCCTAGAAATGTAGTCATACCACAGTAAATGGAGACAAATAAGAAACACAAAAGTACATAAATTATGTTTACAAAATATTAGAACAACAATAACTATATAATAGAGATTATGAAATACTAGCTTTTGCTCGCGGCTTCGCACGCGTGGAATTTGGTCAGCCAAATAAAGTTACCTTACAAATCATTTTAAATAAATAATCTTTTTTTTTAACTATAAGTTACTCGTACATCTAAAATTTCAGATGTCTAACTTCAAAACTGACGGATTCGATACAATCTTTGACCCCTATTATATTAAGGGGGGAATCTTTGGAGGTGGAATTATCCAAATTTCTTTCTTAAATTATACAAAGAACCGATCTGAAAATTTCTTAGCATCTTGAAATTTCTGATTTGTCTTTAATTATGTACTATACTGGATTCTCCACAGAACACAAAAAACTGTCAGGGGGGGCACGTTCCCCCCTTTATCTACCCTTGCAGTAGCCTATGTGTTATTATGCTTTGTAACCTATATTACTGTAGAGTTTCATCCAAATTCTTTCAGTAGTTTTTTCGTGAATAAGTAACAAACATACATACAAACTTTCGCATTTATAATATTAGTAGGATTAGTAGAATATCAAAACAAATAGTTTCACTCATGTTCTTTCTTTTATTTTAACAACTATTTTCATGTGATTTGCCTTTAATTATGTACTATAATGGATTCTCCACAGTACCTAAAAAACTGTCTGAGGGGGCAAGTGCCCCCGTGCCTCCCCCCCTAAATCCGCCCTTGCAATAGTCTATGTGTTATTCTGATGTATAACCTATAATACTGTAAAGTTTCATCCAAATCCGTTCAGCAGTTTTTGCGTGAAAGAGAGACAAACATACAAACTTTCACATTTATAATATTAGTTGTATATATACAGAAATAAAATAACGAAATAATTATGGACATATTGAACACTAGTGACCCGCCCCTTCGGATAGTAGAGCATATTATGCCTATATGCTTTGCCTATAAGTAGGATCGGATCAGATCGATTAGTCGACTTGATTAGATTTAAGTGTAACATAATGTCTACGCTACATGAAGTATTTTAATGTATTTTATTATGTAGATATTATAAAAAAACTAAAATATTTCTTTATATACGAATTTATTTTCACGCGCGTTAATTTTTTGCGATAACTCCTAAGATACTCATTTAAATAATATGGTGTAAAACATTATAATAATGTGCATGAAATGCTTAAGGTAATTAAAGTATCTAAGTTGATAAGGAATAATATCTTTACTGTATCCGTCTAAATATCTTTCTAAATACCGCACTATACGTAACAAATTTTTTAGAAGATATAATAGGTATAGTAAGCTATAGATATATCGTATCCAGCACTTTTTTGTAGATCTATAAAAGAGGAATATTCCAACATGCATTGTTTTGTTGTATCTCAAAGGGATTAGGCAGCGTCTTGATGACAGCTCCTAGGCGGCTTGACTTTTTCCAACACTTCCAACACTTATCGTTTTATTCCAACTAATTTACACAAAACCTCTACAAATTATATACCAAACCTTCCTGATGAATCATTCTATCTATTGGTGAAAACCGCATGAAAATCCGTAAAGTAGTTTTTGAGTTTATCGCGAACAGATGAGGCCGAGGACTTTGTTTTATAATATATATATAGATAGATTATAATCATATAATTACTTAGGAAGCACTTTTCGTAATTATAAGGAAAGAATACAGATACTCTCAGGTATAAAAAACTCGAGTCCTCTCGTAGAGGGTAGTGGGAAACTTGAAGGATGGCTTTCCATGCATGATCCTGAGAGATATAATATTAATACCTTGAGATATCTGCGGGCGGATTCCAACGACGGAAGGGTCGCTATGGCACGGAGTGACTATGTATGTGCCGTTGAATAGTGCATGAGCCTCTAGCATCCATAACCATCGCCGCCCCTCTCTGGGATCAATACTAGGTTCGTCTGCCTGTCCTCTGTCTCTTCTTGTTCTTCTGAACTCCTTCTGGGTGTACGAAAAGGAAGGTAAACGAGGACCCTAACCGTGCTTCTTGTTGGGATGTAGTTCAAGCATGTCCTCATGAAGTGAGTCATTGTTCAGGATTATGATAAGGTTGTTTTCGGGATACATGTGTAAAATAGTTTATAAATAGGTAGGTTACGAAGGAGTAATAATGTAACCTTCACCTGTTAGTGGAGTAAAAATTATCTGTAACTTAAGTTTTAATGTCTTTTGCCTCATCTTTTCGATTGTCACCTCTTTACATTCCAAGAGCCTGAAGGAGAATCATTAATTTAGTTTATTCAGGGTATTTTTTTCTAACTAAATTTTTGTTCATTTTAAAAAAAGGTCAACTGGACTCAATCATATAATTTATTCTTTAAATTTGGAGAAAAAAAAACTATATCCAGTAAATATTTTTTACTAGTTATTTATCAAGATACGTTTCGGCCTACAGTTCAACCATAAGTCATTA
Source organism: Arma custos (assembly GCA_037127475.1). NCBI lineage: Eukaryota > Metazoa > Arthropoda > Insecta > Hemiptera > Pentatomidae > Arma > Arma custos. Next base: position 44,683,174 of record CM073765.1, read on the forward strand.
ATCTGTAAAAATCATGCACAAATTCTACAATTGTAACAATATAAATAATTCAATTAATAAATCTGTACATAAATTCTTTTATTGTCCAACAAATAACTAAATTTATGTACAGATTGTTAACTGTTAACCATATAATAGGAAAAAAATGAAACAATGTTAAACAGAAGATTGAGAATGGCCTAGGCCGAAACGTATCTTGATAAATAAATAATAAAAAATATTTACTGGATATAGGTTTTTTTTTCTCCAAATTTAAATTTTTGTTTTCATTTTTACTATTTGTTACTGACTTTTAATAAATTTTCAGATATCATTCTTGATTAACTGAAATTACTTCCTATTTACTAGAAACGGTTATGAATTGGCAGAGTCGTTGTTACATACAATGTATATGTATATATAAATATTATATTAACATCTTTATATACTAACAAACCTCGGAATAAATTCCAGTATTCTTTAACTCTCTTTTTTGACAAAAGCATTCAACTCCATTCCTTCTCCTCCTGTGGAAGACTTTGTTACTCGTTCAAAGGACATGAAAGATAGAGTATTGACCCTTCGAAGGACCAAGCAGTGGTGGGGGGGGGGCGGTTAAAAGTGACTTAGGAGCAGGAGTAGGAGTTTTAGAAAAGTTTTCCCAATCAGACTTTGGCATGGCCGAAGAAGGGACAGGAATGTTTGTGTTGGATGTAATAAGAGACCCTGTTTGATCTGGGACCGGGTTGACAATTCCCTTAATGTACAGGAGGGCAGTTAAACAGGATTACTGTTGGAAGGGCTTCAATCAGGACAAGCTCAAACAGGAGGACCTGTCGTTGACTTTGTCCTCTCCTTCCTCCTAGGAGGAGGAGGACTGGGGCTAAGTTTTTGTCCTGTGTAGATGTTTGTTCTCTGTAGATGAAGGGCCAAAGTCTTATCAGCCAGCCATTAAATTATCAGCAAATTGATTAATCTTTTAAAGCCAGCTTAGGTTCTCTCTCAGTTAGTTCTGTTTTTATTTATATTTTCATTAAACTTAGTTTCTTCATTTTATTTATGTAAAATAAATAGTAAGAGTTAATGCATCGCTCTAAAAGCCGAAGTTTCGCTCCAAACTAATTTTTTCGAGTAGAGATCTCTAAGCGATAGTTAATCAAATACATTGTCATTCATATTTTTTAGTTATTGCTAGCGACCCGCCCCTGCTTTGCACGGGTAGGATGACATATTATGCCCCACATGTTTGTCTGCCTAATGCATTTTATTGTGTAGCTATTAGAAACAAAAAAGATTAACGCGAACAGACAGACAGATACGGCCAAGGACTTTGTTATACAATATGTATAGATAGATGGATAGATAAGAGATATTAGGCAGCATCTTCCATGAAACCTCCCTGGTGGCTATACTTTTCCCAACATTTCATAACACAAGTATAAAGGTATAATATACCTAAAGAGTGAATCACTCTATCTATTGGTGAAAACCCCATGAAAATTCGTCCAGTAGTTATTGAATTTACGGCTAACAAAAGCGGCCTAGGACTTTGTTTTATATGTATAGATTATTTAAGTATCTGTTCCACGGGTTTTCGCTTAGAGTAGAGTCACAATAAGTTTTCATTCGTTTCCTTTTATATTCTTGAAAATAAAAATTATTTTAAAACTTACTATATAGTGACCGATAGTAATATAATATTTTAATAAAAAAAATCATAGGTCCTGCATTATTGTTTTTGCCTACGGTTGATTAAAAGCTCTCAGGTTCAAATCCGGCTTTGACAGATTATGTTTAATCTGTTAACAGCCGGTGATGGATCCTTTGGCACCTGGGACCCTCATGGGGATCACCAAGCGTTTATAAAGTGGGTACCTAAAATAAGGGGGGAATTTGGTGGTTGAGCGTGATCTAGGACAATTCACCTCCCAGCACAACCGTTGTCCAAGAACTTTAAACTAAAATAAATTCTTTACCGTGTACTGAACCTAAGACCCTTCATGGGTTTTATTGGTACTTTTTATTTTGTATATAGTAACGATTACTCTAAAGTTTTTTGTAGTTGATCAAAAAACAGTATCCTGTTTTAGGCTATTTCATCAAAAGTCAGAAATGTTGGAGAAGAATTGGTTGACTGTAACTTCTAATGTAAGAAGAAATGTTTGTTGAGACGTTCATTTCTTGATAAATGAATACCGAAATATACACATTTCCTCTATTCGCACTCTTTTTTCACACTGTAACAGGGCTATTTTTAGTTTCTAGAATATTAAAAATAAAACGAATGAAAAGTTAAAATTTGCTGTGACAACTCTAAGTGATAACCTGCGGAACTGTTACTATTATTTATGTTATGATATGTATATGTATATGATTATTTTACATTTAATTTAAGAGAATATGGAGAAGAAATGTTTTTTTTTTTCCGAACAAGTGAAAGTAATTCTAAGGAAGGGAGGCTTGGCCTCTAGTTAAGTGTTTACTCCCCAGGGGCGTGCTTGTTCCCAACTCTCCACTGAAACTTGTTAAATTGAATTTGTAAAGTTGTCAGCCAGCTGCCGCTTGTTCAACATTCCCTTGACACAACCAACGCAGTTTCGCTTGTTAATATATTACATACACACTCATATTATATATATATATATATATAAACCTGTACCATGTAGGGTCTAGTGTTCAGTACATGTTAGAAACTGTACTGCTTCTAGGACAACTGTTGTATACGGAGCTGATTTGTCTTAGATCACCTTCAACTATCAGGTTTTTTTCATAATTAACGGTACCCACTTTATGAAGGCTGTGTTTGTTTAGATCCCATCGAGACCATCCCTGGCTGTTTAAATTTTTAATTAATTAAATAAATTATCAGAGCAGGATTTTAACCTGTTTAATCTCTATATGACTATGTATTTATCTATATATCTATATATTCTATATGACTGGATAGTTAATTAAACAAGAATTATGTCGATAAAATGTTCAATAACAGAACTACTAATAGCTATTAACTAGCCATACTGTTCCCAAAACACCTATAGTCATGAAAAAATAAAAAAATTGATAACCTCCGAATGATTGAAGTTAGTGAGGAAATTAGTAGACGTAGGATAGCTAACTGAAACGAGTACCTGACATCTTACTGACTCGGGGCCCCGTTCTACGTCCCTTTCTAAGGACGGCATATTTAAGGATTTTTTACTCCATTCAAAAAGGCTAGGGCGATTCGGACCAGCGATTTCGGGCATCGTTGGTCGGTATACTAAGCACTAGACCACAAGTGACCCCGATAAACTTTTGTGTTTCTAATCAATGTTCGTGCAGCAAAATGATCTGGCCGAGTTAACATCCAGGTTTCCCCCACTTTAAGATACCTTTTTATAGAGACTGGTTGAACCCCAGGATGGTCAGCATATACTTTCAGGGCCCCCACCTTTACTTCGTAACTGATCATATTAATTTGTCATCTAGTTTATATTCATGGATTGTTTTTTCTTATTCTTGGTATAAATCATATCGACTCCTACTAAAGCATGATGGTGGCAACGCAACGCACACAGACTCCTTCGATCCAGTTAAACATTTGAAGAGTATAACACAACTTTCGCATTTGGCGGACCAATTTATTTTTGAGACCAAGTGTTTGCCCCACCTTGAAGATGTTTGTCTATTTGATTTGTCTCTAATGGCCGATGGACTTCTCCGGTATTTGTTGGATTATTAGTCCGTTCCATCTGGCTCTCCTTACCATCGATACTAAAAAGAACCAGATTTTGCTCGCAATCACGACTTTAGTATCGTATATAATGTTTATTGGTTTATAATACCAGCAAATATAAAGCAGTAGTATTCTATAATTTGCAAATAATTTTACAAGGATTTCGATAGAAATATGCAAAAGTAATTATATAATTAAATAAGTTACATAAAAGAAATTTCATAATAAATTTACTAGTTATTATAAAAATCAGCTCATGAATCAACGTAACATCAAATACGAATATTATTGGTAAATTATTTACAAATACATTTCGCGAACAAATATTACAAACTGACAATTCACTAGATACCTATCCTAATTATAGCTGGATACACATCACTTAGGACTTCTCCAGTAGCATCATATGATTAGGCTTAGCAACATTAAGTAACGTTAAATCAATAAAAAAAAAACTAACTAGAAACGCTCTCTGTTAGTCTTGACAGTAACGCACTTAATGACTGAGACAAAGATACCATAATAAATCAACAATTTATTTTTTAAAGTAAACCCGGGAACCCAAAAAGATAAGATCTGGATGAGAGATCTACTCGCTTGGTTTAGAAACACTCATACTATCTCCAAGCAAAAGTAGAAAGCAAAGCTTCTTGATAGTATTTCAAATTATTTTTACTGTCGACTAAGAGTGGAGTAGCTCAGTAAGTATTGCAGAGAATCACTGGCCTCAAGTTCCCGAGTTCGAGACTTGCTGTTGCTGATAAATTATTCATTCTGTTATCATCAGTGAACTCTGTGGAATGTCCTAGGCTCACTTAGTCTCTTCTGTTGGAACTTGATCATCATGATTGTTTGCAGCTTATTGACTGCTCCTCTGTAGAGACGGTTTGACGAGCATTTAAACCGTCAGATTGCGAAGCCAAGACTTTCTTATTCTTCCTACAATGCACTTTCCTATTTTTCCCTGCATGACTGTCTGCAGCATGTAATAGCTAGTCCATTTATAGCCCAAGTATTTTAGTTTTCTTATTTTATTTTTTTAGATTAATTTATTGATATTTACAACTGTAATTATATTACATCAAGTAAATCAGCTGTATGAACAAAGGACATGAAAAAACGCACTTGTGGAGATACTATCCATTAATAGCACTCCAATAAAGTTCTATAGTAGAAGGACTCGAGGCCATCTTCTTTTCAGACGCTTCGGAGGGTTATCAGGAAAAGTATGGGAAGCAAGTTGAGAGACTAGCGGATTTAAGTGTGTATGGAGCTTTTCATGGAAGGATAGGTATCTAGTTTGGGCCAAATCAGCAACATATGGGATATTAAAAGATCATGATGGATGAGTTTGTTTGTGACATAATTAGGAGCATTGAGGATTTAAGGAAGGATTTTGGATTGTAAGGATTGGATACGAGATGAATTGGATGGTTTAGTAGAGCACCGAAGCTCAACTCCGTATGTCCAAATAGGTCTGATAACTGTCATGTAAATGAGTCATTTGTAATTAATCTTAGAACGTTTCTCCAATAAATGTTGAAGTAGGCGAAAACGCCGAGCAGTTTCTTGTCTTTTCAGTCTTGTATGAGGTTTTCTTATTTTGAGTGCCGAAGGCCCTGTGTTCAAATCCAGTTATTTAATCAGCTAACATCCACGTATGAACTCTGCACGACTCGCAGACCTTCCTGTGGCTTACCGAGTGTTGAGAGTTGAGAGAGTGGGTACACTTAATTACGAGGAAAACCTGTCGAGTAAACGTGGTCTCGACCAAACATCTCACTGCTCGACCATTGGCTTGGAAACAGTACAATCTCTGGCATGTACTTAGCCTAATACCTGCTCATGGACTGTAGTGGTATATAGAGTTTTTTCTCTTGTGGTATATTCTTCATAATAGCAGCTAACAAATATCGTTACCACTATATATTTTTTTATTAATGCCGGATCCCAAATTTCATATTTGAGTTGACTATTCTGGTGGTTGAAGATAAATGGAACCGAAAGCAAACTTCTACTTACAGAGGAGAAATGGCTGCCATCGATTTTTCAACCCTTTCTGAACCCTTCTGCAAATTCCCTCTCCCCCCAACGTCCCTTTAGCCCTCCCATTAGCAGGAGGACCTTCCCTAGATCGATATCACAGGATTTGGTCAGTATTTTATTTCCAATGCTATTCCTGATGTCGGGGAAGTTAATAATATTACAAAAATAAGCGACAGAAAATCTGAAAAACTAAAAGAAATTTTGAAGTTATGAATATCTTGTTTATTTTTTAAACCCACGTTCAGATTATAAGAATTGTATTATTTTCTATTTCGTTGTGATTTGGATGTTGTGGTTTGGAAACTGATACCATCACAACCTTTAGGATTTTATCTATAATTCTGAAATTTATATATTCTTTTTCAAATGATGCATTCAATTTTAGATCATGCCAATCATGCCTACATAATAATATTAATTTTTTACTACTACTAAGGACCACGTGAATACCATTGGTTAGGCTTCGTTGGGAGGTTTGATTTTCTATCTTCTCATCTCCGCTAATGTACTTTATTATATAGAAATTATAAAAATAAAAACAAAACCAAATATTTCTTTATTCAATGTACTATGCTCTCTTAAAATGCACCTGGTGCAGTAAAAGAGATACCATATATCATTATTAATATTAATATGTTATTTTCAAAAATTAATAAAAGCCAAGGGATTAAGAAAGAAAAAAAAAATCATTATATACGAATTTATTATCTTGCGCATTAAATAATTGCACGGGATTAGGCAGCGTCTTCGGTGAAACCCTTCGATATTCCAACCCATTTACACAAAACCTCGACAAATTATATACCTAAACCTTCCTGGTGAATCACTCTATCTATTGGTGAAAACCGCATGAAAATCCGTGCAGTAGTTATTGAGTTTACCGCGAAGGTGGCTGAGGTATTTGTTTTATAATATGTATAGATAATTAATATTTTAAAATTCATTTCTTCTTCTTGAAGCGCCATCTTTTTTCCGTACCATCAAGGTGACTAGAACTTTTGACACGAGCATCCAAATAAATGATCTTCTAAATTATTCATATTGATGCCAAATTCTACATTATTATATTTTATAAAAAAAACCTTGTAGCACTATAACAAAGGGATCTTTTGTTCAATAGATAATTGTGTCCAGAATAAGGGATTGTGCAGGGAGGTGATTTGTCTGGGATCACGCTAAACCGTCAGGCTTTTACCCCAATTAAAAGTACCCATTTTCAAGAGCCTGGGCGAACCCCAGGAGGGTGTACAGATCATACACGTTCCATTTATGGCTGTTAACAAGTAAATAATTTAACTGATACAGCCGGATTTGAACACTCTGCACTATAAATACTAACCTGCCCAGCTCCCCATATGTCGCACCAGTATTTCGAAGTAGTAAAGCGAAACTACTGGAAATTCGGCGTTTTTTTGGTGATGAATTATTAATATGAAAAAATAGGGGGTCGACCCATGGTATAGTGGTTACAACCTACTAAGACCGATATCGCGGGTTCGTAACCCGGCGGGTGGTCCACGGCTATTCTCCATGTTCTCGCAACCAGGAGCCTAAGATCTGGTTCTAAATCTAACAGCCATCGCATTCTAGGCCTGCCTCTTCCTCTTTCTGCACCTGGACATCCATGCTCAGCTTTGGGAACTTTTTTTATATCCAATCTACCAACTATCTTAGTACGTTGTCCAACTATCTTCATCTTACTTTTTTGATGCGAAACACTACATCAGGTTCTCCCTATAAAGGTTCTCCCATGATCCATAAGTTCTTGATTCTTTTAGATACCGAAACAATTTCCTTTGGTTGGACCATAAGAAGAACTCTTTTCTAAGGATTTTTCTCTCCCGAGAATTCAATAATTTCTCATGCTACTTGGATAGATTCCATGTCTCCCAACTATACCCAACATCGGGGAATAGCTCTATTAAGAAACACGTTTCTGAGGAAACTTCTGTTACCCTTTTCTATTCTAGCCTTTATTTCCTGTCCCAGATTGTTATCTTCGGTTTGCCAAGATACTTAAATCTGTTGACATTCTCAAAACTGCACTCTCTTCCTGCAGCCTCTTCCTTGGAGATATCCTCTCATCTACTTTGTTTTATTTTATTTATTATGAGCCGTTCTATCCCTTGAGATTTCCAGAGCAAGTTTTGATATCTTGACATCAGAATATGCGAGGTATTGAGTCATGTTGTTATAAATGCATCCCTCCACCTCTGTTTTGGTTGTCATTATGATCTTCTTTAGAAACAAATTAAATAACACTGGCGATATAGGATTTCTCTGTTTTACAATTTTTGAATCGAATAGTCTATGGAAATTTCTCCTGGATCTATACCAAACCGCTACTATACTGTAACGTCATTCTATTCTACTAAATATACTTACCCCTGTTGGTTTGTTAGTAAAATAAAAATTCCGAAGTAAATTATAAATTATCATTATTAAAAAAACAAAAATAAATAAAATAATATGGCCATTTAAAAAGGCAGAAAGTCGAGAGAGAATAATGGAAGAAAGAGGTAAAGTTAGACTTTGGGAGGGCTGAGGGGGTGTGAGGGGGGTACGTGACGTTGACGTGGAGGGAGGAGGGAAAGAGGGGAAGGGGGGAAGGTGGAACAGCTTTTAATTGCATCTCCATTTATCGAGGGGGGGGGGACCTCCACGACAATCGATTCAGCACAACTCGATTTATCTCTCTCTTTCTGAATACTCCTTCATTTAGCCGCTTATCTTGCCCTCCATGTTCTCGCTTATTCTCTCCCCTTCGTAGACGTTTTTAATTAAAACGTCCGCTGAGAAAAGACATACAAACAATGTAGATCTTTTCCCTTTTATATATATATTTCAGGAAAGAAACTATACGGACCTACGACATTTATAAATTAAAACTTTTACCAGTAAGTGAAAACGTTCGTCAAGGGGTCACCTGTGGTGCAGCGGTCAGCGTAAGAACTTTCTATGCCAAGGTTCCTGGTTCATTATAGAATTTTTTAAATTGAGCTAAATATCCTTGGTTATGAGACACTCAATGGTGGTTCCATGCATGATCGTCGTTAGGTACTCGTTAAAGATCACAATCCAAATTATTCTGTAGTTATAGAATACATATTGAGAATCCAAGTTGAACGTAATTACTAGTTTCAAGATCTTGTAGACCTCATAAGTATTTAATAACTCAAAATAACTAATTCAAAAACAAATAACAAACCGAAAATCTCTCAAAATGTTTTGTACTCGTACATATTAATATTTATATCTTGTGCCTAATTCAGAAACAAAAAGATAAAAGGAACTGATGTTACATAGTTAGGGATTTTTTTAAGGATGCTACTACAGTGTATTAACCAAAATCTACTAATACTAAGGTATTACACTTTTTCATATTTTTTTGAAAAACATACAAATCCCTTTGAAAATCCCTCAAACCTCAATTTTGATTAAACTAGCTATATCATCCTACAGTGAAATCATCGCTTATCTTTCATCCTTAGCTATATTGGCTATTAGGGTTTAAATAGTGAATTTAAGAAATTATCAATATAATTCACTAAGGGTACTAGGTTCATTACATGATAGGGACTGAACTGTTACCATATCAACGGACGATTCTACTGTACCTTATTGTAACAATCAAGATGACCCGTCGTGGTTCTCACCTGTAATTAGCCGCCATGCTCACCTGCCAGAGCACTTACCTGTCCACTCTACCTCCCCCCATCGTTTTCTTCAACAGCTCCTTATCACGAATCCCAATCTTGCCAACTTACCCTCAGTGTGATCTTTTCCTGACCAATATCAGGGAAAACTATGTTGGTAGCACTACTTCATAAGGACAACTATATTCTAGTCAGTCGAGTAAAAGCAAATGGATGTTCGTCCATTTCAGGTGTCAACAATTTGTATTTCTCTATTCATTTTATTCCCAATTTGTACATTTCAAAAATTAATTTGTCCCAGATGAGACTTGACCGCCTATTAGACATTTGAGACCCAGGAGCGTCTACAAATACCATAAATAACTTATATGCTTCACCCGGGTTGAAATTGAGGCCTACAATAGAGTTCCTCATCGCTCTGGTCTTTGAGCCGCTCGAAATTTTGAAACAAACTTTACATTTGGAAACAATGCACCTTAACCTTCTTACACTTTATATATATAATAATATAACATGATGCTTACACTTTAATTTCGTTTTGTGTAAAATCATAAATTCTGCAGAAGAGTCGTCCTTTTTTGGATTAAATATTCTATGTATTATATTTTTTCATATAACTTAAGATATTTTATGTTTCCTCAGTATAGAAGTAGGATATTTTTCGGAAAAAAAAATTACAAAGGGTCTAAAATAACAATAATAATAACCTTTATTTTCAGATAAAACTAAATTCATATTTTCTTCATTGTTCATGCCTCTCATGACATTGTATTTTACTTTACTGTCAGCCAATCTGCCGATTGTCATTGCATTATTTGACAGGTGTGGATGTAAATATAAAATAAAATAAAAAATGTTTTCTTAATATTTTTTTATTGGATTGGCACATATGAAATGTCTGATTTTTTAAATCTTAATCTTTAAAGAGGACTAAAGCGTTGCCTTTTGATTCCTAGCAACATATTTACTATCTTTAATAAGCACTTGTTAATCCTCTATTTGCAAAATGTGTTTTTTTTCCCAAGTTGGCATTCTGATTTTAGAATAATTTTAACGGTGGAGGAATTCAAAAGGACCATTTGGTGAAGGAAGTGCGAATGAAAGAACCATCCGTCGTTGGTTTTCAAAATGTTCCTCAGGTGATACGACATTAGAAAATCTGCACCGTGGACGGCCTCAAACATCGATAGAGGACAAAGATCTTAAGAATGATGTGGAAGAAGACCCTTATAAAACAGTCTGAGAACATCCCCACATCCCCATATTCCCCTGATCTATCCCCTACAGACTACCACTTTTTTCGGTCTAATATTTAATATTTTAAATGCTTGTCTATTTATTTTTTAATTTTAGAACAAATAGAAAAATGTAGCTGAAGGATTCTAATAGCCGCACATATTGATTAGTGCTCCATCATGCTAACGCTATAATAGCAAACCGTCCCTCACTTTAAATATGCTTATCCACCAGAATTGTTATTTCCATATCTTTGTATAAGGACAGGCAGCGGACGTTGGGAGGGCCCTGAACTAGACAGAGAGGATTGTTTGCTCGATAGCAGATAGCAAATAGCAAATAGCACATAGAGGGGGAGGGGGTGGGCGCCCCCAGCTGTGATGGTTAGGGCCAGCAGATGTTACAGCAGATGGGGTCCTGCAGATTTGCATCCATTCTAATCACCAACCATATCCAATTCGTTACACTTCGACCATCTTTCACAATAAAATAGATCATTTGCACTTATTTGTATAAATTTGCACCGATTCCAAGCTAGAGCAGCGTGGCCTAAGTGATGGATCTCTGGCGATTATGTTTGCATGTCAATAGAAAACTGAAATGATTTATCGTTCATATCATACATTGGGAATAAATATAGCAGGACTATAACTGCAATGAGAGGAGCAGAGAAAGATACTTGCCCTTAATCAAAATATATGTTGGTATCAGTTCCGCAGGTTGTCACTTCATGTATATACTAATAATAAACTAATAAGTATAATATAATAGTGCACTAAAATATACAATCTGTGATACATGGGCAATTACAAAACCACACTAACTTTTATAAATACTGATGTATATAATATTTGTGTATAACGGGAATATAAAATACAGTCGATATCCATGTTATTTAATGATTGATTTGGTATTTATTTCGCAGATTGACAGCGTGGTGATACCAGGTCTGCAAGTTTAAAATGTCGTTTATTTCTTAAAATATAATTTAATTTAAAAAAAAAAGTATAATATATTTTATTCAAAGTACTGGCCCTCGCTTTCTACACATTTTGTCCATCTCTCGGGCAATTTATGGATACCATTCCAAAAGAATGCTTCATCTTTATTTGAAATCCATTCATCGAGCCATTTTCTTACATCCTCCAAATTGTTAAAGTGTTGCTCAGCCAATGAGTGTCCCATCGATGAGAATAGGTGATAATCAGAAGGCGCCAGGTCAGGTGAATACGGCGGGTGGGGTAGGAGTTCCCAACCAAGCGAAGAAATCGTTTCCTTAGTCAATCTGGCTGAATGTGCAGGAGCGTTATCATGCTGAAGAATGACTTTGGCGTGCCTGTGAGCCCATTCTGGGCTTTTTTCGATCAATGCGTGACTCAAATTGATCATTTGTTGTCGGTAGCGGTCGGTATTGACTGTTTCGCCGGGTTTGAGAAGCTCGTAGTAGACTACTCCCTTCTGATCCCACCACACACACAGCATTGTCTTCTTCCCAAAACGATCCGGTCTTGCACTCGATGTGGATGGTTGTCCTGGCGTTACCCATGATTTTATTCGTTTGGGATTCTGAAAATAAATCCATTTTTCATCGCCAGTTACAACTCGATGCAAAAAAACCTTTCTTTCGTGGCGTAAAAGCAGCATTTCGCACACAATTTTTCGTTTTTCCATCTGTCGTTCGTCCAATTCATGTGGAACCCATTTTCCAACCTTTTGAATTTTTCCCATAGCTCTCAGGCGATCGGAAATGGCTTGTCTAGTGACATTCAACTGTTCTGCCATCATTTGTTGGGTTTGGGTATTGTCTTCGTCTAATAAAGATTGCAATTCGACGTCCTCAAACTTTTTTGGTCGATTTTCTCGTTTTTTATCAGTAACATCAAAATCACCACGTTTGAAACTTTGAAACCAACGTTCACATGTCTTGACGGTTGTAGCAAGATCGCCATAAGTCTCAACAAGAATTCGATGACATTCAGATGCCTTTTTCTTTTGATTGAATAAGAAAATCATGACATGCCGCAAATGCTCTTTATTTGGCTTAAAATTAGACATTTTTAACACCAAAGAAAGGTATGATACGTCCACGTAAACGACTTAAAAACAACTGACTTTTGTAAACAAATGACTAACAAACAAAATAGCGTTTAGAGATAAGCAAATCCTTCAATAGGCTAAGAGCGCATTCTATTGGAATTAAAACGACATTTTAAACTTGCAGACCTGATATGAGGTAGTTACTGTCCCGTCAAGTAACATCACGTTACTTCATATTTTGTATATGTGTATATTTCAGTAATCATTTCATCGAGACATGATGAAATGAGGTTTCAATAAACAACAAGCTCACTAATAGTTTTTCCCGTTTTTCCAAACATGTAGGTTTTTTACATATGTCGCTTTAGATATAATAGTGTGATATGTATAAGACCTCCAAACGACTTTCATTTGAATATTACTGATAAGGTCACTAAGGGAACGGATAAACATGAAAGGATATTTCAATTCTGAGTATCAAAAGATATTGGAACTATTAAAATCAATTGTTTTCTGCATTAATTCTGGATTTCTATTAACAGTGCCATAGGAAAACAATATTATACGAGGAACTGCATAAAATTACAATACAGACGATTGTTATTAGAATGCATTCATATTGAATATGAACTATGCGGGGACTGTAGAATGAGAGAGAGAGAGAGAGAGAGAGAGAGAGAGAGAGAGAGAGCGCTAGAGATGAGATGAGAAAGATATGTTAAGGAGCCTGAGCAGTAAAGGAACCAAGATCGATATCTAGACACGTCACTAAGAATCGATTCTTATTCTGCTTACTTCAAATGGTGGGTTCCAAATCGCATCTTACTCTTATAGGCGAGGTATAAATGATTTTTTTAAACTCTTCCGTTCCTAGTACAATATTTCTTACTACTTGCAATCATCCATTTATTTTCTTTCTTCTTCCGGAATTGGCGAGCAGTATAACAGTTAGAAGCGACACGTAACAACTTAATCGCTTTAGAAAAAGAAACTTAAGTACTTCTAGGAAGAGAGTTTAAAAATGAGCATATGTATTTTGTTTTCATTTTCGACACAAATTCACACCTGCGTCCATGATTATTAAACCCCGAGATGAAACGTAAATAAATATTTGTTGTTACGTGTGTAGAGCGCTGAGTTGCTGAACTATACTACTGTGATCAAAAAGTAAGGTGAAATTTTCATTTAAAACTCTCGGGCATTAGGAATGGAGGTAAATTTGTTTTCCTAGATTGGTAGGACTGTCTATATAAGGATCGAATGGGTGATTTTTTTGAGCAAAGAACTTGCGTCAAATTTTGTTTGCGGAACAAAAAAAAAATCGAATGTAAAAATCGAAAAATTCACTTTTGGTTGTTTACAAAAATACGTGTAAGTCAGAGATAATCAAACCTTTTGACAAGCAGACGCTTGGCAAATGTTATAGACAGTCCTACCAACCTAGGGAAAAAAATTTACCTGCCTTCCTAATGCCGGGGAGTTTTAAATGACAATTTGACCTTACTTTTTGATCACACTAGTGTATCCTGTGCCCAGACAAGTTATTTGATCTGTTAACATCCAAAAATCGACCGTACACTGACCATTCCTGGGCTCGATAAAGTGGATACTTTTAATTGGGAGAAAACAACTGGCGATTGAGGTCACGGGTTTGCAGTTCGGAAAGTAGGTTTTGATTTTTTAAAAGAGAGTAAAAAATCCTTGGTTATGTCATCCTTAAGGAGGTCCCGAACTTGTACCGTGTCAGCTACTCGAATTATATCTATACATGTTTATGACTCCGACAGTAGCACAGTCCGATTAGACATAGTAGCATGAAGTGGCGTATTAAATAAATAAATAAGCATGATTGCTAGAGATTGAGTGTGATTTCTGCCAAAGTACCTTTCTGAAATAGCATAATCTCTAAACCTCTAGCAAGCACTGAACTCAATATTTTTCAAGGGCTATGTTAGTATAAGTGTTTTTGTTTTTGTAGCACATGTACAGCAGAATAATACCCTAGAAGATGAAGTTGCATGATAAGCCACTTGCCACTTCTACCATGTTACCACCAAGCAGGTTCGCAGGTGTTCTCCAGTGGCGTTCTGGTGTTCTCCATCGGACATGGCCGGACCGCTGGACATAGCATATGCTCCAGCAGGTTGGACCCAGACCCTCCCAATTATTGCCCTTCGTGGGGGGGGGGGATTCTTAGCGGATTGTTCACCCTCAGCCTCCTTTCCCTTTATTAGATTACCAACCCCTGGACCCCTCTACTTCGGCTAACATTTACAGAACTCTGACCCTCCTCGTCAGGGTGCAGGGCGAGCGGTCCGGTCTTCGTTAGGATAACAGGTCAAAGCTTGTGTCTGCAATTTGGAGAAGGTCCTAGCTACGTCATCCCCAATACCAAGATAGGGTACATCGGAATCATTTATTTATGAAGCATTCACCCAACAACCATGACAAAAGAACGATGTCAGCTCAAAAAACCCTAATTTTTCAATTGAGGTGTTTGAAAGTATCGTTTGAGTTAAACAAATAAAAATTTGAATATTAGTAAAGTAAAGCATTCCTTTTGTAATGATGGTATTGAAATTATTTTATTAGTCATTAAAATTTTTTTAAATCTCTGCATATTTTACTACTAGGAAATAATTTCAAAGCGTAATTTTTGCATAATTTTGTTTTTAGAAGTCAAAATAAGCTCAAACGGCTAGAAATATCAACGAAGTCTGGGGCGAAGTCAGTATAAGTGAGTGCATTGTTCGATTCGATCAACGATGGTTCCAGATCTTTCGAGATGAAGACTTGAGTCTTGAAGACAAAGAAAGCCGTAAAAGAAGTTAAATTACGAAATTGGCATGAAGGATTGTCACTTTTTTAGAAATATGTTAAAGAGTGAGTCGAGTGTGGCCCAGTCTCAAGCAGGCCACTTCAACCTCCTCTGTACGGCAGCTTCGGTAGGATGTAGCCCATAATCTTACTCTTTTTTTTTGCCCTTTTCAGTTTATTAGAATAGATCCTTTCCCATATGGCTTGCCATCTCTCTGAATTTTCCATTTTAAGAGGTCTACCAAGTTCTGATGGAGTGAGAACCGTGGTGCCTCTCGAGCTGCCTGATCTGCGTTCTTATTATCTTTAATGCCCATGTGACCTGGGATCTATATAAAATATATACATTTGTAAGATGTATTGTATTCTAATAATAAATGGATCGTTTGAATACATATCTTTCAAGACTTTTAGGGAGCTTAGCTAATCTGACAATATGGTTTTAGTAGTCTCAGATAACGATAAGCATAAAAGTAGGCCTGAAGATATCGAGTGAAGTTCAGCAGAATAAACAGAAGATAATTTATGTAAATTCGTTTGTTAAGGCACTCATTACATCCCAATAAGTATTGAAAGTTATAGTAATCTATAAAACCTGGCGAACCCGAAGGCTCGAAGCCGATACCACCAATCTCTGCTTAAACACTTCCGTCCACGGACAAATAACCAAATCCGTCAGATCACTCATTGCGCAATCCTCCCACTTACGCCTCGGTCTACCCCTCAGACGCTTCCCAGTCGTCATAGCGCTTAGTAACTTTTTAGGAATTCGTTCGTTACTAAGCCTACCAAGTTTACAGGCCCATCTTAAATCTTGGTGACGCTATTATTCGAATAATATTTACCGGGCTATATATGGGGGGGGGATAAGCTTCGCAATTCAATTTAGATTATACATAAAATTATTACAACCATATTCTCATATCTAATTCCTTTTCTAAGGTAAGTTAGGAACGAATTCAAGATGACTAGCGTCTTAAGGGATACAAAAATGTGCCACTTCATTCGTCCCTAATTGAAATTTTCCCTAATAATAAGCTAGAAAACTATTTGCCTTAGGATGGAAGTGAAATAACTTTTAACTCTAGATAATGGGCTATGAAAGGATACTTAGTTGCAAGGTCTTAAGAGACAGTTAAAAGGAAACTAATTATGATAAATGGAGGCTGTGTGTGCTGGGAAAAGGGGGAGGACGCGAGAGCTATGGTCCGTTTGGTTCGGCTGCAGTTATCTGAGTCATCAGTATCAGCCAGTCAGCATAATGCGAAAAGGAGGGGGCAGGGAGATCTGTAGGCTATAAATATATTTTACTACTTGGATCTGTCAGGATGCGTGGCGATCGATAGGAAGCAAATTGAAATTCAGATAAATGAGATGAATCTAGTCTCAAAACCACATAATGTGGAGCAAACTTTTCTTCAGAATGATTCCGGCAAGTTGTCACAGATTCTATCATTTTGTAGGTTCATTTTTTCATAGTTTTTATTATTTATTGATAGCTAAAAATAAGACCATAAATTATTTCTCCGTTATGAAAAAATATTGGGCGTGGCTGATGTACCTGAATACGTTTATATAACGGGTAATATTTTTTATATAAAATATTATTGTTTATCTATTCAGAGAAAAATCAAGTAAACAAATAATTATTGTGTTACAATACAACTTTATTAATTATAGGTCAGTTTGACTCGGTTATGTGATGTCTTATTGTTACCATCAGATCAACCTTGAGAAGCTCTTTGTAACCGTATACGATCTCTTTATATAGTTTTGATAATATTTTTTTTATTCTAACACCTTATTATGTTCACTGGCACTATTTTCACTAATGCTTTATATAGCATCGATAGATTATGACCACAGCAGACGATTGAAACCTAAACGAGCTTCGTAGCTTCTCAGAGCCAAAAGTTATACTGAATAGAAACCACTATACGCAGCAAAACGACCTCAAAATGGCGACGCTTCTCCCTGCGCCGCGCGCGATGCGTCAAGTCCTGATTTATTGTTATAAATTCTTTGTTCCCTTAGCCATCCAGTGGTCTGATTGAATTTTGGATGGAGAAGATAGATATGTAGCTGCGACACTAAACTGAATCCCTCGAATTTCTTATCATTCGTTTTTTTTAATTGTCTCCCACTATTAAGAAATTTTAAAGACGTATTCATGCCAAAACGCAATTAAAAAAATATAGATAAATGATTCAATGAGTGATCGATTTGTTTTATATACTTTTTTCCTACTACTGTTGAGACAAACCTATAGATGATTGTACAGATTACACACCTTAATAATGGGATGCACAAGATTCGTTCCGTCGGTCGGTGAAGCATAATTCGAGCAGCTTTAGCACCATATTTTAAGTTTCAAGATTTGGAAATTTCGAAAATTGAATTTAAAAAATAAATTTGTACGTATTATATTATACTTATAAATTTGTATTATACTTATTGTAGTAATATTATTATAATTGTACATTTCAATAAATTAAAAAAAATAAAATAAATAATTATTTTAATAGCTGGAAAGGCGATTATAGGGACTGGATGGGCGAAAGCCAGGAGAGCAGTCCTTGACCGAGACAGGCGATGTCTGAATAAGAAGAAAAATTTGGGGAAAAATTAAAAAAGAGAAACTAATCTTGAATAAGTATTAATCTATTCAAGAAACCTTTTATAAAATGTGGAATTAAGTTAAAAAATATTTTTTTAACTAATTTGTTTTTCATGACTACAGTTGCCTTTTTCTAAATCGGATCCTTTATTAAATTTAGTAAATGCTCTTAAATTGATAATTGGAATAGCATTTGCTTAAATTAGGCATCCTTTATTTGTTTTTAGTATCAATATTATTCCTTCTCTCATGACTATTCTGGTTCCTAAGTTTTTATTTAGGTATTCCTCCTGAGATGGCCGGAGATGTGACAATACCAACGCAGGAAGTGCTCTTTTATTCTTTTCTCTTTTTCCACTCCCCCTCCTTTGGAAGAATGAGGACAAACATTTTAGCCCATTTTCCTCCGAGGGATAGTGCTTCCAAGATCAAAATACTGATCGATTGTAAGAAACTTACTTTTTCTTATTCTTTAGTATGCTATTCCTGTTTTCTGATAATATTCCTGATGAATTAACTAATGATCTGTGATAACGATAGATATGTAAAGGTAACAACTAAACGGGTGTTGGTATAGCGGATTGGCTCAGTGGTACGAGGTATTACATTTTATTCGACGAAATGAAATGACTGGCAGTCAATACATTGTTACTACTATAACCAGCTGAAAATGTGGTTTGTTAAATACACAAACACAATCAATTTTCCTTTTTTATGTGGATTATGCGAACAGGATCCGATGAAATTAGTTCGGATAATCGACGTTCTACGTTATCCATTTTTTTTTAATCTGCATATACTACCTAGGGAGCGGAGTGGTTCAGTGGTAGGGCGCTGAGTTGCCATGCCGAAGTTCCTGGGTTTAAAACCCATTGCTGGCAAAGGCATTTATTTAATCTATTAGCATCCGTGGAAGGATCCTATGGGATCTATGACACTCCTGGGGCTCACCCAGCCTCTATAAATTGGGCATCCTAAATAAGGTGGGGGAATCTGTAATAATAATAATTATTTTATTATAAAAATGGTGCAGGTTTTTTAAAATTTGTTTTATTTATTTCTTATAAAGTACGTTTTCTCATTTTCTTCTTTTCCTTTTCAACTTCTTTTTCATTGGCTGGAGGTTTTTCAATTTTAGGATCTGGAATACCACATATTCCATCTCTAATTCAGCCAATCTCTTATCTGAATCTTCATCTATCAGCTTTCTTTTCGTTTTTTGTTTTCTTACTATTTTTTTTATTCTTTCATGACTTCATCTCCATCTCTTTGATTTCTTCATCATCACTTTCATCTTTTCATCGGTTTTCATCATCGGATGTGGCTAACAAATCAAATCCGTCCATTTCCAATCAAATTCAGACCAATTCAATCCATTATACTTTAGTTTACTATACACAGTGTATATACCCCGATATACCACATACTGTATCTTTTCTCGTGATATGTTGTATTTGGTAGAATAGAAGCCACTGCCGTTGGTACCGTTAATTGTGGAAAAAGCTGGAGGTTAAGTGTGATCTGGGCCATATCATCTCCTTGCTGTGGAAACAATACAGTCTCTGTGAGGTACCGAAACCAGGAAACATTCATGAGTTTTAATGGCGGTTGTTAAAGGGTGTCTCGCTCATGTTTCCAGATATTTAAGTTTGTCTTGAAAGACTGATGATGATGATGATGATGATGATGATATGAGTTAAGATGATAAATTTTACTCGTAGGCTTCACTCTTAAGAAAATATAGAAAGAAATATTTTAGAAGAGTTTGGTGTAATTAGTTAATGACATCGGCCGCAGAGGGAGCTGTT
This sequence comes from Arma custos, assembly GCA_037127475.1. Taxonomy (NCBI): domain Eukaryota; kingdom Metazoa; phylum Arthropoda; class Insecta; order Hemiptera; family Pentatomidae; genus Arma; species Arma custos. Next base: position 44,703,085 of record CM073765.1, read on the forward strand.
TGCCTTGGGCTGTATAAACACGGGACGGCGGATTAAATTATTAATGTGGCAGTGGACAATATGGCCGCCGGGTTTGCTCAACTTCATCATATTACCTAGACCCTCCCCCCCCCCTTCTTTGGCCTAAACCCCACCCAGACTTCCCCACGCCCTGCTATGGTCCTGTTAAAATATTTATAACTGCTCATAGGATCGCCTCTTAAATATTTTATAAGGACCACTTTAAACTACACAACTCCGGGTATACATGGATAGAATATTGATGAATTTCTGATTTTTAATAAGAAACCCCCCAAAAATATACGAAGAAGCAATGAAAAAAAAGAGAAAAAAAAACTTTAGAGTCGTACTCGGATATTATTTTATTTAACTAGTTTTAAAAACTTGTTACTGAAATTCATAATATTATCCATTATGTATTTATTCTTTTATCTTGCATTAGCACCTACGCAATATTGGAACGGAGTAACTCAATATGTAAAGGGTTGAACTGCTAAGCTGAAGTTTGTAGTATTAAAGCTAGTTTGGGTCGATGAATTATCTAATACTTTAAAAGCAATAGATCAACTCTGTGGAATCCGTAGGCCTGGAGCACACATGGAGTGATTCCCTTGATTGGGGTAAAAACCTGGTGGTTGAGTGTGATTTTGGCTAAATCACCTCGTGGGAAATCAATTGCTCTCAAATTCAAACTCCATTGCTTAGAAATAATGCGATCTCTGCCATGAACTGAACCCAAGATCTTTCTTGAGGTGTATCACTGCAGGTTTCATTTTGATCTCATGGTGATCTACAGATCTTCACTTGACTTACGAAACAGCAATCGATCTTCTCTAAACTCTATTACCTGGACTTCAGTGGTAAGGGGTTAGGGACTTCACGGATAGGGTGTAGAGAAGGTTCGTAAGTATGAGTAGGTAGTACTGCTCAGAAAATTTTTGGACTGATTAGAGTATCTGGGCTGGTTCCTAGTCCATAATATTTTTAATTTCCTCGTAGGAAGTCCTGGAAACATAGAGAAGAAGGTAAAAGAGAAAGAATAGTGGATTTTGGTGATGTTTTTGCTTTCGTTGTTGTCGTTTTGCTGATTTTGTTGTGATTTAAAAAAAACAAAACAAGGTTCATTAACTCCTTTTCTTAGAATTTTTAATTGGGTTGTTTGTATGTTGTTTATATAGATGTGTTTGATTAAACCCAAAGTTATGATCCACCTGTCCAAAAAGGTCATTAGTATGGTGTTGTAGTTTCGTTTTAGATTTGATTCGTAGGTCATGTGATTTAAAAAAAAACCTGTACTCCTCAGGAAGGGACTTGGTTTCAGTATATGGTGTAGACTGCCTCGTTTCTATGAAAACGGTTGTGCAGGGACATGATTATATAATTTAGCATTTCATCCTACCTATTACGCGTGACCTAGAGATCAGCAACTGAGTGCTCTAAACGCTCCTTTTAGTCGGTTTATTCAGGATCACTTATGTAAATATCCATTGTAAATTTTGAAAAAATTTAATTGGAAACAAGAAATGGCAAGTAATGGGTGTTGATATAGAAGATAAACAAAACTTCCATGCGACATAAGGTTCCGAAATCTGACGATGCAGCTATGTTAAAGTATTGTATCTGACCAATTTGTCCTCAAAGAAAACCGTTTGATGTTTCTGATTCGATTTCCATGGTTCGACAACATCAACAACAACAAGCGATGTCCAGTAGGGCCCTCTGTGAGTCACAACTTAAACTAATCCGCACTAATTCGGACCCGACCGGCCCAGAGGGTCCTAATGAAGGAGGGTCAGAGAGGGCTCAGCAGTTAGCCCTGAGGACCGCCCACTAATTGAATATTATATAACCCATCTCCGCTCTTGATTGCTCTAAATTAAGTTCCTTCCCTTTGATGGCAGATGATTAAAGATGAAGGAAGACCCGGAATTATTTTCTCCGTGTCCAGGGTTCAGATTATCAATTGCGTTTGGTTACCCTGGATATATCGGGAGGGGGGCTAAGATGGTATAAAAAAAAGAGACTTGTACCACTACAATTCATCAATGGTTCGGGGTTCAGTAGATGGTAGAGTTTGTACTGTTTCTTGGACAACGGCTGTGCGGAGAGTCCTAGATCATGGCTAACCGCCATATTTCCCCCCTTATTTTGGGTACCCATTTTATTGAGACTGGGTAAGCCCCTGGTAGGACCTTCCATCTCCGGCCGCTAACAGATTAGGTACAAATCTGCCAAGGAGCAGGATTTGAACCCAGGGTCTTCGGCAAGGCAACTCATCGCTCTACTGGTGCTAGAGCCACTCCACTCCTAAGGTGGTATAGGTAGATAAATGAAGGAATACTGTACAGCGTCAATAATTCGAACTGATTTCTCGGACATTGTTCAGTTAATCGAAATCCACATAAAACGTTAATAGTAACAAAATATTGACTGCCTGTCTCCTCATCGAAAAGCTTCCATTCAAAGGCATGCAAGTTTTCATCGAAAAACTATCATTCCTCGTACTGCTAATAGTGTAGTTATTAATAAACGGTTCTGTAACTTTATTATAATTATACTAAAAATTCTAATTTTAAATAAAATTCTCTTCAAACTTATTTTCTCAGAATGGACACAGCCATTGAATGGCTATGTCGATGTATACTTTTCCTCTATTAAGGATATTATTAAAGCCGCTTTATAGAAGCTGGTTGAGCCCAGAGAGGGTCTCCAGATTCCAAAGGATCGATTCGCAGCAGATAAATTAGTAAATTGAGTAGCATAGGTCCTGTGCAAATAACTTAAGTATGGGTGTTGAAGAAATATTAATAGGTCTATAATTGTTTTCGCGAGACTTCGTATTACTAGATATTAAAACCTAAACATTGAAAATCCATTTTGAGTATTATTTCCTCAATAATTTTGTTCCAGTGTTCTCAATGTCGGAACTTCTGATTTCTTTCAATGACGCCTAATACTTTGAGGCACTTTTCAGCATCTTGTATCTACCCACTAGGTTGTCGACCAAATCTTCTTTTGTTAATTACAGAACCCTGCAGGAGCTTTCTTGGTAGTCTTCAGTGGTATTGTATGGCGTGACCATTCTGTTCGGCGTGCCCTTCATGAAATGGCATTAGTCCCAATCCTCAATACATTGCTTACCATAAATTTTCCTTTAAACCTTTCGATCGGAAATTGGGAGCTGTTTTTTTTTAATTACAAATGTGAGTATCAATGTTTCTGCACTATAAATAAGTTCTTCTCTAATCAATCTTTTGTAAAGCCAAATCTTAAATTAATCATAAAAACAGACAGAAACAAAATTTGCGTATTGTGCTAATTAACTAAATTCTAACTGCACTTTACCCTAAGACCATGCTATTGGGGTTGGAAATTCCTCGTCCAAATACAATAGCATAACCCACGAAGAGCAATAAATCGATAAGGAAAATAAGATAAAAAAGTTATATCCTGTTTAAAACATTTCTTAATGCACTTTTTCTGAAGGCGACCCAGTTGACATTAAAAGGAAAAAGGTCCTCCCCGCGGGAACGAAAACACGACCTAAAAGAGCCATCTCCTCGCGTTGCTCTGTTATTGTTTGCTCAGGTCCTATCCTAATCTAATCGAGGGAATCTTTATCTTTCCCTTTTCCCTGCTTTTGTAGTATCTCGCCCCAACTTACCAAAACACCCGGGCTTCCGAAATTCGAGTCAAAACCAGACCCAAAGCAGACGAGAGTAAAAGGGAAAACGAAAGTATAATGAGGACATCAATAATAGATACGGGAAGAGGGAGATTGTCTTGGGGCCACACGTGAACAAACAACTAAAAACACATCAGCCCCTTCTTTTTTGAGGGGGGGGGGTGGAATTCATATATGGCCAAGATGGCGGCGAAGTCTTTATCATATATAGGGTGCCCCCTCACAATGAATATATACAATTTTTGCCGGGGCTTCTTCTCCCTCCTTCTCCCCATAATCTCCGTTATCATCTCTCCGACACCCTGTTTTTTTACTGGAGACCTCCGAGGCTATCTTACCGCAGCGTGTGACGATTTTCCCAAGAACCTGCCCCCCTCAATCGCTCCGGAGGGGCCAATAATATCTTCCTTAACGTTTCAGTCTCTTGGTTTCACTGTTCAACTTTATTGCATCAGGCACTAACCGGAGTAAATATTTTTAAAAAGCGGACATCAGGGGATTTACTTTATGGAAATATTAAGAGGACGGAAATGGGCTGAGGGAGGTCAGCAAATATTGTCTTAAATTCAAGACAATGTTTCGACCTACATTGCAGGTCTTCTTTAGGGTTTAATATACAAGATAATTACAAATTAAAAGAAAACATAATAAATAATAAATATGCATATAGACATCAAGAAATATGAGTGGTAAAAATAATACATTAGATAAACATAAAAACAGAAGGGATATTTTTATTTAATCTTGTAGTGGCCGAATATGGGATCCACCCAGCCTATATTAAGTGGGTATCCAAAATGAGGGGAAAACTCTGGCGGTTGAATGTGATCCATGACAAATCACCTCCCCGCACAAGAAACAGTACAGTCTCTACCATGTACTAAACCTAAAACTCTCTACCAAACCCTTCAAGTTAAAGTAGTTTTTTTAAAATTATTACTTAACACAATCCTTACGTTGGTGGGTGCTAAGATCAATAAAATCACATTTCTTTAAATAAATATCTAATATTCACACTGCATAAGCATTCATTTTGTTAAGTTATTCATTGATATTTACTACTGGATTGTAACAAAACAACAAGTAAATGGCAGAAACTTACGCATTTAACCTCAATAATATTATTATTCTCGGGCTGTATTATTACAGTTTTTTTTTAATAAATTTGATAAAAATGCGATAGGGATATCCAGTAAGAAAAATGATACAAAATAATGGTTTTAAAATTAAAAATACACACTTTTTTTCGATATAATAAACTTTTTTTGTCTCCATCAATCTTTTCTTGTATTTAACTTATTGAAAATTATTTTATAATTTTTATGTTCCTTACTAGAGGAAGGACTTTAACAAAGGACAAAGTCCTAATTTTTAAAATTTTTTTCTTTTTAGTTCAGCTGCCTACAAAAGCGTTATTTTTTTAATATTTAGATATTATTAGTGTTCTAAGAACATGGTAAAATAAAACAAATAATAGTAATTATTGTGTCCATTAATCGTAATTATTAAATTAGAATATATTGTAAGCAGCCATTTTATTTCCTCTACTTTGAACACTAATCAGTGTAGGCCCAGCTCCGAACTGATGAACATGGCAGTAATTTTATAGTTCTTGCTAATCTATCGAGTTTATTCAATCCAGCACTTTAGTATTACATTTAATATTAATGAAATGAGTGCAATTTACATCTTCGTAGTATAAATGAGGTAATGATTCACTTTTTCAATAACTATTATTTCCCGTTTTCAATTATCGATTTTTTATTGATTTTAATGCATACATAATAAATTTATCCTTTTTTATAGGTAATATAACAGAGAAAGAAAGAATAAGAAGTTTTATGTATTTCGCTATTTTTGAATTATCTTTCTTTTTTATTCTATTGCATGTATAATGATTTTATAGGTTTTTTTTTTATATGTAATATGAATTAAAATAGTTAGATATAATTGTTAACAATTTTCTCTACTTGAACATTGGACCGTATAGGTCTGTGCATGTTCGTACCTGGAACATCGTGCTCAGTATAGGCCTAGCTCTGAACCGATGAACATGGGAATAATTTTATAGTTATATTATAGATCGAATGAAAAGTTAAAAATTGTTGTGACTCAACTCGAAGCGACAACCTGTGGAAGTAATACCTACAATTAAAAGTGGCTTAGAGACATGCCCAGAAAACATTAATCAATTCCTACGCATCAAGGAATAAATTATGGATAATTTTAAGAATCGCAGTAACAATTTTTTTTCTTGTTAAATAAAATAATATCCGAGTTTTTTTTTTCTCTATTTCTTCATTTCTTTTTCATATATGTTTGGGATGTTCTTATTAAAATCAAGAATGTATCAATATACTGAACATGTATTCTCGGAGTTGTGTAGTTTAAAGTGGTCCAATTTCAAATAACATTTGGAAGTACTGATGATATATTTTGGTGAAACGTTCATTTCTTGATGAAATGATTACCGAAGTATATACATGTCCAATAACCACACTCCCTTTCCCGTACTAATGCTCATGATAATTGGTATTTTTAGAAAATATTGAAAGGTAAAGGATTGAAAAGACAAATCTTGTTATGACTCAACTCGAAGGAACAGTATGCGGAATAAAAAAAAAATCTCTACCACTACAACCAGTGAACGGGTCTGGGGTTCAGTACATGATAAGAACTGTAGTGCTTCAAGGACAACGGTTATTAAGGGAGGTGATTTGTCCTATATCACGCTCAACCGCAAGATTTTCACCCCTTATTTTGGGTGCCTGCTTTACAGAGGCTGGGTGAGTCTCAGGAGTGTCATAGATCCCTTATGATCCGTCTCCGACTGGTAACAGACTCAATAAAAGTTTTGCTAGCAGGGAGATTTGAACCAGGATTTTCGACACGGCAACTCAGTGGTCTACCACTGAGCCACTCCGCTCCCTAACCTGCAGAATAATGACCTTAAAATTTACTATTATAATAAAATAAAACGTGATTCAATTACTAAAATTTAAGTCTATATAGAAAGCAGTTAGAGCCAGTGAAAGAGAGGTAATGTAGGAGGTGCGAAGTTGGCAGCGGCCCTTACTGGCTCCGTTCCAACATCTCCTGACTCTTGGTAAGATTTGTGTCCTGTTAACAAAGTCCTTTCTTCCGACTGCTGATTAACTCCTCTGTATTAAGGCTACTTTTTATATAACACTTCTACTCATTTAACGCTTCGAATGTTACTTATAATTTTGTGTATTCTACGATGAAATGAGGGAGAAGATTTAAAAAAAAAACTGCCTTTACTGCAGTTATATTTTAGAAGGAAATAAAAATGTGAAGCCTATTGATGAGGAGCATATTTGTCTCAACAAATTTTTATAATTTTATTAATATTTTATCAGTTTGTTTATTTAAGCATCGCGGGATGCAAAGTTGACCTATCCACGTAAAATTAGGATGGGGCCCTTTAACTTTTCTGTACAAGCTCGGGACCACCATTTTACGTCCATTCCAAAGGACGGCACAACTAAGAATTTTTTAAACCCTAAGGCAGCACCTACCAGACTGCGAACCCACAACCTGGTCCATAGAAGGTTGTTATGATATTTACTACACCACCCGTGACCCAAATGAGAACGTGAGGAACTTACGTTAAGTCACTGTTTTCCCTTATAGTGTGCTGGCACCATTGACACTCATATCAAATATCTTCTATTGAATTACCAAATGGGTGTTGAGCTATAGTCGCATCCAACTTGTGATAGATAAATGATTTAATTTGTCAACCCCTTTGTGGACCCTATGGAATTTGGAGACACTCTGGAGGTCTCTCTACGTTTATTAATGTTACGGGCGCGGGAATAGGCGATTCCTGGAAGAGAACAAAGCCCCCTTGTCGTTGGTATAATCTCCTCAGTGGGAACTGTCTTCGAGTTCAAGATAGTCATGGTTGCGCCGGTATCCAGTAGAAGACTTCGCAGCTGCCCATTCACCATTCCATCAACGTAGAAGCTGTTTGTTCTGCTCCCTAATGAAGCCACTCTACTGGTCTTCCTGGGGCCTCTGATGTTACGGGTTTACAGTTGCCCCTTCCCATCAACCCTACTTAGTTTTCCTGTGGCTTTTCTTGCTTCTTGGATGGACACTTGCTTCTAGGGTGTCCAAGTTGGCCGCAGCTCCAACAACGTATCTCCTTCTTACGAGTCTTGAGGGCCTCCAAAACCTTTCTCACTATGTCTTCGACGCTAGGGACCACATTAGGCTCCGCTTCTGCTGCTCGAACTCGCGCATGGCCCCGTACTGACTGTCTGACAGCCTCGAACTCCATGGCCTGAGATAATGCGTCTCCTAGAGTTTTTGGCCGGGCGAGCTTCACTGCTTGTTGCGTCTCGGGGTCCCGAAGTCCATCCAGGAATTTGTCGACAGCCAGGCTCTCGTAGACTTCATCGGTGACCGATGGGTAGGCATTCCTCACCAGCCGGGCAATATCCGCTTCGAATTCCTGCAGCGTCTCGTTGGTCTTCTCGATCCTGTTTCTCAGCTGTGAGCGATAAAGCTGGTCCATGTGTCGGTGGCCGAAACGCATCTCCAGTCTTCTAATCAGCTCCCCGTAGTTAGACCGCTCCGACAGTGGCAGCCTTCATAGCACCATTACGCCCGCCAATGCTGGGAGGCCACCTACTCACAACACCATTCCAGTGTTCGATGGAAAGACGCCGTGGGAGGACTACATGACTCTCTTCGAGACTGCGGCTTCGATCCACGGGTGGTCAAAAGAGATCCAAGCTTCAGCTTTGTGCCTGGCTTTGCGTGGAGACGCCCTGGGAGTACTGCAGGGGATGCCACTGGCGGAAAGGCCTCTTTCATCTCTGCCGACAAGGGGGCTTTGTTCTCTTCCAGGAATCGCCAATTCCCGCGCCCGTAACACTTCTCGCGTTGAGATGCTGTTTATATACAGAATGCCAGATCTAGAACATACCCGAAGGATCGCGAAGTTTCGCGGAAAGGCATCTTTCATCTCTGCCGACAAGGGGGCTTTGTTCTCTTCCAGGAATCGCCAATTCCCGCGCCCGTAACATTAAAGTAAAGAATCTAGCGGTCGAGCGTGGGCTTTGACGAATAATCTCAACAATAGATTATTTGTAAATCATTCACTTTATTCATAGAATCATGTTCGAAGCGTAAAGAGTTTTTATGATTCTTCAGCTCGGTACAGAAGCTTCCTCTACATCCTAAAGTTTATTTTAGTACCGTCCGGGAGCGCTTTTATTGCTAAAGGTTCACGTCCCAGAGGCAGGACCAAGTTGTTAATGAAGTTAATAAAAGAAAGGAGAGATAGTAAGAGAGACGAGGAGGGAGTGTGCAAAAGGGAGGGTGAGTAATAAGGGATTTCGGATCCAGGGAGGAAATGATTCCGAGGTGGTGGAGGGGGGGAAGGATCCTCCTAAATACCAGCCCCGGGGGCGGCTCACTCACTCACTAGGGAGGGTCAAACTAATTGCTGAGTGTAGTCCTCTGATAAGGACCCAGTCGTTATCAGTTCCTCACAGGCGGCTTACACCTGTAGTCTTCCTGAATCCTTCCTGCTGAGAGAGGGTCCTAATGAAGTAGGGTCGATACTCATCACATGAACTACAGAAATCGCTATATGTCAAAAAATAAATCAATTTAAGAATTAGAAGAAGTAGCTAAAGGATCCTTTAGATTTTCTTCAATGTGTTATCAAATTTTCAATACCTGAACTGAAAAATTCAACGTTTTGTGATGAAATATATAATTTATCTATTGAAATTTACAACTGTTTTGTTTAATTACCATTTAAATACCATTTAAATGGTACTTTTTGGCATGAACAAAGACAAGTAAAACAAGAAAAACTACCCAGTGATAGTACTCAAATAATAAATTCAATTTAGAAGGTCACCAGACTTCTTTCCAGACTCCACAGAGGATATTCAGGAAGTTAAGAGGTTGCTAGGTCTGAAACTAGAGGGTTCGAATGGGAATAAAGTTTGTCATGAAAAGATTAATACCAGATTCGGGCCAAATCAGCATCAAATAGTGCATTAAGGTCATTATGGATTACTTTGTTCGTAAAAAAGTAAGGAGCATGGAGCTCTACTCCGTAAGTCCAGATGGGTCTAATGATATTCTCATGTATATGAATTTTTTGTAATTAATTGGGAGCTTAGAGCGTCTGTCCAGTAAATGTTGAACTAGCCTGAAACGGCGAGCTGTTTCTTGTCGTTTCAGTCTAATATTGTCATGAAATAAATTCTGAAATTGTGTTTTTGATTTGAGAATCACTTTCTACAAATTTCTAAACTAATGGAACTCTGCTGGAGATAATTCTGGCGAACAAGGTGGGTAACCCGCCTCGTCCATCGTGAAATATGAGGCTTTGTCGTGTAAGTAGTTGTAGTAGGTCCCTTCCAATTAACCAATGCAGCTTGTTTTTTAATATTTTTCGTCGCATTATATTAAGATCCCTTTGTTACAAGGTGGATGAAATGTTTTCACCTCTGGGTAAAGAGGAATTTGTCCCTCAAGCAAGTTTTCCAAATTTCTGAACAAATGGAATTCTATAAAATAAGTCTGGCGAATAAGGTAGGTCTGTGCTGCCGAGTGTCCGAGTTTAAATTTAAAGTTGAAAAAAATCACGTGTTTCCAGGGCCATATTTGATGGCATATTAAGCAGTTTTTGTTCAATTGCAATTAAACTAAATTTTCAATCCAAGACCTGAAAAACTCAGCGTTTTGTGATGAAGTAAAATCTGTACACGCGTTTTTGACTAGAATTTTGCCCTTAAGGGAGCTGTTCAAATTTCTGAAGAAAAGGAAATCTGCTGGATATAAGCCTGGCAAATAGTTTGCTGGGTGTGGGAAGACTTCGTAACACAGCTCGCTTGATTTCTTCACTGTCTATCGTGAAAAATGAGAAAAACAAACAAACGTAGGATTCGAACATTATTTTTGGAAAGCAGAATAAATTTATTATCTAATTAATTAAGATTTTCAAGGATTCAGTTCACAGCCAGAGAATAGCATTGTCAGTACTTTATAAAAAATTGTCTTTTTTTTACATAGCGCTATCGCGAGGAAAAGAGTCGTGAGCTAAGCAAAAACTAGGATAATCCTAAGGCAATTCCTGCCTTTCTTTGACTTTTATCTCTTCTTATATTTCTCACACAGCTATGTTACTTTATAATAATTATTCGTTTCAAATTCTTTTTTAAGAAAAAGAACTCTAAAAAACACAAAAACATTACTATATATATTGAAGAAACTCGAAAATACCGTGGGACCATAAAAGAGCTATCCAGCAGAATTCGTGGCAATTATTCAACTGTAAATTTCGTATTCATTGGAATTTTAATAATTTTTATTCCAATCCTATCAAATACCCTTAGTCTTAAACGAATGAATTCCCGTCCTTTTGTATCCTTGAAACGTTTAAGTTGTAATTCTCATACTAGGCTGAAGACTACTATGTTCGCCGTTCCAAGCTACTTTAACATACTAGAAAAATGCTCTAAGCTCTCAATTAATTACAAAAAACTTACATAAGTGGCTATTATAATATCTATTTGTACTTACGGAGAAGAACAAATAGATCTTCGGTGCTCCATTAAGCCATCAAATCATTACAATCCTCAATACTCTTTACTTTGTTTTTGATAAAATCATCCGTTATGACCATTTGTTGTTGATTTAGCCCGAACCCAAACTTCATTCCCATTCACACCCAATAGTTCAAAACCATCCTCTTCGATAATGCTCAGAGGCGTGAGAAACAAAGAAGACTTCGTGAATTTTTAAGTTTAATTAGTTATTAGAATACCAAAAAGGAGTAGTTTATCTATATAGTTATCTAGGTTTTTCTACGGTCCGCTAAACCAAGATTCCTCCAGTGAATACACTCCCAGATGAGGAGGAACAATGAACGCCGAAGTTTAGGAATGGTCCAGAAATTCTCTTAAAGTACTTAAATACTGAACTGAATATCCTAGGTGGTAGTGATAGAGTTGAAACTTTGAAAATGAATATGGGTCTATTGTTCCTTTTGGCTATCCTAAAAAGTAAATATTAAATTAAACTAGAGGAAATCCAACCAACAACGCTCTAAACATTCTCCAACAATGTCGACCATCACTATGCCATTACTTTTTTTAATGAATGGTTTACTGTGTATCTTGATGGGTTTAGTACATTTAATTCATAAAAGCACTTTTATGATTAGCCAATTGAATCTATTGTTTGAGCTACTGTTAATGAAGAACAGTGGCTGACTGTATGTAGGTCTTCCTACGTTCCTTCAGAGTAAGATTCCTCCGGTCCGGTTACTCTGATGGGAATCCAACCCATGTAATTCGAAATATTCTTCAACCACTTCGACCGCCGATATTTTTATTAAAGATTAGCGACAGCCTTTAACCAGATGTTTCTAAGTTCCTTCACAGCAAAATTCCTCTGCGCAATACTCCACCACAAAAGAACAGTGGTCGACTGTATCCAAATACCCCTAGGTTCCATCAAAGCAACATTCCCTCAACGAGTACCCTTCCAGAAGAGGAAGAACAATCTATGACGGAGAAGAGGAATGGTCATTTTCAATGTATTATAACCTGTAAACCTACAATCAGTATACGGTACTGAACTATCTGTTGTGCGAGAAGGTGATCCAATCAGGTCTTTTGCGAGGGAATGCTTTAGAGGAATCTTGCTTTGAAGGAACGTAAGAACTCCCAAATACAGTAATTGAAAACGCCTTGAACATAGGCCAATAATTATTTTTAACTGTCTTACTAAATAAATATCAAACTAAACTAGTGGATATCCAACCTCTGTAAAGTTTCTCCAACGATAGTGATGATAGTGACGGTCACGTAGGTTGACATTTTTGTTTTACATATGCATGCATTGTTTGAATTAGAGTTATTAAAGATGAGTCACTGCCTTTATGCAGGTATTCCTACGTTCTTCCAAAGCAAGATTCCTCCGGCATATGCCCTCCCAGAAGATAAGAAACAATCAACAACGGAGAAGAGGATTGGTCACCTTCCTGCACAACTGATTGTTCAGTACCATGCAATTCTTGTAGTGGTAGAGGTTATTACAAATTGAAAACGTGTTGAATAGTAGTCCATTGTTTCTCTCGGCTACCATACTAGATAAATATTTAAGTAAACTATTGGGTATCGAATCCAAACCTCATAGTGTTTCTCCAATGATATTGACGTCGTTTTTGTTTCTTTTACCTTTTTAGGGATAAGTATCCCTTCATGCGTTTATCTTAGATGGACATTGTTGTTTTATATATGTATGCTTTGTTTTAATTACAGTTAATAAAGATCAAGGACCGATTGTACCCGGGTATTCCTACGTTTTTTCTAAGCAAGATTCCTTCGGTGGTGAGGAAGAAGAATGATTGGGAATGGGAGAAAAACCTGGAAGGTTAGAAACACATAGTGGAAATATCACAGCCTTGCTCAGCCGGAATGGGAGTTCAGTACCATATAGCATATATAGTACAAATAGTAGTGATAGTACATATAGTATATATAGTACATATAGTAGTATATAGTGATTGTAAAGGTAGAGATACTTTTGAGCAGAGTGGGTTGATTTCACAATAGTTGAATTTAATTCAAAGCGTCTTGAATGTGATTCATTATTGTTGTTGTCTATGATGCGAAAGCTAAAGGTATTACTCCAAAGATTCTCCAACAATCCAACAATATTGACTTTTTTTTTTAGGGATATTATTTTCCATTGGTATATCCTAAGGAAAAGGACATTGGTTTTTTTAATGCATCTGTTGCTTGAATTACTGTTATTAAAGATCAGCGGCAGGCTGTATCCAGGTATTCCTTCGTTCCTTCTAAGCGAGATTCCTATAGCGAATTCCCTTCCAGAAGAACAATGAACGGCGGACATGAGGAATGGTCCGGAGGTTGATTTGTAGATGGGAATATTCGCGTGGAGCGAAGCACTATATCAGAAGGGACCCCGAAGAGGCCTAATGAAGGGGTCGATATGTAACCCCCCAATGCCTCATACTACCTCCCCCTCCCCCACCAACCTGATCAATAGGGCCGTGGGGTCCTGCGCACCTCGTGTGTCCCCCCCCCCCCTCCACAACCTCGCTCTATTGATGCTATTCAAATAGTATAATAAATATGTATTTATGAAAATATTAAAATTAAAATTTGCATATAAATGGCCATTTTTATGGAGGGCGAAATAATGTTTGAAAGTCATATTTATGGGTAAATATCCATATTATAAGCGATTTAATAATTAACAGAGATACAACTCCTTTTTTATAATGATTCGTAGAATAAAATTGTTATAACACACTTTCACAGGGGCGACCTGTAGTCATGTGGCTAGCATAACAAACCACTCAGCCCAAAATCGCGAGTTCGTAGCCCGTCAGATGGCCCAAGGATTTTTCAAAGGGAGTTAAAAATTTTTGGTTATGCGGAAGGGACGTTAAAGAGGGTTCCTGAGCCTGTGCAATGTCAGATACTCGTTAAAATCCCTATACTTATTAAAACTGCATAGGCAAAATTTAGGAATCACACAGTTGCATCGTCCGGTTAACCACAGCAGCATAAAGTGACATTAAATAAAAAAACAAACACAATTTTAATAGCTTCCCCCATATATACATATGCAATAACTTGTTTGAACTCGATTTTAGGCAGATGATATACAAAAAATTTAATAAATTATTCTCTTTATCCTGACCAGGATCTTGAGATTTTTCCGAAGATACCGTAGTGTATTGTGCCGAGTACTAAGGGATACATGACTTACTCTTTGAAAGAACCATATGGCTACTGGCAGGATCAACCGGGGAGTTCCGCACATTTTGCAACTTAAGTAAGTCATTCATTGACTTAAAAAAGAGTTATTGCTTATACGTATTATAACTCACTTTCAAGCCAATACTGCGATAATGACACGATTCCTCTTCCCTCAAAACATTTAACTCACTGCGGGTAAATTTTATTATATAAATTAAATATTTATTCCTATATCATGGTTCTGTTCGACTTCTGCTAATAGTGGAAGGTACTCCTGCAGCAAGATGTGGAGAAACGCAATGATCAAATTTTAATTTTTTGTAAATTTCAAAAGTGGGTATGTTGAAAAGTTGATAGCGAGTTGTTGCTATGATTGGAACAACCTAAAGATATTGTGGACACAGCTGTTTAAATGAAAACATTCTTAAATCTTCCTTAAGATACTAGGCATTGTTAGAAGAGATTTTTGCCAAAGAGACAAAATTACATGTTGGAATATTGTTTATGTTTGTGTATTACGACTATAACTCAAGAAGGGTATTGAGTTCAGTTCAAAGTTGTGATTGTCCTACCCAAGTTTGTGAAACGATATAATTTGTAAGAGATCATGCCCAACAGCTATGTTTTTCCTCCAATAACTTTACAACACGTTAGGTGATCCTCAGGTTGGTCTTCTGATCCAACTGAATTGAGATCTAGCTGTTAAAAGAATGCATATTTTATCTGCTCTGGCTGATCTGAAACTCGAACCCAGTGCCTATTAATACAGCACACTACCTATTGAAATGCATATGATATTAATATGGAAAATATCAATTGATTTATTGGTTTCTTGATAAAGTGATCGGAAATCGCTTGATGTTTTTCCAGAAATGGAGGGAAGTGGGCAGTAAAGCCTAAATACGCTATAAGGAAAACCCTCGTTAGAAATCTATCTAATTGCCTTCCGCTCGGATTTTTCTCTTTCTTCAATCGGTACCTCCTTTCAATCCCTCTCTCTCTCTCTCTCTCTCTCTCTCTCTCTCTCTCTCTCTCTCTCTCTCTCTCTCTCTCTCTCTCTCTCTCTCTCCTCTCTCTCTCTCTCTCTCTCTCTCCCTCTCTCTCTCTCTCTCTCTCTCTCTCTCTCTCTCTCTCTCCCTCTCCTTTGAATCCTTCTCTCCTTCTCTCCTCTTCTACTTCGCTAGGAAGAAATGTAAGCTCGACTAATACTCGCTCGGAATAAAAACAAGCTAGGGCGACTTAAAAAGCAAAAACACAAAGCGGTAGTCGAGCTCAAAGAGTTCCGCATAAGAAATGGATTATTACTGAAGTGTTTTTTTTTAATGCGCTCGTTAAGTCAGCAGGATCGTACATCAATGGATTCAAGCACGGAGGAGATAGCTGTGAGCTCATTTTAATTGCAAGTATTTTATGATGTGATATGAGAAAAAAAATCGAACTGTATAGACAAGACATTATTATACTTTTGATATTATTCTGCAAAAGTATAAATTTATTATACTTAATAATGTCAGATTTACGATACATAATATAATAATGAAACTAACATTAATCTATCCATAATAATTTTTTTTATTGATTATGGAATCTTTATATGGATGAAAACCGTCTTGTATGAAGAAGGTTGGATATTCACGCCATATTCAAATGGCACCCCCTTCACCCTTTAAGCATGCGCTCTTTCACAATACTTTTTAAACCCCTTAAAAAATGCTCCTCCTTCGTAAAATGGCGCCTGAACCAGAGGCTTACGCAGACATTTTTTAAGTCCACACCTACATATGTGGGCTTAGTTTTTAAGGATAGGTTATAGATTTGCTTTTCGTTAACTGTTATTTTAAAGCATTACTCAAATGTAAAGCCTATTTGATGGTAAAAAATCATCTTTTCTTCTTTCGTGGTAAAGAATACTTTACAATTTTACAATTTAAAACTTTCTATCGACATTCTTTTCTTTCTTTGTAGCGATATGAATGTATAATATAAGAAAATAAATATGTAAAATGACAGGAAGGTCTGAACTCTGGACGTTCAGTCAGTAAATATACAGTCATATATTGATAACGATTCGAGAATTTATTATTCTCATATTCATGATATAAAATTGAAAAAAAAATTAGAAATTTAGACTAAAAAATTAGTAGACTTTAACATTACCAAATAATATTTAATTATGAAGCAAAAAATCCATTCTCCAGTCAAGTTTTTATTTTTTATTTACTATAAATACGTTTCGACCCCTTCGGTCATTTTCAATTTCTTAAATGTTTATCAGGATTCACATAATATGTCTGTAATTATTATCCTGATAAACAGTTAAGAAATTGAAAATGACCGAAGGGGTCGAAACGTATTTATAGTGAATAAAAAATAAAAACTTGACTGGAGAATGGTTTTTTTTGCTTCATAATTAAATATTATCAATTATAGTCCAGTAGAACCCATATTATAATGCATTACCAAATAATTAAATAAGATAATATCTATTCCTTAAATATTATAACTTCACCCTCTCAACTATACCGCTTCATGTATAAAATAACTGAAGAAGCTTCAAAATACCACTCTTCTTATTACATATTGTACTCTAAGGTACTTCCTATTTTTACCACAGTGGTAAGGTCGAGATTCATTCGGTTGATATACGAAAAATTGAATTTAAAAATTGGAATATTGGATCCTGCGCCGCAGCAGGCTCGAGCTAGCTAACCTTGCACACTTTTTACTTTTGGTACGGACTAAAGCTGAAGAAAGGGTTATACTAGCATTACAAAGCAACATCTACAGCATATCACTGAATGGCAGTCCAGTATACAATCAATAAATTAACATCAAAAATGAAAGAACTGCGTTTAAAGTAGTGTACGTTTGCTCTAATTTTGGACACAATAATGTTCTTCGTTGAAACCCTCCGTGTGTTTTCGTTGTCAAATATTTCTGTTGAACCATCTTGCTGTGCCCATTGGTTTAGGCGCCTATGAATATGATTTGAACACTGTGGTGATTACTAATTACTAATACTTGAGGGACTTTAGGTTTTGTTTAGGAGTCATTCTATACAAATATGAGCCTGATTTCGGTATATTTTTCGAGTTTTTGTTCTCGCAGATTGATCTTTGGATATGAGTACATCACTGTTCAACCAGCTTGGGATATTGTATTGTAATAGAGAATAAGAATGAAAACCAGATACTGTTTGAAAATTCTAATACCATTCGGGAACTTCTCCTAGACAAAGAAGGCTCGGCACCATTAACAGTCGTTACGCCCCTCAAGTTTGGAGAACCCTCGAGAGAAGACATAATGGACCAGGCATAAAACGGGTGGGGGCGCTGGCAATAACTCAGGCAGGTCACGTGTCTCTGCCACCCCCCCCCAATCACTTCTCTTAATATTTTAATCTCTTATCCCATTTCTCAATATTTCGAGGAATCGTATGAGTTCAGTTCAAATCGATAAATTTTTATCGATTTTGTGACCTCCGCCACACCAAACTCATAATATCCTCCTATCTACTTATATTTATACATATTCCGATAATTAAAAGCTTTTATGTATAAAAAAATAAATTATATTGTTTAGAATAAAGTTCCTCATTCCTAATTGCTTGAGTTCATCTGTAATATAGGTTTGCATAGCAGCACCTTATCAGGATGTACCAGAACCACATTTACTGCGCAAGTTGAAATATAAAGATTCACGAATAGAGACTTATATAATTATTTAATAAATATAAGAAGTTTAAATATAGCTGGTGGCTCTGTCCTTAATGAGATTAAGGGTTACAATTTAAATATCATGGCAGATCAAGATGTTCACTGGCCAGAGGAGGGTTTAGGTAGCGGAAGAGAAGTACAACATTTGGTGTGGAGAAAGTGCTAACTATCGTTTAGGTATTAGTTTTCTAATTGTATCCCCCAATCGATTAGGGAGTTCAAGGTTATTCTTTACTCTCCAGAAAAAAGGTTTAAATAATTTGAAGTGTCTATCTCTACCTGTGGTCCTTGAAGTACCTTCGCCTCCTTAACAATATTCTTTCACTTAGAGTACTTCATCCTCTGCTCTAATATGAGAAGTACATAACTATATATATATATATATATATATATATATATATATATATATATATATATATATATATATATATCTATATATATATATAAATAGTATCTATAAATAATTTTATATTTTATTATTTCAAGAATTCTTGAGCTTTACAAAAGTATTAATTGAAATTTTGTCCTTTGGTTATACGCACGAAGGGTAGATCGAGATGTAGGTAGATTGAGTTAAGAGTGATCTGGCAAATTGTGGTTGGGGTAGTGGTTTGAAGCAGAGATTGGAGGTATCGGCATCGAACCTTCAGGTTCGCTAAGCTTTATTATTATTATTAATTATAAGTAGTATTTTAATAATGATAAAAAAAGGCTTTCCGCATAACCCCAAAGGTGATGCACTTACCACGATTTACAAACTGTAATTTTATGCCCAAGGAATGGTAATGGCCGAAACTCTTTCCGCAGTTTCTTCACAAATAAAATTTCCATGGCTGGATTCGAATCTGGGCAACTTCGACTACCCCCATCCCTCCTCCTTTAAACTCGCCTTTTAATCCAATTGCGTTTCTTTTATTCTGTTGACTATAGATTCCAAATGCTTGTGCCATAAGATGTTGTCATTCCAGTGATGTTTATTGGACGCAAGTTCCGCAATTCAGTTTGTGTAACCTTCTAAAGCTTTTACTATCATCCTCCCATCTAGAATATTTTAAAAGAAATGAATCTACATTTATAAATCAGAATATCTTAATAGAAAACTCCTGATTTAATAATATATCACTAAATATTTAGTAATATTTTAAAAATAATATGGTTACTCCTGCAATGAATTCTGCAAGGGACCTCACCCCTATGGGCCGAGGAAAGAGTGTGACTGTGTGAGTGAGAGAAGGGTTGAAGCAAAGGACAGCAGTGGCAGTAGCTGTGGAAGAACCATTAACAACGCCTGACACTATCGGTACTTTAGCATAACTCCGAAGCGCCTTGTTTATGGGCGGTGATATATGGGCTGCTAAAGGTCATTAATCTTATGACACAAACACACCCACACTTTCCTTTCCCCGCTCCCTTTAACGTGTCCCTTACCTTCTTCTCCTTTCTAATTCCATTCCTTACTTTTCTTACAAACGATATCCGATCCTGTTTCAGCAACTAGGCAGGTAGCTTTAAACAAAAATCACCCCCTCTACTGAATAGAATTACCTTCCTATATCAGACCTTATGCAGAATCATGATTAAATTTCTGTAATAACGAACCGAATCCGTAATTGCTTATTCTTATGCCTGATTAATTGAAAGAAAAATCATAAATTTCTTTTTAATAGTGTAGTACGCCACGAAATAACTTCCAAATCTTCATTGATCAGCATTCCAGCAGTTCTTTCCAAGTACGGATGTGAAACGGGAGTGTGTCTGTTAACGTTGAAGGATGAACAACGTCAAAAACAGGTGTTGCTTAGAGTATTTGGTCCAAAAAAGTATATAAGACTTACGGACTTAAGGAGGTTGCATCACGCGGAATTGCGGAGCATACTTCCATTATATTTTATTCAGGTGGTTGCTTGTGTAAAGACTAAGATGAACTTGTATAATTGTTGGGCAGAGTAACGAACGAATTTCTAAAAAGATAAAAATCGCTCTGCCGTCTGGTAAACATATAAGAGGTAGATGGGGGATAGGCGGATCCAGGGGGGCACGGGAGCACGTGCCCCCAGACGGTTTCTTGTGTACTGTGGAGAATCCATTGCAGTACATATTTATAGGCAAATCATGTGATGATAGTTGTTAAAATAACAGAAATAACATGAGTGAAACTATTGTTTAGTTATTTTAATAAACCTTTGAAACCTTTCTATAAATACTACAAGTTTTTTCTAATTTATTGTTGATTGCCCATCTGCCCGTTGTGCCCTATCCAGAAAAAAATTGATCCGCCCTTGGATGGAGGAGATGGGATTTATTCCCTAAAAATGAAATTATAATTTATAAAATTAATACTCTGGTGATAATTAACTTAGTTAGAGAACGCCTTAAGATCTTCGAAAATAAGGTTTCCCATTGATTCTTAAAAAGGACGAATCCACCAGATAATTTAGGACCTTACACTATGCGAAATTGTTGAGCAGGATAATGTAATTGAATTGATAACGTCATGAAGGTTTATGGTGGGCTAGTAAAGTTGTTAAGCTTAACAAAGAGACGAGTATAAACGCTACGCCGTCTCGTGAACGTTAAACCGAAACATAGGTGGGAGGATATTTTTTATTGATATGGCGGATACGATGGGCCAGAGGAGGAGATCATTGTTTCTGAAGCCTTTTATTATCATGACTAAGAAAAACATATTACTATTGTGATGCCATTATTTTACTATATTTATTTTCCTTTATATTTATAATACATTAACATACAAATATTATAATATACATCATTTATTCTTTTTACAGAACAAACTGAGCGGTGAACACAGAAGTATCAATTGCTTGGAGAGCAGGTAGTTGAGACTGAATGAATGCTTCAGCCGGACCAAGAGTCCAATTAAATTCAAGCGAATTCAGCAGAGTTTCTCCGAGCCAGCAGCTCCTTCTTGTTAGCTCACCTCTTGTTTCTGAGGTAAATGCTATAACTACGTCACTGTGTAAAAATAAAATAAGAAATACAAAGCAACAAGAAAAAACAAAAGAACAATGTCAAGACTCAACTATAGCTCAAAGAGTGCTATAGAAAGATGATTTGGGCCCCGAAGGTTCGATGCCTATAACGCCTACCGCTGTTTACAAAGCTACGCTTGTTTATTTTATGTAACGTTCTCTTATGCTATGGCTGATTGGGCGATACTGCAGTGAGAACCCTACATTTTGAATGTCTAAGATTAATGAGAATAGGGATCTTTAACAAGTACCTGACACCTCAAGGACGGCATATCCAATTTTTTATTCCCTTAAAAGAATCTTACAGCCACCTAACAGGCTGCGAACCCGCGATCTTGGACTTAGAAAGATGTAATGCGTAAAGTATATGTATGCATAAAGTTTTTAAACTTGGATTTATCCACTTTTCTTCCCGAACCCCTCAAAGAGTTTGTATAATATAAGTTCAGACACGAGGAAGTGCTACTTGTCAATGAGATTTTTCTAATCCGGACTTAAATTTTGTTGCCTGTGTTTTTATTTGTGAGCTGAGTATTCCTATTCCTATGATGAAGATCTCAGGTTCAAATTTGACTGTAATAGATTTTATTTAATCTGTTGACAGCCGGAGATATTGGTATCCCAAATAGAGGCAAAACCTAGTGGTTAAGCGCGATTAAAACAAATCGCCTCCCTCTTGTTGTCAAAGACTGTGAAGCCTCTACCACACACTGAGCCTAAGACTTCATGAATTGTACTGGTATAGGTTTTTAATAATATTTTTATTTGGAATCCATCTACGGGTTGGTTCAAAGATAAAAGAAGAAAAAGCAGCCTATGTTATGGATGGTTTTATGAATTATAAAGATAGTTGGAACTGAAAAGGGGGGATCCAGTAGGGGTTGCCTCAATTGAGTGAAGCGGGCGGCGAAAATCCGGTGAATAGGGTTGATTTAACAATGAGCTTTGAAGGGATTTCGGGGATCGCTAGGGGATGTTTCTGAAATATGTCTCCCGGCCCCTTAAACTAAACTGCGTCCTTTTTTATTGTGTAATGAAATGTGGGAGGGGTTTATATTTTTTTATCCCACTTGAGTGGATTACGCAGCGGCCTATGACTCCCAAACTGCTGGGGTTACTCTTGACTCTATTGAGTTAACAACTCTTCTCCACTAGACTTCAGAGTTATTTTAAATTAAACTTCAGGGAACTTTATGAAGTTATACGGGAATGTAATAACTAAGTAATTTGTTGTGTTTAATTCTGTATTTTTTTTGTACTAATCTATCACAATATCGCTGGATACCTTTCTCTTAACTGTGGGTGACGTATTTAGTTGGGTTCTTAAAATATACTTCAGCAAAACTGAATACATGACTATTTATGTTCAGGATGACCTTCTTGAAGGAGGAAATATAATCAAAAGAGTGGTTAAATATTTGGGCTAGATAATGGAAAGAGATGAAAAATATAACAAAGGACAAACGCAACTCGAAAAGCAATTAATATGCTCAACTCGATTCTTTGGAGCAATAATGTTACGAAAGGCACCAAGATACAAACCCTTAATTGACAGCACATTGCTAAATGCAGCAGAAATGTGGACGATAAGCGCTGCTTTAGGAAAAAACAACTGAGATAGACTATTTTAAGAGAGCTGCTGCGGTGCCCAGGCTAGAAAGGACTATTGCCGATTGCAAACTCAACAAAACGTCCTCCAAAATAATAATTATTCAAAATAATAATGAAGATGGAAAGTTACAATAACTTAGTGAGGCCTAATATTTTTCTCTTTATATACCTGAATCAATTTTGCTATGAGATCAGTAACTAATGTGAAATAAGTAATTGTAGAAATCTGGGGAGAATTGTTTTTTTTCGGAATTAAACTCTTAATCTTAATGATGGATTGTCCCATTCAAATATCACCGATAATATTTAAAAGATAGGTATTCAGCATTAAACCACTATTTTAAAAGTTCGAAGTGGGACAGTAACTAATGGGACCTGAGTTGTGCAGCTTTTCTCACTAATCAGCTAAGAGCAATCCGAGAACATGCTATTTATCCCTCAGATATGTAGTTTATTCAGCAAGTTTAGTGTTTTGGAAATAGGCACTGTTCAGGAAGAAATGAAGGAGACTTTGTTACAAACTAAATCAATATCCGTTAGAGTACTTTTAACGCCATCCTCCCGGTCGCATGGTTATTATCTTAAGAAGTCGAGGAGCAATATAGGAATCCTAAGTGTTGCCATCATGTTATTACACAACTCAAGGAGCTCCGGGTCCAAAGATAAACGTCCGAGGAATTAATAAAGAACCCAGGGAGGGGTAAAGAGGACCTTGGGCCAATATTCTTTGTCTCTCTTCCTCTGAGGAGCGACAAAAGAGATATCTATTGGGAAAAGTCGAGATTTAATTAAAGGGGGGCCTGTGTGTGTGTGTGGTGGGGGGCACTTGAGGGGGGAGGGGATATTGTGCGAGGGAATGCAATTTGGGGGCTCAAAGAGCGCCGGGATCGATGGGGCTCTGCCCTGTTTGTCTTCGGCGCGGGAGGACCTCGGATCAAATAGGTCCGCTTTGGGGGATACATTAAGCCTTCAGGAGGGAGGAGAAGCATCTATTGGATCTGCTTCGCTGCCATTCAATACAAAGTTCGTCTTATAAAAAAGTCCTACAAAGTCTTCCAGAGGTGAAGAGCACTTAGCGTAAGGTGGGGGATCGACAAACCTCATTCAGGAGTAATTACTACTAAAGTACATAAACATTAATAATAAAATACTCCATAAATACAAGATTTAAATCCATATTTGGACTTTAACTTATTATTATTTATTTATTGGGTATGAGTTCCGCAGGCTGTCGCTTCGAGTCAAGTCACAAGTTTTTCTTATTAATATTCTGAAAAACAAAAATGATCGTGATCTTCAGTATGAAAAAAATTGTGTAATTATGGAAAATGTGAATATTTCGGTAATTATTTAATCAAGAAATAAACGATTTAACAAATATTTTGGAGCGATTTAACAAGCATTAAAATCTTTACATAGTCAATAACAGAAGCCTACGGCTACATTTTGAATCCTATGGGAATAGGTACGAAACTATCAATGTGTAGTTTCTCCACAAGTGGTTTTTTTTTCATGTAATTTGTTTATATTAGCAGATTTATTTGTTGTGATATTATTACAGTTGTAAATATCAATAAATTAATCTTTAAAAAAAATTGAATTTTATAAATGACAGAAAATTTCGTATGTAACAACTCGATGTATAAATAAAGAAAAACAAATGTTTTTTTGGGGAAAATAAATAGACAAAACAATGTGATGACAATCTCACGACAGTAAGCATTTGTGAAGAAGAAACACGTGGGTGAGGGGTTTATAGCGACATCAATTTGTCTTTGTCCTTGTGGATTCTTCTTCATGTCTTCACCAACTTTATTATCTCCACATGTTGATAGTAGTATTATGTATAAGTGCTTCATAATAATTTGGTATAATACTGTACCTTAGATGGAGAAATATATTGAGTTATTGATCGGTGTGTTGGCGACACTAAATAACGATGTTTTAGACCTTTAAATATTTCGTTAAGTTACAGTTGGGCTCTGCATCCCTCTGGTATATCCTATTCTCTTATTATAATTTTCTTGCCTCCTTCATTCTCTATCTAAATCCTTCTTTCCCCACATACAACTGTAACAATGTTATAATATGTTTATCTATTTAATATAAATATGTAACACTCACATAAGTTCACGTTGCAATGCCTAATCGAACGGACCTAAATTGGGTTTCCTAAATTTAGCTTAGTTTCTTGTCCACAAAAGATTGTGATGATTCTTTCACCACATTCTTTTCGTGATTTATTTTTCCACCGAACAATTTAATTATAATGATATTTATTATTATTATTATTTTTTAATTTCCATTTGTACCTGCGCAATTGCGCATCCAGCAAATTTGATTAAAGTGTCTTTCTCTTGGCTTTTCTACATGATCATCCAGTTATTTTGAAAAAAAAAATATATCAATTGTTGAGTAGGTCTTGGCTTATTAATCTTTTTTTATCAAGGCCAGGTAACAGGGAGTAGGAAAGCGGAAGAACTAGTGGCTTTGGGTGATATTGTCGATGAGTGGAATGTTATGTATTTGTTATGAATATATGATTTTATAGTGGGAATGTTCATGTCGTTGTGTATAGTGTGATTCGAAATATACCATGGTGCATTAATATTTTTTTATGAGAATTTTGGACTGTGTTGTTTGTATCTTGTGTATGTGAACTTTTTTTGCTGAACCCCAAAGTTCTGCTCCATCTGCCCAAATAGGTTTTAGTACACTATTATAGATAAGTCGTTTGTTCCTCAAGTCAAGTGTAGATCTGTAGTCCAGAAGATAGCTGTTTGTACCGTCTAGTCAGTTCTTGTCTTTTTAATTTTGTATGTACGTTCCATGTAAGTCTTTTGTCCAAGTATAGTCCGAGATAACGTACATAATTTTTGGAAGGTATTTCGTCGTTGTCAATTTTGACTGCTGGACACGAAGCTTTGCGTAGAGAGAAGCTTACATGGCTCGATTTTGAGGCGTTTATTCTGATTTGCCATTTATAGAACCACTTTTCTAAATCAAATAAAAGATTTTGAAGAGCTATAGATGCTAGGTTTGGGTCTCTGTGGGAAGAAATAATGTCTGTATCGTTTGCGAAGGTATAGATGTTGGTGCAAGAGGGCTCGGGAATATCAGAGATGTATACAGAATAGATAATGGGGCTTAAAAGACACCCTTGTATTGAGGAATGAAGAAGGAAATCGAAGAGTCAACGGAAATGATATTTTACAATGATTAATTTACATTCCAAGCCTTAGATTCGATGTAAAATTCTGTGGGACTTAGGGCATTGGTTTCAAATTATGGCTACTGATGTAAGATCTTATTTGTTTATTTAACAATTATTTAATACTTAATTTAATACTTATTAATTATCGTATAAATAATATATATATTTTTTTTTAGGTGAAGTATGAATTAGCTGCCTGAAGAAAGAAACCATCACGAATATATATTTTTTAATTTCTGATTTGAAATTTTTACGATGTTTTTGTTTATTTTATTTGTTCAAGTTCATGTTAAATAAATTGAAAAATCCCTTTCCTCATTTTCATATTTCAGGAATGACTTCTGATGGACTAGCTAAGTTCTGGAGGTAAGTTGGCAGATGGGTAATTAATTTTAGTTCAAGTATTAAATGATTTTTGATAAAATTAAAAATACTTCCAATTCTAGGGAAGTAAGTATACGAATACATTTATCAATAATACAAAGTAAAAGAAAAATACTCACATAGAAGAAAAATGATATAAATATATTGAAAAATAAGTAACAAATTGAAATTAGAAGTCATAAATAAATTGTAGAAATATATTCAAGTAAATATTCTTTTAGGTCTCCACGACCCCTATTATTACAAAAGACTTTGTTTATTTCTTCTGGTTTAGACCGTGTAGATAAATTTTTTCAACGTTTCGTCAACCATGCTGCTGACTTCCTCAGGGCTGAGATGAGAAAGTGGTTCTCATCTCAGCCCTGAGGAAGTCAGCAGCATGGTTGGCGATAAAATTAGCTACACGGTCTAAGCCAGAAGAAATCAACAAAGTCTTTTATATTCAAGTAATAATCACAAATCTGTCGCAGGCGAAACGTGGGTCTATCTTATTATTTATTTATTATATATTTATTCTAAATTACTTGTTATATAGAGAAAATTTCAATTTATTATAATTATAGCCAAAACAGAAAAGGCTGAAATATTTCAATTGTTACATACATTATCCCTTACACTCATCAAAATCAAAACCCATATGGTGGAATATTCTACAAGTAACCCATTTACATCACGTGCTATCCTAATGGTGATTATGTATCCCATCCAAAATTATAAATATATTAATTAACATTTTGTTTTATTTTTAACAGGATGCATTGCGCTCATATCTTTATAGTGTTTCCGGATGTTGACAAGATCTGGGTTTCCCCTCCGATACAGAGTCGATACTAATTCTCAATAAATATTTGTGATATGCTGATCTCGTTCGAGGTGACAAACAGAAGAATCAATAAGTATTGATTAGATAAGGATTACCTGTGCCGAAAGGCAAATAACGTTATCATTTCAATGATACGCATTTTTGTGAAATCATAATGATCATCATAATTTTTTGTTGCGATAAATTATGTCGCTAATGTGGCAACCATGAAGGTATCATAGTCTTTTGTTTGTTTATTTGGCGTCACTTTATGCTGCTACTGCTATATCGGACGATGCTAGAGTGGAAGCTCTAAACTTTGCCTATCCAGGTTTAATTAGGATAGGGATTTTTAACGAGTACCTGACGTCGTACAGGTTCGGAACCCCCGTTTGGTGTCCCTCCTGAAGGACGGCTTAACCAAGTATTTTTCACTCTTTAAAAAACACCTTTGGACACCTGCTGGGCTACGAACCCGCGATCTTGGGCTTAGTAGGTTGTTATGACCACGTGTCAACCCCCCCCCCCCCTATAATGTAACCCTATAACAGTTATTATTAATATATATAGTTTTTTTTATGATGTTTTACTTTTTTATTTTTATTTCCTCAGATTGAGGTTTCCTTCAACTAAAAATTTCCTTTAATTAGTTTTTCCATTTTGTTCTATCGTGTACATCTTCCTCCCTCAGACCATGGCCGTGCATACTTTCCTCATCCACCTTTTATTCCAGTGTCATTCCTCGCCGTTTCCTCACTTCAGCACTCCAATTGAAATTAAATTGGACAATCTTCCTTCCTTCATTCTTCTGAGATGAGCAGACCATTCCAATATCTTTTTATTTATGTTTTGGAGGACGCTTTGTTGAGTTTGCATTCGCTTTATAATTTCGGCATTAGTCTTTCTTTCTATTCTGGTACCCTTGCAGCTCTCCTCCAATAGTCCTATCTTATCTTAGTAATAATTAGCTTTTCTTCTATAGCAGCACTTATCGTCCATGCCCCTGCTCCATGTAGCAATATGCTTTCAATTATGGACTAATATATGAGCTTCTTGTTATCTTTAGTCACATTATTGCTCCAAATAACCAAGTTAAGGACACCCATTGCTTTGAGGGTTATATTTATCCTTTCCTATATCTCTTTTTCGGACGTTCCATTCCTTTCTATTACAGAGCCCAAGTATTTAAACTTATCTACTCTTTTTATTACATTTTCCCAGGAGTGAGGGCGAAGCAGGAGTCTGGTAGGCCCCTGCCCCCTTTGCCAGCCGCGTCACTGGCATTATTACAGCAGGTCTCGAAGTGTTAACGGTTTAGACGGCGGGGTGTGTTATATGGTTGTATGAAACTGGATAGTGACTAAGGGGGTTGGGATGACGGGCATGGTTTTGGTAAAAGTTGAAAAATTTAGTAGGGATGAGGTCGAGGAGAAAAGGAATGTTGAGATCATTTTGGAGGGTTTTATTGGAGACATTGTAAGGAGCATTGACGATAGTTCTCAGGACTTTGGATTGAAAGGATTGAATACGCTTGATATTCGAAATTTTTGTGGTCCCCCACAGGTTTCAAGTAGATTTGATGATCGTCTTGTATATTTAAAGTTTATTGTCTGTTGAAAGATGGGAGGTCCTACATAGTGCTTTTTGAATTATTTATATTTTCATATTAATGATGCATAACTGAAAGGCATCGCTTTATTTTATTGAGTTAATATTTATTAAACTAAAGTTAAGCGTACCGTCTAACAATGTTCTAGCATTACCTTAATATCAGAACTAACTTAGAGGTACCATTATCCGAAGGGTCTTTATCTTATGTCCAAGACAGACCAACTCATCGGCAGTACGGTTGTGCAATGTTTACAAAGTCTAATAGAATTAGCCGAGAAGACTAACACAAAAAGAACACTGGACAAAAAGACCTCCCCCCATCAGGGGGTAGGCTTTGAGTTCCCTAGGCTACAATAGAACTCTACAATTAGCACTAATAGCGTTAGCTCTTATATCAGCCCTCGGCGCTCGCTTCTGTATCAGGCTTTCCCATTGGCTAAGGAGAATTTCCTCAAGGAGTCGATAAATAGAGGGAAAGCCTATATACCTCTCGCCTTCTCCCTTCAAATAGGCTCCTGGGACTGATAAGATAGTAATTATTATTCCTGGTATCTTAAGCCTATCTTCCGAAACCGATCAATAATTATCAATAGTTAAATACGTTTTACTAAAAATAAAAATCCAGTACCACTACAGGAAGGGTTCATTATATGGTAGAAACTGTTCTGTTTCTTGGACAGCGGTTGTACAGGGATTTGATAGATCACGCTCAACTGTTGATATCCCCGTGTTTTGGGTATAACATACAACCCAAATATAGCGTCAGGGAGCTTGAGTGAGTAAAGTCCTGAGTTGCTACGCTATTGTCATCGGGGTCAAATCCAACGGTGATAGATAAATTTGGGCTCACCAAGCCTAAATGAGGTGGGTACTATTAACTTCGGGAAATCCAAGGCGGCTGAGGTTGACCTCCCTGAACAACCGTAGTTCCAGAAACAGTAGTCTATACCAACTGTCCATGCCCTTCGTGGGTTGTAGCGGTGTTTTTTAATTATATGATTGATGTACATGTTGTTAATATTTTATATGCTTATTATATGCACAAGAATTGGTATGATTGTATTAAAAATTTCATGGCATTACTTCAACGTAGAAAAACGAGACATTATTTGTACACACCATTCTTCAATACAAGCTATTTCTGTCTGCTAATTTATTATTATAGTAATAGCTCTTCATTTCACTTTTTATTAATCTATTTTTCAGAAGTAATTAATTTCCTTACTTGATCTCTTGTGCATAAAACAAAATATTATTTCGAATATTGAAAATGTTAAGACCGTGGAAAAAATTCCAACGAAAAGCCATATAGTCTCCAAGCTAAAACAGAAATTGAAATTATCTGTCCAATATTTCGCCTATGCATCCTCAGGGTAGATAGAGAAAAAAAAAACCAAAACAACAAAAACAAAACAAAACATGAATAATGCACCCAAAAAGCATCCCACCACCTCCAAGGCTCAAAAACTTTTTTAGTCATGTTTTGTTTTGTTTTTGTTGTTTTGGTTTTTTTTCTCTATCTACCCAGAGGGTGCCTGAATATCTGAAATATTGGACAGATCATTTCAATTTCTGTTTTAGCTTGGAGACTAAATGGCTATTCGTTGGGATTTTTTCCACGACCTTAAAAATATTATTTCCATAAATGATCAAATCTTGTCACGATACCAATACACAAACGTCAATTTTGTGATATTTACTAAACATCAAATAATGAAAGATACTTTGAATACATTTTATTGTAATCAGAGCAATTTCATTCTGCAAAATCATCATTGTAGTAATACTTCTAATGAGTATGTTTTTTCTGACGTTATCATATCCATTTTTCCTTCAATTCTGGAAATATTATTTTTGCAAGAATTATGGAAAGAAAAATTATTAAGTTAAATATAAAAGTAGCCATGGGGATGGTGTTGCCCTGACAAGGCAAAGGATAATCCATAATAAGCTCGCGCGATCACATGTTAAAAAGCTGCCACCTCCCTAGTGTCAATATTCCAATGCCAATCTTACAAATAAACTTATTTTTTAGTAGTTTATTCAAAGACTTAAATGGAACCCTCATACCAGACTCAAAAGAAAAGAACTTAACAGACGATTCAGCCAATTAAACAGATTACTATGTAAGCCACTCAAGAGTTACAGACATATCATGACCCAAAAAAAGTAAGTATGTGTGTTGTTAACTCAAATTTTTAGGAGATGACTTTTATAAAATGATCAATTGGTAAATAAAAAAAAGGCATTTACAAAACTATATTAATAGTGCTGTACTAAAGAAATTAATTAATAACTGTTAATTTAAACACAAATTATAATAATTGATTAGAAATACAAAGAGCAAAAAGTAAATTGTGAAATAATCGATAAGAAATGACAAGAATGGAATTAAATCTTGAATACAATAAAACATCACCATTACAAGCCGGGAATAGTACTGGGTTTAGTTATGGTAGACTTTTTCTAAGCCAACAGTTGATCAAGGTGATTTGGCAAAGATCACTCCAACGGCAGATTTACTAGCCCAAATTATTGTTACACACTCTCTAGAGGCTGGGTGAGCCTCACAGAGGGTCCACTGATATTACAAGATTCAAGGCTGTTATTATAATAAATAATATATCTGCCACAGCCTAGGTAGATCGGGGTCTACCAATTTCTGAGTCCATAAATTAGTAGCAGGCTACCTTCTGAGCTGCCCCCTCCCAGAATTGGTAAATAAAGTAAAGATTTCTTACTTATTTATGTAAAAATATAACTAGTTTATAGTTGAGTTTCTGTTAGAACTAACCTAAAATAAGACAAAGAATTCAATGAAGTTTGTATAAATAATAGAAACTGATAAACATTTATACAAATTATAAAACGAAGTCCTCGGCCGCGTTTGTTCGCGGTAAACTCAATAACTTCTGCTCGGATTTTCACGCGATTTTCACCAATTGATAGAGTGATCCATCAGGAAGGTTTAGGTTTATAATTTGTCGAGGTTTTGTGTAAATGGGTTGGAATATCGATGGGTTTTACCGAAGACGCTACTTGCATTATCTATGGATAATACCGTGCAATATAAAGAAATATTTGTTTTTGTTTTTATAAGTACATTAGCTGAGATTGGAAGAAAGAAAATCAAGACTCCCAAAGAAGCCTAACCAATGAAATTCACGTGGTCCTTAGTGGCCGGTACGTGTTAAAAAAAAATACACTACACAGAAAAATTATGTAGACATAATATAATAATTATTAGTTTTTACCTGAGATGGAAGGCTTAGTTAAAAAAAGAAGGGCTACTTGTCCATGAGACAGCATCGTCTAAACAACGCCTTCATTATTTTGTTTACTGCAAAAAGGGAACTAGCCCAGAATAATATTTCTTTTTTTTCTGTCTCTCTTGTAAAATTTATGAAAAGTGGATTAGTTGTCTTTCTGCAGTTTGAGATTCGTGTACTGTAGTAATTTTCACTCAGGGTTTTACTTTTATGTAGTAATTGTTTTATTAATCACATCATCGCCAATTGATTCCAATAGACATTCTCAATGCAGAATAAATATGGACATACCGTTTAAAAGCCTAATATTACTTAAAAAATAATATTAAACATATAAAGTTGACAATGGTAATGAAGAGTGCCGAAAATCCAAAATTTCAGAGTGTAATAATTGCCATTATTGTATTACTGAATGAAAAATGTTATAATCTATAAGAATCTACATTTTAACATTGAGATAAGTGATAGTAGTGAGGTTTGGGTGCCAATTTGTTTTTCAAAAAGTCCTTCCATCTCCTATTTGTTAACTTTGAGAAAAGTATATTACAATTTTTTTTTTAGAAATATTGAGGCATTTATATGGAAAAGGTATCATTAACAGGTAATTTTACAGAACAAAAAAAAAACTAATTTAAAACTAGAAATGTAAGCTTCAATTGAAAAACAGTAACTACCATAGTTCATAGAAATTAACAATTCCAAGACTTACTCCTCTTTCTATGCTACGAGTATTCTTCGTATGATTACTTACTAACTTATCTATAAAAATAAGAAAAACAATATTATTTGTTTTACTAACTACCCTTTCCATGTCAACGCTTCAACTATCATCTAAAATAAAAGTTTAAGAAAATAATTTAAATTATTATTTTAATGTAGGGTAAGGAAAACTCCATCATATTTCATCATTATTTTAGTAAGCAATAATTTCCCATCTTATATTACTAATTTTCTAATAAACTTAAGTCTACTTTTTTCTTATTCGCGATACCTAAGGGCTTCTATTCGAATTACTTTTAAAGTATGGGCAAGCGGGCAATGTTTTTATAACTTATCACTTAGCTAAGATTGATTAATTTAAACCAAAACACCTTTTAAATTTTATTTTGAAATAATAATCATTAAAATAATTTAAAAGAATAAATTAAAAAAAAAAAAAGCGCATACATACCTACTTCGAAATGTTCGTTGAAGCGTTTATTTCTTGATGAAATGATTGTTCAATTTGCCATAATGTCATTCTTTTTGTCATACTGTAACTGACGATTATTTTATTTTCGACAGTATTAAAAAGAAAACGAATGAAAAACCTGTTAAAACTATGTGCTACAACCTGCGGAACTGATACCAAAAGTATAATCAAATTTATAAAAATAATGAAAGAAGTCTTGAGATATCGACACCAGATATTATAATTATTTCACCTCATAATTGTGGTAAGATAACAATAATATTATCTTTAAGTAAGATGGATAATGTTTACAAGAGATCCTGTTTCCAGGACGATTGGCGAGGACACGAGGACACCCCGTTGGTCCTGATCCTTGGGAGGATACCTGTCTAGGGCACAATCCTCCTGTCACCTGCAGAGGAGATAGTCGCTATAATTACTGCCTTCTCCCCTTCCTTCTCAGATAATGGCGCCCCAACATTTATCAAATAGAGCCACTCCCATCTTCTTTGTCCATGAATCTTTGTGCACGAGGCAACTCTTGTTTTAACTTACATTTAGTTCGATGAGGATAACATTGCAAGGAATAAAACAAACTACAGTGAAACAAAAACACTGTACCACGAAATAATAATGGTTTTTGTTTCAGACGTCTAACCAAGACAACGGTTGCACAAGTGAGGTGTTCTAGATTACGCTCAATCTACGTTTTTCTCCCAATAAAAGATACATATTTTATAGAATACCCAGCTTCTCTAAACTAGTCCCGTGATGGAAGCAAAAATATTTCTACATAAACTAAAATTATAAAAATCAAGCAGAAATAATTATAATGACTCCTATGAAAAAATAGCATCAAATTTTTCAATCTATTATTCTATTCTATTCAATCCATTCTTTCGCCTGACAAAAATGGCCTCTAAAGTGCCAAAGTCAATTTGATATAGATTAATGGTTCCAAAAATCGAACATCAAAATAAACGCCGCTAAATCGAGCCTAAAAATAAATAAAAATTGGCAACAACAATGCGCCTTCGAAAAACTGCACGTTATCTCAGACTATGGACAAAAGACATGTGGAAAATACATACAAAATTAAAAAGAAAAAGAAAATCTTCTAGAATACAGATCTTCACTTGATTTACGAGACCTACATGAACATATAGTTCACATCCACATACAAGAGATACAAGCAACACAATCCAAAATTGTACAAACAAATTTTAAACGCTCTCGGTCTATTTAGAATCACAATATACCCAACGAAATGACCATTCCCGCTGTAAATTCATATATTCACTCATCAACATCTCACCAAAATACACTTGTACTTTCTCTTTCTTCCCCATCTGTTCCCTGGAATTCTAATGAGAATATTAAAGAGACATTGGCTGATATTCCCACTTAAAAACCATTGGTCGGTTATCGAATGTGTAATGTTTCTGCAATTCGAGCAGAAAAAAATCAGTATGATCGCATCTGCTGGTTGCGACACTGCGCAGGTGCATATATAAAAACATTATGAATTGTCCAACATTAAAGTTGAATAAAAAATTACCACGATTTCTCCTTGATAGCAATACTCCATTGCTAGGATAATGCGGCAATATAATGGATTTGGACTATAGTTGTTTTGCATTCTGTATATTATCTGTACGACCATGGAATATAAAAAAGAAAGAATGGAATAGTGATAACTGGTCACAATCCATTTAAATGCTAAGCAAATATTTTTAAATTCTGCTGGACTAATGCGACGCCATGAATTGATAAGAATGTAACCTACTTGGAGTCGTACCGAATTATTTAATACATTCTTTATGTATTAAAAGAAATTTGAATACGGTCATTGCTTGTTATCAAGAAATTTAAATGATAAAAAAGATATTCCGCCGACAAAGACCAATATATATATGACCAATATATGAAGATAGGACTTCACTTCCATGTAAAATTACTAATCATAACTCGTACATCATTACCTAAAATCAGTTTAATATTGTTTATTGTATTTTTGACACTAATCTGTTTGGGAGAGTATTGTACCTCAGTAGGTAGGGTGATGAGTTACTGACCTCAAGTTTTAGATCAGCTCCATAATATCATTTAGTAGTATCTTCGTTACCTATTTCTTCTTATAATTCATATAATTTACAATTACACCCATGGTTTCTCCGATGTACATTTCACGTATTTTAATTTGATTTCAGATTCACTAGAAAAATCACTCAACCAACGTCTAATTTATGTTTTGCAAAGCAAGGTTGATACTGCACTAGTAATTCATGTATTTTCAAATCTTTATAGGTCGCAGATTCGAAAAACTTGTTTTGGCACATAAATTATTTATTCTTTTAACAACCGTGAATCGTTCATGTGCAATCTGTAGACCTTCCTAGGATTCAGGCAGGCGTGAAAATCCGTTGATTGAGCGT
This sequence comes from Arma custos, assembly GCA_037127475.1. Taxonomy (NCBI): domain Eukaryota; kingdom Metazoa; phylum Arthropoda; class Insecta; order Hemiptera; family Pentatomidae; genus Arma; species Arma custos. The sequence goes on from CM073765.1 coordinate 44,738,766, forward strand.
GATGTCTGCCAAATCAAAGCAAGTTATTTAGTTAATTCAACTGTTGTCTTAAAAACAGTACTGTGTCTGTCTTCTTCTTAACACCCCTTAGTAGGTTATATAGATACTTTCGCGAGACATTGCCTTCAAACGAAATTACTTTTTCGAAGGAATTGGAATTAATTAAATTATTCCTTCCAGACCTGGAAGAAGCCAGAATTCAATAGGCTAAGAGAGGCAGAAAGAGAGAGAGAGAGAGTGAGAAAGAGAGAGAGAATGGGGGGGGGGGAGGAGAAGGGTGGGAGATGATTGGAATGAAAAATGTCGCCAGATCGAGAAGGAACATCTCATCCGGTAAAAAGCATGGCCATTAGGGAATGGTCCTCTGCCACACGTCATCTGTAGATAAGGTTGTAGGCAGGGGGGGGGTATCGGTTCCTTATCTCTCTGTCACAGTCACACGGGGTTAATATCAAAGCCGGTCTGGCATCAACATATTGCTACCAAATCATTCTAATAAGTTAATGCTCAATATCATCATATGCGTTCAATCACACGCACACTCATACATATACACATAAGTAATTGTGAATTGATATGTGCAATAGCATTGGAGTCTAGATGGTGGTGGGATGCTGTAACTTGATGGTGTTTACTTTTTTATAATATAATTGGTACATTTCTAAAGGTATTTTTGTTTCCTGTAGTTTTTTAGACTCGTGGTTTTTGTGTTAGAAATATCTCATGCATACAAATTTATTTATTGAAATTTATAACTGTATTATATCACAAGTAAATAGAATGATTAATACATAATGGCATAGGATAGCAAGTATTGAAACTTGAAACATATCCTAGTAATACTCAAATAACAAACTCAACTTAGAACATCACAAAGTTGAGTGCGAATAAAGTGTGTAGAGAGAGGATTGATATTGGGTTCGTGCCAAATAAGCTATAATTGGGACATTAAGGTCATTATGGATCACTTTATTCGTAACAAAATAAGGAGCTTTGAGGATTTTAGGAAGGATTTTGGATAATAATAAGAATTCGATAGAAACCCCAAAGTTCTGCTCCGTAAGTCCAAATAGGATATCAATGACTTATAATAGTCATTGGTATGTGTCTTTTGTAATTAGTGAGGAGGTTAATGTGTTTGCCTATGTGTTGAAAGAGTATGAAACTGCGACCAGTTTCTTTTCGTTTCAGTCTAATTAGAGGATTCCAATTTTAATGTTTATTAATATGTAATCCTAAGCATCGGATCTTTTCTGCAGGAGTCAGTAGTGTATTATTGTACAGAAAGTTCCTAGAGGACAGGAAGTCATTGTATTAAGACGAAGGGTAAAGGCGATTAGACGGGATTTGTTGGAATTCTAACGTCTTAACATATATTTCATGTTTCTTTCTAGCTTTTTCTCTTCTATTTTAATATTTGAATTTATTTAAAACTGTCAAGCGTATTCAGACGCAAGAATAGTACCATATACATGTAAAATGGTTGTCCTGAATGGATATGAAGAAGCTTTTGGACGTCTTAATCCCTCTACTTCTTTGACCGTGGTTATCCGTTTCTTTGCGGTTATTAGCGATTTAGAAAACTGGAGCCGACAAGAAGTGGGGCGAGATCCCCTGATGTGACTAATGGCAGCAGTTTTCATAGAGAAAGAAAAACCTCCTCGCCCGAATACAATGAGTTTTCCGTTAGGGTTCTTCAGTTTTCCGGCCCCTGGCGGAGTAGGCTCCGTGGAATTGTGACATCCGGGAAAGAAATTGCTTTGATGTAAACATCATCTTTACATTCTGCCCTATTTTAAAAATTAATCTGGGATAATGGGTAATTTTACAAAATAAATACTTGAGGTACGTGGTAGTTGAGAGTGTGATAACAAGCAGAGTTCCTGTGATAAAGGTTCCAGCTATGCCATATAAATTATTTGTTCTGTGAGACCCTCCTTTGGCTACCCAATCTCTATAAATTACCCTCAATTGGGGAAAAACACGATGGTTGAGCGTAGTTTCAGCTTATTATATAATACATATTCATATACATATTTCAATAAGTAGAGCAATAGTTTACCGATATAGAAGTACATTGTTGCATACAAATTATTAATATTTTTAACACTCATGAAATGATCTGGAGACCCTGCAAGGCCTAGTCGTCCTAAAGTTATGCCTGGATAGATAAAATTCTCAAATTTTCTTCAAAATTCAAATCTATGAGCACTAAATTTGAGACAATATGTGGCAGATAAATGATTAATACTTTGAACACTCGTGAAACGATATGTTGTATTTGGAAAACCTCCAGGGGGTCACCCAGCTCTTTCTCGGTGAAAAAACATTCTTAAATAACCGTTAGTTTTTAATTAGCATAGTCACTGGGTCACTTTTGGCGTAGTGGTTAGCATGCAACCTTCTTGTCCAAGATCGCGGTATCGCAGACCGGCAGGTTGGCTGTAGGATTTTCTAAAGGGAGTAAGAAATTCTTAAATATGTCGTCCTAAAATGAGAGTCCCGAGCCTGCTACTAGTTTAAGATCTCTATCCTAATTATTCTTGGATAGGCAAAATTTATGAATCCCACTGTAGTCTGACTGACAAATCGTTTGATTAGCCGCAGCAGCATAAAGTGACTTGACGGATTTTATAAATATTTTAAAATAATTGGTTATAAGATTCATTGGGTATTTATGAAGAAGGATTGAATTTCGTTTCTAGATAACTGCAATAAAAGAACACCTGATTAGTTTTAGACTGAAAACAACAACTTCGGAGTGTTAATTAATGTAAAACAAATGATAGGTTAATTTCAACCAGCGAAAGGGAATTCATCTCCTGACGAATGTTTTATAGTTGATGACGCTATCTCCGATCTAAGCTATGTCCGATGTTTTTCCAACCGACTCATGAAGAAGTTGCACGTTTAATGGAAATAAGAGGTTAGAAAGTGGGTTCGACTCCATCGCCGCGGTTTTTGCCGGCTAGAGACAGAGTAAGAAAGGCCCACTCACGACCTCTTAGATGTTGGCTCCCGTAACCACTTCCTTTTTGATAACCATTAGCTCCTGTCGCGGAGGGAGATGCCTCAGGAAGAGGAAGATCAAAGGTGCCGACTCCCGAACTCCTCAGCCAATCCCATCCGAGGAAGGGTAATGGACAACTGGAAGCCGCAATTGTTTTTAGATAGCGAAACGGAGTGGGGATAATATAATGGAAGTTTTACGCTCGTGAAAAACAAAGTGGTAATTGTTGGCAATAATTAAACTGCCGGACAGGCTCTTGAAAATGAACTTTCGAAACAATTCCGAACAAGTTAAGCGGCAGTAATGAGCTAATGAGAAATGCATTTTTTACGGCACTTGTGAAGGTACGGAACCCTTATTACTGCGATGCAATATCGAAGTGGAGAGAGGTGGTACAATGCTGAGGAAAGTATTGCGCAATAAATAACAAATATCACCGTGTTTATATTTATGAGGGGAACCTACCTACAGAGCGCCGAGTTGCCGCGCCGAAGATCTCGGGTTCAAATCCGCCTCTGGCAGATAAATTAGTTATTCAGTTAACTGCCGTGGTTGGACCCTCTGGGATCTGAGCCTCTATAAACTGGGTACACTTAATTAGTGGAAAAACCCGGCTTGAAACAGTACAGTCTCTATCAAGTACTGAGCACAATCCTTCAAGCAGCTTATACAGCTGACATCCCAACTCATCCTAATACTATCATTACCACGTATGCTGATGACACATGTGTATTATCAGTCAACACCAATCCAGTTATTGCATCCCAAAGCCTCCAATCCCATATCACTGATCTTGAAGAATAGTGTCAAAACTGGAGAATTAAAATAAATTCTCAAAAATCGCATCAAATCACTTTTACCTTACGTCGTAAACCAATGAACTCCTGCCCTTCTGTCTGTAGAAAAGATCCTATATTTGGGTTGCATCTCGACAAACGATTAACTCGGAATCCTCTTCAAGACCGAAAAGACAAGAAACCACTCGACGTTTCAGGCTACTTCAACAATTACTAGACAAACGCTCTAAGCTCCCAATTAACTACAAAAGACTCATCTACATGACCTCCATACGACCTATTTGGACTTACGCAGTAGAGCTTTGGGGCTCCACTCGTATACAATCCCTACAATCCAAAATCCTTCGTAAGATCCTCAATGCCCCCTATTTTTTTAAAGAATAAAATCATCCATAACGACCATTTGTTGCTGATTTGGCCCGAACCCGGTATCTATCCTTTCATAACAAACTTCATTCCCACTCAAACCCTCTAGTTTCAAACCTAGCTTCCTCTTCAATTACCGACAATCCTCCCTTAGAAGTCTTGTGACCTTCTAAGCTGAATTTATTATTTGAGTGGGTAGTTTCTCTATTTGTCATTATCTCATGTCATTATATATCACGTAGCCTATTTACTTGTTGTTATATTGTAATACAGTTGTAAATATCAATAAATAAATTTAAAAAAAAGTTGTAAGAAATATACCGCACGTTGTAAGAAGAAAAGGGAAATAATATGACCAATAGAGCAGTTGCCTACAAAAATATGACAGTGTCACAGCATTAGCGTTTTTATTGTGCGTCCTCCCCGGAGTGTTGCAGTTCAATGAGTAGAGCGTTGAGGTGCTGTGCCGAAGATTCCGCGTTCTAATCTGCCTGTGGAAGATAATTATTTAATATGTTACAGTTGTTTGATATTTTTTTGGAGATCTGAAAAGCTTGCTTGTGCTCATCCAGCCTCTATAAACTAGGTAACCTTAATTGGCGGAGAAATATGTCCGTAATTTCGAACAAATTGCCTCCCTTATTTCTCCGTTCTTGAAACAGTTTAGTCCTTATCAGGCGCTGAGACCAAGATTCTTCATAGATTGTTGTGGTACAAGCTTTTTTCTCCCTCTCCTCACATCTCCAGAAAAAATAGCCGATTTTATCCAGACTCACTATACTATAATTATTTTAAGAAGAACTCGTTGCAAAAGAAACTTTCATTAACAAATTCCCCTCAAATGAATAATTTTTATCTTGGCCTACCATTTTAGAAAATTAGTAACTGTTTACGGCTAGTTTCTTAAACCTGTCCTTCTCATGGAATCCTCATGTGCACGTAACGGTCAGTCGTTGTGTTTGAAACTACATATGTCTGAAAGTAGATCGGGGCAGTAACCACAGTAACAGTAACCAGGAATCATGGTTTATGATCTATTCCAGACTAGCTGTACGATATAAGTTACTTAAATTTATTAAATAACTGATTTCCTTTCATATAGGATAACCTTAATTTGGCGCAAAACTCGGTGGCCGATGGTGATTGTTTTTAGCTATTTTTCTTAGAAAGAATACAGCGCTATCGTACACTGAACTCAATATCCTTCATGGATTGTAGTGGTTCAGGTATTTTTTGAGAGAGAAATTGCATTTAAGTCAAAATAACATTTAGATATAATATTGTTGAATTGAATGATAGATTTACGTAGTCTGAAATAAACAGATAGTGTGATGCCGGGACGGGTGAAGAAGAAGTCATTAAAAGGACATTTATAGATAAACCGATATGTAGATTACTTTAAGGTGGCCGAAGTATAGATGGGAGGATTGTGTACAACTTTTTCGTTTACCGAATCTTCGGGTTTGCTAAGGTTTTTATTATATTATTATGTATCATTATATATAATATTGCTGTTAATATGACTGATCGTAAGGATGACAGCCTAATAGCCGAACGGTTAGCCGAGAAATGTTTCTCCCGCGGGATCTATCAGTTCTGCCATTTTTTTCTTCTTGTTCTTTTTTTTTTCAATTTGTTTCAATTGTGAGTGAGATCCATTGTGAGGCTGTTATTGGGCGGACCGAATCCACTGAAAGGGTTCCGCAGTGCTCTTCAGAATCCTATCCCGGTCACATCCTTCGGTATCTTGTTACTCAAGAATGGCGGAAAAACATGGTTTCCTTCGGGAAATATTTATTTACATTTCTATTTGGGCAATCGGGTTGTGGTGGGGGTGCGGGTTCAAAGCTCAAAACTTGCCAAAACCAGCCAAAATATGCTGCACATATCAATTACTTAGTCATAAACTATTAAGAAAAATAAATATCTGATGTACATAGCATGTAATTCAAAAGTTCAATTCGTTTGTTTTATTCATTTTTCGAAATCAAAGTTCGAACAATTTTTTTTTTTCTCATTAGGCATCCTCAATAGGCGCCTAAACACCGAGCGATTTTAAAATGCAATCTGTTCCTATGTCTCCATACTCTTTATTTAAAAAAAATAATATAAACATTTGAACTTACTCTATATTATCCGCACCATTTATTTTTTTAAAAGTTAATTTTGCTTGTTTATTCCGCATACAGTGGCTTATAAATATATACTTTAATGCTAATTTTGATATATTTACTTACTATATCTAGCAGGACTATATTTGGTTGATGCTCTAGTGTAAATTCTATTCTGAGTTACCTTAAACAAAATAAAAGCGGAAATTAAACAAGGGTTATGCTACTCTATTTAGTTTGTAAAATAAGTTACTGGAAGTAGGATAAAAAAGGGAGGCAATTAGAATTTCGTATTAGATATGAGAGGGTTTCGATGGCTTGGTTGAGTCCCAAAGTTCTATTCCGTTAGTCCAAATAAGTTTTCTAATAGTCATGTATATAATTCTTTAGTGATTAACTAGGAGCTTAGAGCGTTAATGTTTTATTCAAAAGCTAAGTGTGGTTCCATATCGCCCTCTGTTAAGCTGAAAGATGTCAGGTTAGTGGTTGGAAAAAAAATTTTGTTTTTACTCACTTATGCTGTTTACTCATTTGAAGTCACTTTATGCTATTTATAGTTAATCAGACGATGCTACAGTGCGAGTTCTAAATTTCGTTTATCCAGATATAATTATGATTAGGGTCATTAACGAGTACATGATTTCGCCGAATCTGGGTATAGCGTATTTTAGGGTATTTTTAATTAGTTTAAAAAATCCTATGGTTGCTGGCCTGTGAACCAGGCATAGTTGAGCATAGTAGGTTTTTATGCTAACCACTACGCCACTGATGACTCCTTTTTACTTAATGATCCTACAAGACGATATTCCCATACTGATAATTTATTACCATAGAAGCGACAGGGCGTGAAGACTCTACTCCCGGAGAGCCTCCAGAACTGTGAGGATTGGTCTCGGAGCATTGTCCACTCCGAGCCGAGACTAACTCCGGTAATAATAACATCAGCTAGCTCTCCAGGTGATTAAGTTATTTCCTCCGCGTGATCCCATTGTCATCGCTACGGGGCAATATATTCAGGAATCAAGAATTATCAACGCTCAGATCTATCTTCACATCTCCTATTCATCTGAGGACGGCCTCTGGGGTGAAAGGAAGAGATGTGTGTATCTGTGGCAACGCTTTGAGGTCTATCTTCAAGCTACTTCTAGGATTGCCGTCAACATGGAGTCGATCCCAAGCCAACCAAATTATACACTGAAACCAGGCCTATTAATGTAAAAAGGTTAAAGATAGTAACGGCCATGTAGATATTTACACCAGCAATAGTTATTTATATGAAAGGTCAGTTTTCAAAGGAAGGGTTATTTGGTAAAACAACTTTATGAAATTAAAATATTTTTAATATTTACCCTCATTTTCTACATATTTCACCCACTCATTGTCAATTTTTCAATCCCAGACTTTAAAAATTCAAGGTTTTTTGAGGAAATAAAGTTTGAAAAAGCGTTTTTGACTTGAAGACCATTTTCAAAAAGGAAGTTGTTCATATTTCGGAACAAATGGATAGCTTTGGAAGATAAGTCTGGTGAACAAGTTGGATGTGTGAGGACTTCGTAACCCGACTCAATTATTTACTTTCATGAAACATAAGGTCCTTTTCGATTAAACAATGCAGGTTGTTTGTTGTTGCCTTATGTCAATATCCCTGCGGTACGATGTGAATGTGATAGTTTTACCTCTGAGCAGAAAGAAGAAATAAATTATTACTGTCGCAGGGAAACTAAAAAAATTGTCGGTTGAAAAATTTCTCAAACCAACGACGAATGGTCCATTCATCAGAACACGGTTCAGGGAACCGAAGGCGATGGTAATGTTTCTTGCAGCTGGGGCTACCAACTGTCCAAGTTTAAACTCATAATTAAAAATTTCACAAAAACTGCATGTTTTTAATGGCATAGAAAACATATAGAGTAAATATTATCAAAAAAGAAAGGACTGATAACAGCTCATTAGAATATGCAACATGAAGTAAAAAACAGAAGTCCACTAATTCAACAGCGAATTAAAGAAATAATAAAAACCAATATTTCTTATTTAAACGACCCAATAACATAACGATATGTGATCTTATTCTTAATTATAGGAACTTACTATCTTCTGGTAGAGTTTCATCAAACCTCCTGATGTGGGGTAGCTTCGAGTTATTAAGCCTGCCTGTCAATTAAGTCCTTCTACTTTCCCTTAAGCCCATCAGTAAAGCATAGAGTAGGAGTTTCTGATGTCGTTTTCTAAAATGCTAGTAAGGTGGTGGAAATTTCCTTTGATTGCCATTCTTTGTATGATTGTAGATGGTGAAGTGTAATGTGAAGTTTAAGTCAATAAAAAAGTAAGATATTTATAAGGGGTGTAATATCCACATAATCATTTATACCAATGACATCTAGAATAGCCTTATTATTCCTAAACGATATTAATAAAACAATACATCGCCCTATTTTTTTATTACGGGAACATATTCCCCATCCACCCTCCACCTCCTGGTAGAGATTCATCCAGATCCTCTTGATGCGAGGACTATAAATAAAAGCGCTATAGGACGGAGTAGCCCATGAAAGTCAAGGGCTAGAATAAACCCTTCTTTGTCTCAAAGCAAACCTCATTTCGCTCCCTTTCCCTAGGCCCTTCTTACAAAGTATAATTCTCCTCCTCCACCTTTTTTCCTCAGAGAAAATGCATTTCTTTTTCTGAATTGGGGCATGGAGTCCTGCTTTTGTCATTTTTAGTAAAGCCCCTACGGAGTTTCTTTTTTTCTTTTCTCCTTATTTTATTATAAGTTACAAGTTAAATTTTTATTCATAATGCCTAAACGTCAGTTGTCAGAATAAGTATTATCCGTTGAATCTTCATATCGTCCCTACCATTTCCAACTATCGAATGTGAAAGTCGGTGCTTTTGAGGAGAATTAAAAAAAAGCAGTTTCAAGGTTCAATAAAAATTAGTGCCATATCAAAGCAATGACATTCGTTTTACATTGTTTTTGTGACTGATAGATACCCCTATATGAATTTTATATTAATTATTAAACCTACAGAAACTGCTATAAGTCGAAAAGGAAAACTGAGTTTTTTTCACATTCGATAGTTGGAAATGGTAGGGACGATATATTGGCAATAATAATGATAGTAACGATATTCATGTGGAAATGGTTGATGATTCTTAGAAGAGTGTAAAATGGTCAGGGGGTGCAGTCAATAAATTACATAAAATAACATGGACTTATTTCATTTGTGCCTACGCTTCAAACTAATTTTTCCATCTTCAGGGCAGTGGTATGAATGTCCAGATGCAATAAGTTTAATGAATTTTGTGTTGCAGTCGAACTGTTCATCCCACTGCCCTAAGATAGCCCAAATATTAAGTTAAAACATAGGCACAAATAAAGTAAGTCTTTCTTGTTTTGTTTAATTTATTGACCGCATTCCCCATTCTTTCTTACTTACAATAACATGGCACTGAAAGTCTGGGTTTTCTGCTAGATAGTTAAGGAATGCTCAACAATTAGTTCTCCTAGTCAAACCCAGGATCTTAAGAAAATTTCTGAACGTTTAAAGAGGAAAAACAAACTAATAACTGCAGATGGTTGGACTTGTTTCCGCTCTGTTTTGAGCTTGTCATTGCAACAAGAAATATCCTAAAAGACACTGCAAATGTCGTCAATGTTCACTGATTCTTGAATCTATCCAATATCCAAGCTGGATGTGGTGTGCCGGCTAGTAGGGAGAATCTGCAGAGGAACAATAATGTTGTAAGAATGTATCAACCCCTGGCGAGACAATTCATCCAATCGGACAAAAAAAGTGCAGTCCTAATAGACTTCTTCAAAAAGATTCCCACAAGCTGTGCTGGGATGAATCTGTAATCAGTGTGTAAGTAATACTTTGTGTGCCACAATAGACCTGATATCCTTCTTATAAAGTTGTAAGGAAGGAAAACTAATATTGTTGATATTACGATCCCTAACGAAAACAATATGAATTCAACTGAAATATCAGAAGCTAGCGGATGAACTGATATAGTTCTACCCTATGGAAAGCGTGGTGGTAATACCTAGTATAATTTGCACAAATGAACTGATCCCTAAATCCACAGCGGAGTGCACTGAGAGTCTGGGACTTCTGCTTTCTGTCTTAAGGGATGCTCATCAGGCAGTTCTCTTGGACCCAGCGAGAATAGTTAGATAATTTCTGAATGTATGAAGCTATCAGCTGCAGAAGGATAAATTTTTCCTCCATTTCAGTTTCGAACTTGAAAATATTAGTTAGTTCGTCTTGACTTGAGTAAGAGGTATAGACTGTACTGTTTCTTGGACAACGGTTTTGGAGGGAGTTTATTTGTCTTAGCTCAAGCTCAAGCGCCAGGTTTCCCCCAATTAAGGGTCCCCACGTTATAGAGGATGAGTGACTCCAGAAGGGGTCTCCTGATCTCACAGGGTGCATTCCCGGCTGTTTACAGAATAAATAAATTATCTATTACCGAATTTGAACTCGGGATCTTCGGCATGGTAACTAAGCGCTCTGCCACTGAGCGACAAAGCTCCCCTAATTATTTTTCTAATTATAGGTTAATTGAATCACATAACTTAATTAATTTCAAGTGTAAGCACAACTAATTAGCCCTTCGAGGCGGCAATATCCTTCAGGAAAGATCCCCCCTTCCTACTCTCTCTCGGTAATCCTTCGTATTAAGGTAGGTCCGAGATAATTAAGTCCGCCTGTCAATTAAGTCCTTCTACTTTCCCTTAAGCCTATCAGTAAATCCCCTGGAAGGAGTCTCTGGCATTTCCTTTCCTCTTAAAACGGCACTAAGATAATGGAAATTTCATCTAATGGCCATTTTCTTTATATAATTGTGAGCAGTTAGTGTTAATTTAATTAAATGATACACATTGTATTAATAATAGCTGTGCCAGATATCATCATATTCAGTGTGATTATCCTGCTTTTAGAGCAAGGACCAAGTATCTCTTTCCTGAATCACCTCTCTTCTTCGGTACCAGTCCATTACACTCCTCCTGAAAGCACCCCTGATGCTGTCTTCCATAAGAGTTAGATAGGATTCGAAGGAAGGTCATTTTATAGAAGGCCAGTTTGATCTGCCTTGTCACCTCCTTGTCACTGCCTTCTTCCCAGGAAACCCTGTCGAAACTTATTAAACACTTTCCCCGCTGCTTCATCTCTTTGCACCACTTATTCGCCAATGTATTCGCTTTCGTTGAGATGAGCACGTACATATTTATAACTCTCAGCTTGCTCTGATCTCTGTCCTCCAACCCTTAGTACTCTCATTATTCTTGGGGTTTCTTCCTTATTCGCATCATTTAGTCTTTCCCGAGTTAATTTTCATGTTTATATCCAATAATTCCTCTTCAAGTACATTTATGTCATGTTGGAGGTCTCGGCCATTGGCAGCTAGTAAGACAGTTAATAAATCTGTGTCCCAACTGAAATTTCCTCATCATCAGTTTTGCCCTCCTTAGTGCCAAGTCCAAACCCATGATGAAGAGCAACGAGCCAGTATTATAAATAATGTGAGATTTTAATGTACAGATAGCACATAAACTTAATTTTTCGGTTTCTTCGGTTATCACTTTTTTATTGAGTGCCATTTACTACTTAATACTTCACTTGAGCTAAGTAAAATATAATTCTTTAACACTATACAACCCATGAAGGGTGTGTTTTTACAAGAGGTATTTTGCCCAAACATCCAGGTTTTGTCTATTTAATATAGGCTGTGTGAGACAAGGGAGGGGTGTCTTAAGATCCTTCTGAGCAGAAGCAAGGCAGATAATTTATTTTGCAATAGACGGCCTTGAACCCGGGACCTCTTGATGAGCAGCTCAGTGCTCTACCCAGTGAGATACCCTGTCCTCAAGTACAAAACAACAAAAATATTAAGAAAATTAAAATATTATAGAATAGTATTGCCATTTATTTTTCTTTCCGACCCTCCCTTCTCTCTATATTAAAACTAACAAAATATTCAAGATGTTCTTGGCCAAGTTTTTTATTTCATTGACTAAGATGAACAAACCTTTCCAATAAAATTGAAAAGTTTTCTTGTCTTATTGATGCTGCCCAAATGAGGTCTAAATTGGAGAAACGTTGGCTAGAATTTAAATAGGTAAAATAATGTATTTTATGCAAATGTTGCGTTTGTATTCTAAAAGTCATTTTGTTTAGTAACCACGGAGATAGTGACAGTCAGCAATTTTTATCTTAAAGCTAAAACTTTTTGTAGAATAAAACCTAAAGATACAATGAAGATATTTAGGTCATAATCTAAGCCATCTTGTTCTACCTCTGAAAGACATTCAGATGGAATGATATAGTCGTCTCATCTTCTACATCTCTGAATACGAAGCTCATCTTCGAACCATAACCGTAGGCGTTTAAAAAGAATCATGTACGGTTCCGGATCCGTTCCGCCTTCATTACATGGATACCAAATGGACACAATGAGCCTCCATGTCTTGTTCAGAGCCTGGACGTCTCCTCTCTTGTAGGGGGTACCGCTAGTCGCTCTATGTATAGTGCATCTCTCTGCTCTACTAATAGTGTAGCAGTTCGCACGTATTACTCTATTAGTCCAGCCAACAAAGCTATAGCGCATCCTTTGTTGTAGTGATGGATATCAGAGCCAATTTAATAATGATCTTGAAAATTTTATATAAATTAGTTTAAATTGGGAATGGTAGCGGGTAGAGCTATAATTCACTGGTTCTCGGCCGATACATTATTTAATCTTTTAAGAGTCGCAGATCAACTCTTAAGGCTTAACCAGCATCCTATAAGCATCCTTAAACAGGTATAAATTTGAGGGAAATCCGGTTAAAAGCACCTCCCTGCATAATCGTTGGGTTAGAAACAGTACAGTCTCTACTATGTACTTATTCAAATACCCTTCATATTTGGAAGTGATTAATATTTCATAGAGATAATCAATCTATATCTCTTCTCTGGAATTACTAAACTTATGTTCCGTCCACGGACCACTACCCAGACCCAAATTCGCCAGATCACTCTTACGGAGTCCTCCCACCTACGCCTCGATCTACTCCTCAGACACGTCCCTCGGCTGACGGCTTATTAACTATATGAGTTATGCATGTATATTGCAAAAAAAAAAGTTGTAAGATTCATTGGTTATAATATTACAGTTTACCCTATCTTTATGTATTTATTCATACCTTTGAAGTATAGCAAATTAATAATCAGGAGATTTTCTATCTATAAAATTACAACAAAATGACATGAGAGGCATGAAGAAGAACAGTATCCAGAGATATAAAGCTCTCCTCTACTCTTATATGCGGTACCTGATTTTATATTTTTATCATAACAGATCCGTCATCATCTTTTTAATCTCCTCCTAGTGTTCTCAGGCATGAAAGCAATGGCCATTTGTTCTATTAATGGGTTTGGGTTTCCGTGTAGTTTTTCTAAGAAACGTTGGTAGTATGTTGGTGCGTGTACGAAAATACCAACATTTTGAAGTCAGCATGCAAAGTTTTGTTATTGACAGACCAAAGAGCTTTTGTGATAAGTCTAAGTATCTTTGATTTAAAAGTTAATAGTGGTTTTCTGTGAGGCTGTTAAGCGATACCGTAAATTTGTAATGCATATGTCCAAATTGGTTTTAGTAAGTAAGTGTACGTTTTTAACGGTCTTGTTTCTAATTTGGTTTTTTTTTTTTTTTTTATAGTGAATACATTAAATTGAGTTTAAGATATAGTAATTGGCGTTTTTTCTTAGTGTGAGTACCCCATATGATTCTCCTATCAAATGTTAGTCCAAAGTATTGTACTTTGTCTGTCTGTGGGTTGGGTTAATTATTAATGTAAATGAGAGGGCACGTAAAACTCTTTAAATAGCTTCAAAGGGATGACAATAAAAAACAAAAATGGTTATCCGAAGCAAAACGCAATACAAATTCAATGCTCACTCAGTTTCTGCGGGAACAACAAGAAAAAATAAATAGCATTCACTTTGACATATTTTTGTAATATCATTTCTAAACGTTAGATTGAAGACATGTTTTCTCCTGACAGGGAGGATGTTTTAGTGTACCGAGCCTAAGTAAGAGATGGGCGTCTTAATGCACCGTCTCAACTTACACAGGCCTCTCCTTCATATTGCTATAATATCCAGGATAAGCCGATTAATTTCCCAAATATTATTGTTTATTCTCCAGCTATCAATCTGCTATTAACAATATTATATATATTTTTTGGAAAAAAAATATGATGATAAACAGCTTAGGGGAACAGATGACCCGATTCATGGAAACAACCACCTGACTTTAATATCAAATTCAAAGTCCGAAAATAACTATATCTTACTGATATAATGATGTTATGTTTTTTTTAATATATAGTATTTCTAAACGGATTGATTGAGTTATATTTCGATGTTTAGATTCCAGAGTCACTCACATTGAGGCCAGATGTGTTCAAATATTTTACCTATCAATCAAACCAATATATTTATGTATTTAATAAATATATCGATACGACCAGTTTGTATAATTCGGAATATATTAAGAAGTGGAGACAATCGAGGAAGAAATGAATGGAAAACATTAATCAGGAAATGGACAACTATTAAAAATTCTTTTCAGGTTACATTAACACTTATTTATTTATTTATTTATTTAAACCCTGCCGTGCCTGTTTCAGGCAATACGGGTGTTAGCAGCGAGGTGTTGGGTCAGCCTCATAACTGCATGTTAGGCTTGATCTTCGATGATCTTCATCTCATCCTCTTCATTCAATAATTCTCCCATTGGCTGCCGGTCTTCTGAGCATATTGAAATGGGTCAGGCCCACTGCCGTTTTCCACCCATATACAAAATTCTTATAATAAGGATAATTTTCTGCTGTGACCAGCTGGGGGAAATCGGATTCCGTAAGGACAAAGAATTCAAAGAATTTGTTAACACTTACTGAACAAAGGCTCCAACCTCCAAAATAATTACAAAAGACTCGTACCCGATACCAGTCCTTTCATGACAAACTTTATACCCACCCAAACCCACTAGCTGTCTCCTCCTGAAAAAAGCCTGTAACCACTACCTACGTGTCCTAGATCACGCTCAACCGCCAGTTTTCCCCCCCTTATTTTGGGTAACCTATTTTTACATTTTATAGAGGCTGGGTGAGCCCCAGGAGGGTCTTAGATCCCATATGATCCATCTCCCGCTGCAAACAGACTAAATAAAAGTAACTGCCTGCAGTGGGATTTGAACCAAGATTTTCGGGCATTGCTACTCTAGAGCCACCCCGCTCCTAAGCTGTCTCTTCAATTCCCGATAATTCTCTCAAGCATCAGAAAGGAAAAAGACCTTGTGACATTCTGCCTTAAATCTGCTTTTTGAGTACTACAACTGGGTAGTTTTTCTACTAGTCTCAATGCCATGCCATTATATATAGTATAATGGTCAATTTCAATATATACACTTAAAAAAAATGTATTTTGGCCGATTTAAACTACACTTTTGAACTTGGTTGTATCTATTCTTAAAGAAATTCAACCCATAATGTGATATATACCTATAGGTACATTAAAAGAGGTTTTATTATGTATTTATAGATCTATTATTTAGTAACAGCGAATCACAATTGTGCAAACAAAAGTACAATAAAAAAAATTATTAACCATAATAAAATCATAATTATATAGTAATATATAATATGTATATAATAACATATATTCTTAAACTTATTTTTTTAGGAATATTTATATAAAAAATACTAAAATGTATAAACATAGAAAGGAATCAATTTTTTAACTGCTGAGGTGAGTTAGTTCACTGTAGCGCCATCAGAATGCAGTAAAATCCCTTTGACGCTCCCTAAAGAATCAAGTAAAAAAATATATATTTATTTTTTCCGTATTTCATTATAAAATAAAACATTTTCTGCTGTACCATGCTAATAATATTAGCTGAATAATAAACGTTTTCATAACACCAAAATACATAAACAAATAAAATTACGTCCACATTATGACCGTATTTCCATCTATGTTCATGTTCCTCATTGTTATTTTTTATTATTAAATCATTATGTTATTTTTGTTTTATTCCAATGTCTTTAGTTTAACAAAACCTGTGTCACAAATAAATGATATATTTCATATTAAGTTCTTTAGAATCATAGATTAATCCACAATGAATTATAACGTATAAAAACAACATCCATTTTATTACTACCAAAATATAAACAAAAGCTAAGGTAATGAAATATTGTTAAAAAAACAACAACTAAGGTTTGTTCCCTGGGAACTAGTGAATTGTTGAACTAATTTATGAAAATTCCTACAATAAAAGATTTACCTGACTACCTAATATTTACTTGACATTAAAATAAATAAAGTAAAAATTGCATTCACTTATTTAAATAATAAATATTTTTTATTTAATAATTTATATGCTAGCCGGGTACCCCTTGTATGCCTGACGGCTGACCAACCCTATATTACAAATTATACTCAGTTCATTTAATTGCTCTACTAAATCTACAATTTAATGTACTGTACCCCGATATTGTTCTTGAAATCGAAGTTCAGTTTATTGTTTATTTTGTGCCCCCCTCCCTTCAGAGCATATTAAAGGATGAGTACCCATTCATTAAAATAATGATTTTTCTTTTTAGATTTGAATTACAGATTTCAAGTATATAACAGAAATAAATTCGAATTATCGGAATGAGATGTAAAGAAGCTTATTTTTTAAATCGATGCACTCCATTTTTTCTGTGTGAATTCCAAATCAGGAGTATATTTTGTGTAACGGCTGAAAGAAGTCAGGAACTTCTGATTTTGTGCCAATTTTAAAAATATTTATAACTTAACTGATTGGGCACGGTAAAAGACTAAACCAACAAAAGTAGTTGTCGTTCTGTTGCTAAAAATGAAATATTAAATCACTAAAAACTTATACAATACAAAGATATAACGTTTTTTTTAATTATGTAATAAGGCATAATAATTCTCTTTTTATTTTAGGAATTTGAATATCCATCATGACGTGAACGAAATACTACAATTGATTCACTGAGATTCCTTATCTAAAGAGCTCTCCTGACCCGATTTCTTAAAAATAAATAAAATTGTTTGGTCAATTAGAATGAAATTCTTTAAATGCTCCGACACATAACAAAACAAATTACTTAAGATAAGGTAAAGTGAGTGAAATTATTGTAATCATATGGCCCCGATTTATGAAATTTGTTAATAGATTTAATTAATAAACTAATATTTAATCACCAAGTAATTAACTGAATTTCAAGAAATAACAAATGATTATTATCAATATTGTGAAATTGATAATAAGAATAATGAAAGATATTTTGTTATTATCAAATTTTCTTGTTTATTATTAATCAACAGAAAGTATAATTAACCAAGTGATCCATTAACATACCTATATATTAATTATTCCAGATATTCATATTCATTAATAGATATAGTTTTTCAGCCCACATGTTTATATTATTATTCAAATTTATTAAGAATTAAGAATTAAAATTCTTTACTATACCACGTTAATCCGAAGGTTCGATCCCGACAAAACACCTCTGCTTCCACTACAAACTTCCGTCCACTACTCAACATCCGAACCTAATTTCTTTCATGGTCTTTTTTTTAACTTGTGCCGTGAACATCCTTTTTTATATTTATTATATATATTTATTAACTATATTATATAAACCAGTGGGCTCAGTGTATATTTACTTTTACAGGGATTCAAACATTATTATATTCGAAATAATTAAAATCCGATTTTTTGGCACTTTTACTTACTTATTTATTCTTAACATGTACATTCTCCAATTGACTCGTATTGTATATTTTATTTTTTTATCTAATGCTTTTCTTTAACCTTTTCCAGTTCTGTTTCCTCTAGTTAGTGTCTCGTTTCTGATTTTTTTTCCTTTGCTAGTATTCTCTTTATCTCCTGAAGATTCCTGAATTAGCGAAATATCAACAGGTATTTTTGTACCACTCGTGGTAAATTTAGAGACTTAAGGTTGTTTCTTTGGAATTTTTCCAAGATGTCATAAGTAGTTAATAAAATAATCGACTCAAAAGGGATTTTTTTCTTTCTCAGTAATCCATGAATTTGTGCTCCTTATAACTAAATAGGAATTTATTTATGAAGTATACATAACCTAGGTTTATGTAACAGATATTAGACTATTATGCTATGATTAAGGAACAATATACATATATTATATGTATGAACTGTACTCGATGTACCTCAAACAGAATAAAATAATACAATAGAATAAGCAATAAACATTTTACAGAGACTAGAAATAGTGTAATACTCTTAAAACATTCTTCAATAACTACATCTTAAAACATAAAAGTTATTAATTGTATCAAGAAATAACAAAACAGAAAGAGAAAAATATCATAATCGTATAAGAGGAGTAAATGGAAGAGGTAAAAAAACAAATTGTTCTAAAGTAGGGAGAACTGAATATTAAAGAGCCAACGTTTCGACCCACATACCTGGTCTTCTTCAGGGCTAAATGTGCAACATAAAGACAATTAAAATTACATATGGTAAATATTAAAATTAAAATACCTATTTGGTTTTAAATCATACATTAACCTGAAATTCAAGTATTTAATGTCTGTTATAGTTTTTTAGAGAGGAAATTGTTTTATTTGTAATCAGGAAATAATGGTAGCCATTACTTGGATCGCGATTTTTGTTCAAAAAATTAAAAATTAGGATGTATATAACTACAATACTACCAACTGTTGTGTAAGAATGTATTGTTATATATTTACTATGTATCTATGTTATTATACATTATGTTGTTGTTTTTTTAAATAGTTTTGAAGTTCATTTAATTTTTTATTTGATTAGAGAAGTATAATAAAATTTATTACCTGCCACATGTAGCTATAAAAAAAAAATGATAGAGACATCAAATCATTTAAGGAAAGATGTATGTTTTTTTATTTTAAGTAGGGGAGGTTGTTGTTTTTCCTCCTGTTCAAAGTATTAAATCTGATCGATGGGCTTTTCCACAAAGTCCTTCCATAGACGGCGGCACTTGAACGATGAAGCCCAACTGACGAATGGACCCCCTTCCCGGCTAATGAAAACCGACCATAAGAAAACTTTATATTCTTTATAAAGAAAGCACAAATTTATTTGATCCCCGATCTGAGGGTAAAGCTATAGAATTATACATGAGGGCTATATAATCCGCGAGTTCAACTGGTAATCCCTTAATGGAAATAAAAAATAAATAAATAAGAAATAAAGTCCGGAGGAAAAAAAAATGCTACATAAGCCACTGCCTCTGTGATAGCTGCATTATTAATTAACAGCTCCTTTAGTAGGAAGTGCTAACTGCTACTGGGAACTATCCCGGCCAAATGGCAGCAGTTGTAGTTGCGGTCAGTAGGAGAAGGAGAGAAAAAAAAGGAGACAATTACCCGTTCTGGATGCAATCGGCGAGGCTCGAACCCAAACCTGGTAACTAGTTCGCCTATGGGCCGCGTGGGAAAGGGCTCGACCATAGCCACATACAGTAGTTTTCGATACATAAAAAAAATAAAGGTTATGCAACAAATCGATCTGATAACAGTTAAAACAAAAGAATTTAAACTCGGCCACCAAATATCTGCAGCCCCGTTGAATGAGCGATTAAGTCGACTTTGTCCAAAATGAGTTAATTGTACTGAGGAAAGCGGAATCCGGCAATTCTCTTAGTGCATAAATTGCTAGGTAAGGCCTTGTCATGCAATAGAGTTAGAATTATAAAGACATATAATATACATAGACATAACACATATAGAAAAGCACTTAGTATTCGGCTTCATATAATGACTTGAACATCATTTGAAAACAGCATAAGATTGCAGGATTGGTAAAAGGCATTCTTTTCGCCAGATTTATAATATAAAATTTTATGTAACGTGCTGAGATACTGATCTTTTGCTCCAAAGTTAAAGACCGGCAATAGCAGATAAATTATTTTTCTTTTAGTTGCCATGAATCGACCCTTTGAGATCTTTAGAGCTGGGGCTCACCCGACATTTTAAAGGGGATACCTTTAATTGGGGGAAATAGCATGGTACCAAACCAAAATTAGTAGAGTCTCTTTAGTAGCTAAAGAACTAATGAAAAGTTCTTCAATTGTTTGAAATGCCTAGTGAGTTTAGTTAAAAGTCATACTACAATAGATCTTTAATTGCTATGTTCCTATATAGAATAAACCTCAGTTGGACGTTGGTTATGAATATTAAATTATTGCGCTTGACATAAATTCTAAATAATGATAGCAAAACAAACGGAGCCGTTTCGATAAATTATTTAATTCGATCCGCGGCAGATAAATGATTTAATATGTTAAAAGCGAAACTGAGATCTTGCTGGGGATCACCCAGCCTTAATAACGTAGGGGGTAACTTGGCATTCCAGCTTAATCTATACCATACAACCTTGTACAATCGTTGGCTTAGTGTACAGTCCCACGTTCAACTGTGCTCAAGGTCCTACCTTAGTTTATATTTACCATGACATGGCTAAATATATCTATCTGAATACGTAATGAAAATTTGTAATTATAAATATAGTTTTTTCTACATTGATTGGAATCTTCGTGAGCAGTAAAACACGACATAAACGAAGCGAGCATTGTCCGACGAGGAACGAATTCATTTCGTTTTTTGGTGCTGAGGTATGGATGCGATGACGTGGTCCGTACTACCTGCACTACCTGCATTACTATTACTACCTGTATTACACGGTCAGCGTAGTAGCAATTATTTCCTTGGTTAGTAATTGCCGCGCTTTCATTAAACATTTATTCCTTTTTGACCTCGACTTAGGCCCTTTAACGTCCGCAATCCATCCACCCACCCTTTGCCTCTTCCCCCACAATCTCATCCGATCGCTAACAACTATAATTAGCAAGCTTTTCATTTCTATAAAGAATTCTTGTTATTATCTTCCTTCGTTATTAAATAAAATTGAAGTCGAATTGGTTTTCGTTATCTTCAGAAGTACATTATGAGACATAACTTAAAGAAAATCTATACTGCTTCAATCATTAAGGATCTTGGATTCAGTACATGGTAGAAACTGTACTGGTTTTTAGGTAACGGTTGCAAAGGATTGGTAACTAGGCCTAGATCTGACAGCTGGTAATTTTCTCCCAACTGAGCGTTTCTACTTTATAGCTAGGAGAACCCCAGAAGTGCCTACAGACCCCACAGAATCTATTTATGGTTGTTGATATATTAAATAATTTATCTCCCACTTCCAATGTAGCGATGATAAAATAAGTAATGTTAAAAATAAGTTAAACTACTCATACACAGGCCGCTAGGTCTCTCTAGTCTCAGCTCACGCGACTGACGCGAACTCAGTAGTTCACTATAATTTATATTTTTTATTGTTTTTAAATATTTTTGTTTTGAAGAGAAAAGATTTCTCTCTTCAAAGGAGTCTGGTTCTCCTTAGCAGTGCTCTAAGCCACTGAGCTACCAGGGGTCGTTAGCCAGGTTAGCTCAGTTGGCTAGAGCACCGCGCTATGGTTTACGCGCACAGACAATTATACATCGCATATAACGTATATATATATATATATATATATATATATATATATATGAATATATTTGTTTGTTTGTTCATTTAACGTCACTTTATTCTGCTAATGCTAATCTGACGATGCTACAGTGGGAGCTCTAAATTTTGCTTATCCAGGTTTAATTAGGATAGGGATTATTAACGAATACCTGACATCGTACAGGATCGGTACCCCCGTTTAACGTCCCTTCCGAAGGACGGCGTAACTAAGAATTTTTTACTCCCTTAAAAATTTTCTAAACCTGATTTCATTACTTTATTTTACTCAATATGTCGTTATTGTCAAATTTAAATAGAATAGTTTCATGTTTAATTCGGATTAGTTCATAATTAGTTTTGGTTAATAATGAACAAGAGAAAGTATTGAAATGGTCGTACATAGAACTTATGTTTATTATTAGAATTAACTATATTACAGTTTAAAGATAAATAGACCCACCACATTAATTCATGCGTTGACAATACACGATCGCCGTTTGTTTTTGTGACGGCGGCCAGTCGCTTACTGACAGTGTTGAATTGGACTTCACTCAATGTTCATCACTCATGAACAGTATTGAATTGAACATCACTCTTTACGAGCTATTTGTGTGGCCAATTGTATCTTAAACAGTATTGTGCGTACTGTTCACTCTTTACGAGTTCCTGAGTTTCTACAGTCATCATCCATCATCATCTATTTACCTTCTTCTCATTAGGAGTATTGACTGCATAGAGGATCGCCGTTAATATTGATTTATGCCGCCGACCGCTTCAAAGTAGTGCTCCAATAAGTTTCCAAGCCTCTGATGCTTAAGATAACACTGAAAACACGTAACTTCTGAGTACTCTGATGATATATTATTGCTTATACGATAGAAAAATAATAAAATCACATATTTTAATTTGTAAATGTCTGTATTCCTTCTTTCTTATCTCCAAAGAAATTCACAACGTAAGAAAACGATGGGTAGATGCAACAATGCAATTTAAAACAGTTATAAAGAGATAGCTCGGAGTGGAAACAAGATGGATGTCAATTAGATTGTAGATGAGAGGACGCGATTATAGCCACTATGAGCGATGGTGTCATAAAGGCTGGATGCGCCAGGACGATTCATGTCCTGTGGACCGCTGCCAGGCCTCCTCCTCCCCCACAGGACCTCCCCCTCAGAGGTTACAGGACATTTAGCACAGCTCGCTTGTTTACTCCTTGGCAGTCCTCCGCAGGACACCATCCTGTCGTTATTTTTAATCAAAATAACAATGGTAGTTAATACCTTGTCTTCAACCAGCGGGCGAGCAGATATTTCAAGCGAAAAATATATGACAGTCTCAACGGGTTAGTTCTGCCCTGTTTATTTAATGTTTTTGTTTTCGATACGGGCAAAAATAAATAATGACAATAAAGTGACCAGAATAAGGCACCCCTATTTCAACAAGTCTTGTAAAATGTGATATTTTGTGATTTTTATATATATATATATATATATATATATATATATACATATAAAGAAATAATACCCCATTAGGAGTACCTAAGTAAATGGGGTAAGGGGCATTCAGCGCTGATAGATTAAATGTCCCTTAGGGTCGGTATCAGATCACCAGTTTGTATTCCGAGCATCCCACTCCACCATTCAGGTGGATCGTGTGGTGGATGTGGTCTTCTCTGCATTAGAATGTGGATCATATTGTTCTTATTCGCGTCTTTCTTGACGTGGAACAGGCTTTTGACTGAGTCTGGCATCCGGGCTTGCTCTACAAACTCCGTAAATTCCTACCCCCTACATACTTTCTCATCCTTCAATCCTATCTCACAAACAGAACATTCCAAGTAAACCATAATAATGTCTATTCATCCCTCTTTTCCCAATCTGCTGGTGTTCCTCAAGGTAGTATCCTTGCCCCAATCCTTTATACAGTTTATACAGCTGACATCCCAACTCATCCTAATACTATCCTTACCACGTATGCTGATGATACAGGTGTATTAACAGTCAACACCAATCCAGTTATTGCATCCCAAAGCCTCCATCTTGATCTTGAAGAGTGGTGTCAAAACTGGAGAATTAAAATAAATTCTCAAATATTGCATCAAATCACTTTTATCTTACGTCGTAAACCAATGACTTCCTGCCCTTCAGTATCCTTTAATAATATCCCACTGGTGCATGTAGAACAGATCCGATACTTAGGGTTGCACCTCGACAAACGATTAACCTGGAATCTTCATACAAGACTGAAAAGACAAGAAACCGGTCGACGTTTCAGGCTACTTCAATACTTACTAGACAAACGCTCTAAGCTCCCAATTAACTACAAAAGACTCATCTACATGACCATCATACGACCTATTTGGACTTACGGAGTAGAGCTTTGGGGCTCCAATAAGCCACCGAATTCCTCTCGTATCCAATCCTTACAATCCAAAATCCTTCGTAGAACCCTCAATGCTCCTTATTTTGTTTAGAATAAAGTCACCCATAACGACCTTAATGTCCTTTTTGTTGCTGATTTGGCCCGAACCCGGTATCTATCCTTTCATAGAAACTTCATTCCCACTCAAACCCTCTAGTTTCAAACCTAGCTTCCTCTTCAATTCCCGATAATCCTCCGAGGCGTCTGAAAAGAAGATGGCCATGTGACCTTCTTATTTTAACTTTGATTTGAGTACTACCATTGGGTAGTTTCTCTACTTGTCATTCTCATGTCATTATGTAACTCGCATTCTATTTACTTGTATAATTGTAATACAGTAGTAAATATCAATAAATAAATTTAAAAAAAAAAAAGGGTCGGTATCTTTACTCTTAAGATTCGGTATCTTTATATTTCTCTTATTTATTAATGATATAGAATTACTATACATTAAGTATAACGATCTCAGGGTGGCATCGTGTTCAGATCAAAGGATCTGACTTTTCCTTGAGATCCTTGTTTGGGCAGTGAAGCCAATATAGCAATTTCTGTAGATTTAAAAGACTGACTCAATGGTAGAGTGATGCGTTGCCTTATCGAAGGTCACTGGTTCAAATTCGACTGTAGCGGCTCTTATCAAATGAATCCTAGAGATCTGGGACCATATTGGGACTCACCTAGCCTCTATGAAGTGGGAATCCAAAATATGAAGAAAAACTTGGCGGTTGAGCATGTTCTAGGACAAATATCGACGTTGTGAACACAAGACTCTTTATGAGTTTTGTTTATACAGGGTTTTTCAGATTTAATATGGGGAAAACTATGAATTACATGAATATTTTTAACAAATTGTTTAGTAATAGATGAGTACACTAGTTAATTTGGATAGGTATAAACCTTCCCTTAGATATAAATCTTCAAGGCCAATATGATCGTGCATTAACCCATAAAATTTGTGGTAAAAACCTGAACATAGAATATTAACTTCAAATTAAATTGTTGGTATTGGATGAATACTGTAAACTATTCGACTCAATAAATACAATTTTGATGGAACCTGTTATCCTACAATTTATTATTCAAAATACACATTCCACTTTCTGTTTCCCTAAATCTTGTATAATTTTACTTTGTTGACTTTTAATGATGCATTTTACAATGTTTTTATTTTAGTGGCATTTAAAATATTAAATTTGGGAGCGGCGTATTCAGTGAGATGTACAAAAACTGGGTACTATATTGAATTCCATTATTTAATTTTTACTGAATACTGACTGGCACTTAACTAGTTTTTTCTTTGCGGTGGATGATGAGAAAAGAGAATGGTTTCATTACTTACTATAAGCCACAGTTCAGGGACCATAATGACTCCATGAGAAGAAGTATGCGAAAATAAATAGGCAGGGCTAATACCATGCTCAGTTCTTAGTTCCAATTGCTACCAGTTCTTTATTTCAATTCTTTGTTTTGAACTGTTTTCTTATTGCAAGGCAGTTAATAAGAACTCGATAGGGCAGGTAATGAGAAGTACTAAAGCGGGGCTATACTTGAGAGAGATAGTAAATCCAAATTTATGGATACTATAAATTTAGTTTGTTAATAATTTATTTTTATTTCATGGTGATTATTTTAATGTGATTAAATTTAAAAATGCGGAAGACCTGTGTTCGAATCCCGGCCAGGACAAAGCTTTTCTCTTCAAGATAAAAATATTTTAAAATTATAACAATTATAATAAAAAAATAGAATCAAATAAATTACAAATAATATAATGACGCAAGTCAACAAGACCCTAATGAAAGTAATGTTCAATGAGTGTTCTTCCCCTTGTATACATTTTGAGAGCGCGGGGATGTGGGATCGGTGAAGAGAAAGGATTTTTCTGGTCGTGTTACTAGCTAGGGTAGCTCAATTGGTTAGAGAGATACGTGAGTGACCCGGGTTCGAATCCCGGCCCTGGACAAATCTTTTCAAAATAAAATATTTAAATATTTTAATAATAGTTTGATAATAAAAATCACTCTACTTTTATTTGATATCAGACTTTCTCCTGAATTAATCCTTGCTAAGTTTATTATTTTTTATTATTAAATTGAAACTACAAACATTTAAAGCATCGAGATTATTTAAAAACTCAAGACATAATCTATAGTCTCTACAGCAAGCCTCTTAAAGTTACCATCATCAAAGCGGGGAGGTTAAGATAGTAACGTATGCCTGCGGAAGCAATACAGAAGACATCATGATATGATTTTTATATTTGACATAAAAAAAAAATAAATATCAATGTTAAGTTATAACTTTTATGAAAAAATTAAAAAAAAGCTGTAAGTCTTGACAATAAAAATATGAAATGAAAATACCTATCGATATATTTCCTATTCAGATATCTTCCGGACAGAAAGAGAATAACAGCAAAGAAAGCTATTAAAAAAAGGATATCCTATCCTCAAATTGCAGTGAGAAAACATCCAGAGGAAACGTCCCACTATCTCTAAAGCACAAATGTAAATACCGTATCATAACGAAGGTTACTGGACAACAGCTGACTAAAAAAAATAAATAGAAAATGCAAAGATGTTTTCAGTTGTGTCTTGCTGCATTTTGAAGTTAGGAGGTGCTTAATTCGTTTTTCTCTTTGCCATTATCAACTTTTTTACCTTGAAGATGTTTGATTAGACGAAGTATCGAAAGGTATTGTTGTATGCTGTGTTTTATGCTCTTTTGTTCTTTTCGCTCTTCTGGAGTCGCCTTAGTGACTCAACAACGTATCTAAAAAAAATCATTTTTCAGAAATGAAAGAAATATTGATTTTTAGCTGGAAACATAATAGTGAAAACAAAAAATTAAATTCAAGCAACGCAGTCTAAAATAAAACAAGAAAAATAATGTCACTATCAATGTTAGCTTTTATTATTTTACTTCGATTATACTTTTTAATTTATCATGGAATATTTTTGAAAATATTGTCATTTTTAAGATTGTCCAGATTTTTTTTTACTTTTTCCCAATTCTATGGGTTAATGCTTATGGATATTAATTGGAATAACGGAGACGTTTTGTGTGAAGATAATATTTATTCTGAGAGCACTACTGATTTATTTCGACTCATCTTTTTTATGATAAGTTTGAAAACATATTTTTGGGTTCGCATGATCGCCTAGCAACCGCAGAAGGCTCCCAAACATTACAGACACGCACTCGCACACATACATTTTTTTTCTGTAGCAATGTCCAGATACAATCACGCGCGTTATTCTTCTTCTGCATGAAGTATTTTTACGCTTCAAAGTGTCACTGTTTTTTCTTCTACTTCGTCGATAGAGATCCCCCGCTGGTGCGATACTCCGTCACGTCGACTCGCTCCCAGACACCGGCGGATCCTCCCGTGGTATATGGCCGTGGGAAGAGGAACTTATTTGAAGGTGGTAGCCAATATGTTACGTGATTGGAGCTTACCGTTGCGCGAGGCTCCTGATCAACAATGGATCTCCTACGTGCGGAAATATTCAACAAGGCATCATAACTGTGACCAAAGCATAAGTACTCTCCGCCCACCTTCCGCCATCTTTATTATCCGTCGGCTTTTTACTGTGGCTTTCGTCCATTCCTTTCTGCTATCGTAATACATATCATTATTTATTTAGATCTGCTTATATAACAAATATATGTGACATAAACTTACTCCAATGCCTTTTCCCCTGCAATACTATTCTACATTAGACACCATGTTTTTTATAAAGTTATATATCTACTGCCTCAGTGAATAAGAGATAAAGTCCAATTTTATCCAAAATTAGTTTCTTGTACTTAGGGAAGCGGAATCGTGTTATTAATGCTAGGTCAAGCATTGTTCGAAATTAAGTTATTGTTTATATTAAAACTCCATTTCTAGCCAAAAACTGCAAGAATGACACGACTCCACTTCCTTCAATACAGTAAACTCTCTCTAGGCAAAATCCGACTTAATCATTTATTCACCGGAGCTGCAGATATATTAAGAAGAAGGAGGTTGTAAGTGCTTTACTGTATCAAAGGCAAAGTTTCTACAGTGTTGTAATTGGCTAAGATCTTGATAAACCATTAATCTCGCCGTTGTTAAGAATAACTTCTTGATATACTGAAGTGGGGATTTTGGATAAGCTCCAGGAGGATCTCCTTGATCCGCGGTTGGTCATCTGCCTCAGCCGGTTTCGAATCCGAGATCTTTCGATTAGTTGACGCCCTTACACACTGAGCTCCCCGATTACAGTTTATAATTATAAATATAATAACATAATATTTTTGTATTATAATATAGAAATGAGAGCGTCGCGAAGGTTGCATGGTCTTGTAAAGTATTTGGACTTAGTAAAGAACGAATTCTAAAAAGTTAATAAGTGATGTCAGATAAACGTTCGTGGGGTAGACTGAGGCGTGGATGTGAGGATTGTATTAAGGGTGATTTTACGGAATCTACTTTTGGTAGAAGTCTATGGACGGAAATTTATATTTAAGTGAACTCTATTTGGACATATTGGAGCAGAACTTTGGGGTTCAGCAAAAAAAGTTCAAATACACAAGATACAAACAACACAGTCCAAAATTCTCAGAAAAATCATCAATGCATCATGGTATATTTCGAATCAACCTATACACAACGACATGAACATTCCACTATAAAATCATATATTCATAACAAATACATAACATTCCATTCATCGACAAAATATCACTCAAACCCATTCTTTCTTCCGCTTTCCTACTCCCTGTTACCTGGACTTGATAAAAAAAGATTAAAAAGACATTGGCCAAGCGACCTACACAACAGTTATTATTTTTTTTTCCAAAATTACTCGATGATCATGTAGAAAAGCGAAGAGAAAGACACTTCGATCAAATTTGCTGGTTGCAGGTGCAAATGAAAATTAAATATTAAATAAAATAAAATAAAAAGTAAAAAGTGAACATCTATTTTGCTATCTAAGTTTATAACTATTCTTTCCTCAGTCCTGAAGATGGCCTACTTCTTAGGCCCAAACACTTCAACATTTGGCACATTGCAAGTTTTGCTTATTTTGAACTATCTTTGACCGCACTTCCTGACCAATTCAATCCATTATTGGAAATTTATTTATTTATGAGCTTTGGGGTTCACTTAGTTTTTTTATTATTATATTTTTTTTATATTTACCACTTCGGATCACGTTACTCTTCAGTTTCCTTTCCTCTTCTCGAGTCATCCCTGTCTGCAAATTACTTCATCCGTTCACCTGGCATGTTTCCTTTGATCCTCTTTCCATCTTCGTCCAACCTTCTCTATTCTTCTTTCATCCTGAAACCCTCTCAGATTTTTCACTCTGTTCCCAAATTTCCTACCTTCTAACATGTGAGGCTCTGTAATGTTCAACTTTTCCAAATCATTCCTTGTACCATTACTCCACGTTGTAGTGTTCTTCTTTATCCAGAAATCTTCAAATATTTGGTATAGATACTTGTTCATTCTTTAAAGATATCAGAGGAATGCCAGCCTGCTCTCCCGCTTAGTATCCAACTTTATTATTATTATTACTACTTTATTATTATTTTATTACACAATATGATGATAATACCATATTGTCGAAGGAGCGGAGAAGTAATTCCAACCCCCACTAATAATATGACTTCTTCATCCTCCACACTCAATCACGGTTTTGGTTTTATTTTCGGTCCCTTTTAATTACATGCATAATTACACCCTTGCAAGAAGGTACCATTTAATTACATGCATAATTGCAGTGTTGCAAAGAAGTAGCATTTAATTGCATGCATAATTGGAGGGTTGCATGGAGGTAGCGTTTAGGTTTCGTTTATTTGCCTACCCCGGCTGACCATTACAAAAGGCAATACTTTTATTCGGTATGGCGCACCCGGTCCTTGAGACGAGAGCTCCGGTAGCGACATGGCTTCTGTTATTAATTCCATCGTCAGGATTAGTTCTGCCATCCTGAGAAAGTTAAGTGTTTATTACAGCAATGATAAATTTAAACAAAAATGTCCTACATCAATTATTAATATTATTAATAGATTAGCACTTTATAGGTACAGTGAAACAGATAAAAATAAAGGTATTATTGCCATAGAAAGGAATCTTTTTAACCACGATTTCTAAACTATAAATGTTGAGTACCTCATAAGTAGGGTGTAAGATACTGGGATCTGGAGATTATCCACTGGCTCACCCAGCCTCTATTAAGTGGAGACCCTTAATAGGTAAGCCTGGCCAAAAAATCGGCCAAAACTATTTTTGAAATTTGAGCGATTTAATCATCCCTTTATCGGAATATGTTTGAGGAAACAAAGCCAACAACATTATCACAGAACTACAAAAAAAAAAAAAAACTGTACCACTACAACCCGATAGTGGTCTTGGGTCCAGTATATGGTGGGGACTACTGGTTTTAAAGGCAACGGTTGTGCAGGTAGGTGGTTTGTCCGAGTTGACGCTAAACCGTCTGGTGTTTCCCCCAAGTAAGAGTGCTTACTTTATATAGACTAGGTGAGCACCTTTCTTTTGTTTAATTTTGCCTTGGAGGGTGCAATCAGAAGGTCGAGAATGCGAATCGGAGGCACTATATTTAATGATACTTTGCAAATTCTTTGATTTGCTGATGATATACAGTCCCTGGCCATATTAATGTGACCACTGGATAGATTCGTTCTCGTTACATGTTTGCATTATCTTTTGTGTGCGTAATGATGTAAATCGAGTTTAAATATTAGTTTTATGGGTAAGTTAGTTATCTGATAATAATATGAGATTGAAAAAAAATAGTTTCGAATTTTTTTTTAATATTTTGTGGTGTCACCCTTTTTACACTCTATTTTACATATTGTTGAAAAAAACTATCAAAATAGTTAAAATATATGATACAAATAATAAATCAATAATAAACTTACCGAATCCGACTTGTATTTAATGAAAAAGAAACAATAACTCCACAAACATTTCAAACACAAATTATGCACGCCGACACTCGTAAAACAAAATGGCTGTACTAAAACCAATGCTGCTATTACTAAAAAAAAAATACTTTAAAAACTTATAACAGGGTTGCCATTACTTAAAACAGTAATTTCTTAGGGACACGCGAAAGTAAATAAAAAAAATTAGGAAAAAACAAAAACAAAATAATCTTTCTTGGTGGTCACATTAATATGGCCAGGGACCGCAGACATCATAGGCAGAAGTTTCAATGCTGTAAGGGTTGAATTCCTGGCTGTAACTAATGCAGCCGCTAACTTAGGACTCGTTGTCGACGAACCCAAAACAAAATACATGGTTGCGAGGCAAAGAAATGAGCAAGTTCACAGGGAAACAACCACCAAAGTAGGAAACTACAACTTCCAAAACGTAAATTACGGGATTCGTAAATGATGGGTTTCTATATAAATATTTTCTTTGAGATAAGAGGATACTGAATTTATAATGGGCGCTACTAAACCCAAGATCGTGGTTTCACAGCTGGTATGTGGCTTTAGATCTTTTAAACGGGAAAAAATACTTGGTTATGATGTTCTTCAGAAGAGACTTAAATTGGCGATCTCGAACCTATGCGGTGTCAGGTACTCGTTAAAGATCCCTTACCCTAATGACGGACATCTGGATTAGCAATATTTAGGACTCTCACTGTAGTATCGCCCGATTTACCATAGCAACATAAATTTTACTATTTTATGATGTTTCTTCTTTGAATTTGACCGAGGATTCAGTCATTGACAGATATATAATAGGTCTCATGGATATTGTATTAATGCAGATGGATGAATATAAAGGCATGATATTACATCTTTGTAATGGTGACGATTGGGGCGGCAGTGGCAAACGGAATGATGATCCGGAGAACGTGAAACGATTCAGAAGGCATTGTCCCCGAGAGTGGACAATTAGAAGCGATTTAACATGCACGTCCGGGTGGGGCTGACTACCGGCCCGTGACTTCTTCGAGGTTTGAAAAAAAACAGTAGTCGGGAGTTTCCCTTTCTTCTTGTCCTGGTTCTGCATCCTTAGCGCCCTCCTCGGCTAACTGCTTACCTCAGGATCTCGAAGCTTCTCAAGAAGGAGTGCCAAAGAATCAGGAAATGGGAGTAATCGCATATTGTTTATTTATTTGTAATATTTATTTTTAAGATTTAATAGGTGAAGAGAGTGTCTAGAACCTTAAGAGATAAAAACTGACAGTGTACAGATATTAACATGAACAACCTAAATTTGTTTTTGTTCTTTGTTTGTTGAGCCCCCGGCTTCCTAGATTTTTAATTTTTATTATTAATAAAAAAAACAACGGTTTTCGGTCATCTAATTGCGGTTTTTCGAGAAAAACATATCGGAATAAAAGAACAACAATGTATTTTAGAACATATATATCTATCAGCCACTTACTTTAGATCATATATATCTATCAGCCACTTACTTTAGATCTGTTCTCATCTGATCTGTTTATTAATACCAACATCTTGTGTTCGGTGCTTGGCTTCTAAGCCAAAGGTTGTCCAGAGAGTTGATTTAAGAAATTATTGTATAAATAGCACTTTTATAACAGTTTATAGATTGTATGTCAAATCCGGTTTTGGCTGATGATGTATTTAATCTGTTAGCAGCCTGTGATGGGGCCTGTGGGATCTAAATGCCCTCCAAGGGTTCTCTCAGCCTCTATTAAGTAGGAACATTTTATTAGAGAAAAACCTTGCGGTTCAGCGCGATTTAGGAACTGTTGTTCTAGAAATATTGCAGTTTGTAGAACAACTGAACCCACGACGAATTTCCTCAAAAATTAGTAGCTTTTTTTGAAGTTGTTTACGTAGATACTGGGTACCCATTAATACCAAAAGTCAGGTCTCCAGATCGCAGAGCATTGATTCAGTTCTTTATGGGGAACGAATAATTAATTCGCTCCTTAATAAAGATATCATACAGTTCCAAATACAAACACCCGGTGACTCATAAATGGCCGTAACGTACACATGAGGATTCCAGGAGGAGTCCCGATTAAGAGGAACTGACTACGAGAGAAGGTGAGTGACACCTCCACCGTGGTTTATGAGAAGATATGTTTGCCATTCCGTTTCCCACGCTGGCTCTACTGACTCCAGTCTGATCACGTCCACTAATGAGGCAGATACGGCCTTCTGTTCTTCAAAGTCCTTGCAGCTCGGAGTACAGCTCACAGCAGCAGCCTTCTAAGAACCGCGAGAGGCATGCGTTCCTTCCTCCTCTCCTAGCATCCCCAATCACCCTTAAGCAGCTCATTGACATTTGCTGATTTTTCTTCAAGATTTAATTACCCCCAGTCTCTAACAGCATCCGGATTCCGGGCCGGTGTAATGGCATCATCTTAATCGTTTTTATTTTTATTTTCTCGAATCGATTATGTAAGCGGACACCTGACAGTGACGCAAGTTCTATTCAGATATTCTGCTCAAGAGGCTGTAATAAAATAGATGAAAAAATGATCGGCGTGGACTTGAACCCAAGCACCTGAGAACGGTGGCACTAACGGTGCTAGCGATTAATGCGGCAGAGGTATGCGAATCTTGTCTCCTTCCTCTACAAGTGTCTCTCCATCGATCTGATGCCAAACAAAATTCCAGAATTTGTCACAAGTGGTATTATGTATATATGAAATATTAATATATCCTGTTGCTTTACAATCTTGATGAAGCTCCAATTAAAATTAATATCTACTGCTATATCGGCTTCACTGCCCAAGCTTTGATCTCAAGGAAAGTTAGATCTTTTGAATTGTATTTCAATAATAGAATGGGATGCCAGCCTGAGATCGTTGTATCGTTGGTTCGCAGCAAGGCAGGTGACTCTAGAATTTTTAAAGATAAAAAATCCTCGTTTTTTTTCTCTTTCTTATGTAATCCAAATATTCTTTTACAAAACATATATGGATGTATATTAGAAACTATATATACTTCTTCATAATGTTCATGTGACCAATGCCTCAAGTATTTTCAACATTATACTCTGTAACTTAATTATTTTCCTCTAGTCCTAAAACGGTAATGAACATAAGAAGACGCTAGGAGACCAGGAAATACGTGATGCCTATGAAAATATTTTCAAGGAATACGTTTAAGAATCTAATTGCGTCATCATTAGTATCTTTTAGACTCCATATAATGCTCATAATTAGAGCCAGATAAGGTAACTAGATACACTGATTATATACAAAGAAATATCTTCGAGTTTCTAGGGTGGGAATGTTGCCTCTACGGTAAGGAGATGTACTGATATAAGAACATCTGTAATGGGCTGAGCACGGAGGCATGCAGGAACGACTTGTCGAAGTCCTGCGACTTCTTTGATAAGTTATTACTAAGTAACAGGAAACTAAGCATCGCTAAGTTCATAGTTTATCTCGAATAAATTTATATCTTGTAAATCGAATTAAAGTAGTCAAGGAAGTAATTAATTAATTGATTAATTTTATATTATATTAATTTATTTATTAATATTATATTGTAAACCATTTTATTTTATTTCTACTTCTCTTTATAATTAAGGCTTAATTCATTCATTCATCTTGAATTTTATACTTATTACAGTTCTAAAAATATATTTCTTAATTGGAAATGCGAATGATAGGACAAATAAAAACATTTGTAATTAAGAAAGATAGTTTTACTTTATAGTATATTATGACTTTATAGTATTATAATGAATATTATTATACTATTTATTAGCAGGAACACTGATTCGTATAACGATAAAGAAAGAGAGAGATATATTATCTTTGTTGGGAACTGAGATGAGACTGTGGCTCACGAATCGGCTAAATATTGGCCTTTGCTCTAATAAGAACGTGATCATTGAGAGAGAGGAGAGGAGAGGAGAGAGAGGAGAGAGAGAGAGAGAGAGAGAGAGAGAGAGATGAGAGAGAGAGAGAGAGAGAGAGGAGAGAGAGAGAGAGAGAGAGAGAGAGAGAGAGAGAGAATTATAGGTCTCGGCCCTGTTGTTTATCAAATACTATTCAAATAATATCCTTAAGGGTCATTGTACCTAATGAATTGGTCCCGAGCCGTATATCATGAACCAAAATGGCCTCGCCCTTAATATCTCTCTAATATCTTCTTCAATTTGGTCTCTAATTGATGTTGTTTTTCAAGAGAGTGTTCTAGGATCAATACTTCCCGGCCAACAAGAGCAACCATGAGGACAATTAATTTTTATTATCTTGATTATACTAAATTAAAAAAAAAAACTGTACCAATATGAAAGAGCATAGGTTTAGAAGGTGGTAGACTGTGCTGTTTCTTTGACAGCGGTTGCGCTAGATCATGCTCTATCGCCACATTTTCCCCTTGTTTCGGGTACCAACTTTGTAAAGGCTAATTGATCCCAGGAAGGGTCCTAGATCCCAAAGAATTCATATCCGGCCGGTAACAGATTAACTAAGAGTGTGCCAAGCAGCGGGATTTGAACCCAGGACCTTTGGCACGGCAACACAAAGAACTACTACATATTTTTGCTAAGGAACGCTATTATAAGAAAGCGGAATCGTGCCATTCTCGTAGTTTTTAGTTTGAAATAGATTTGTAATATAAGCAATAACTCCTAATTAAGTTAATGGCTGACGTAGCCCCTGGCTAATCAAGAACTGGCTGCTCCAAGTTCAGATATTTAGGAGGATATTCGACTTAACCACACTCAGCGGTTCAGTAGATATAACATCTGTAACACTATAATCCATGAAGGGCCTTGGGTTCAGAACGAAGGAGAGGCTTTACTGTTTGTAGGATGATTGTGTAGGAAGGTGAGTTTTCCAAGATTATGCTCAACCGCGAAGTTTTTCTCTACATTTAAGGATAACCACTTTATAGAGGCTGGGTGAGCCCCAAGATGGGTCTGTAGACTTTACAGGGTTCATCCATGGCTGTTAACATGGCTAAATACAATAATTTATCATTCATAACTGGTTTCAACCCGGCAACTTCAGTATAGTAACTACGACATATCTACCCCCTGAGATACCCCTGTTCCACAGATGATATATGAAGATGTATTTCTAAGTATATAAACCTCTACACATTCTCTCCTTATACCGTATATAAAATTAATTCTCTCCTTGATTATATTTTGTGTAGGCAGTGGAGTGGCTCATTGGTACAGCGCTACTTTGCATTGTCGAATGCCCTGGGTTCAAATCCCACTGATTGGCAGGCCTTTTACCGAATTACCTTCATGCTCAATCGTTGTCCAAGCAACAGTATAGTTGTCCCTACCGTCTTCTGAATCAAGGCCCTGCATGGGTTGTAGTGGTACAGGTTATTGGTTATGTAGTCCATTAATGTACTAGCTCCGTTTACTTTTATTTACGGACTTAGTTATTTAACGACCTAGGTGACATAAGTACTTGAAGAAGCCGTTATACAACCGATGGACGTAGTTGATGAACAAACACACCTTTCGATTCCGAGCACACGATGTGAAGGGGTAGGTTATATTAAGGTTGCATTATAGTACTATCTATAAGAGTAATAAATTATTATAGTTTAATTAAGATAAGTGAAGAGTTTTAACTATTGTTCGCTAAAGGTCGGAGATGGGGATCGCTCTTCGTGGACATGCTTGAGTTCAGTTCCCGATCAACCCCTGTTTAATTATTAGATAATTTGGAACCGGCTACAGGACACGTTACAATTTGGAACAGTTAATAAGACCGGTTACGCTAGTAACTTAGCGAAATATTTTTCACAAAACGAAGACCTATACTCCCCTCTACCATACTACTTAACAATATCCCAATACCTATATCAAACCATATTAATATTTAGGAATTTCTCTAGACCGCAAACTACTATTCAACAATCATATCAATAATAAACTGAATAGCGCCCGCAGAATATTATACAAAATGTATCCGTACTTGAACAAAAAGTCAAAATTATCTGAAAAAAATAAGAAAATATTATATAAGGGAGTCATTAGGCCCATGATAACTTACGCATGCCCAGTCTGGAGTTTAGCTAGCAAAACACACATTAACAAAATACAGATCATCCAAAACAAATGTCTAAGAATCATAAAAAAATATCCAATATATACTAAATCACCAAAATGCACAAAGAACTGGACATCCCAACAATACAAAAATTCATACACCAACAAACCCTCAGATTCTTCACCTCATGCCAACTTTCAGACAACACACTCATACAAGAAATAGGAAATTATACAAAAACAACAACACAAAAATACAGACACAACCGAACAAAACACATACTATTATAAATAATATGCATTTTGTATTATATTATACATAAATTTTGTCTTAAGTAAATCCTATGTACTCTCTTTTCTGTGGTTTTTTTTAAATTTTACTAACAACAAAAACATATTAATCAGTAACCGTTGTTATTTGAACTCATTTTCTTTGTAAGGGATTATCCCACCAATGTTTTAAAATTTGTACATATTTTAAAATAAAATAAAACAAAATATACAAGAAATAGAACTGAATAAACAAGATACATCCTTCTAATGAATAAAAAAGGTTAAAAAGACCGTTATTGTTATTAAAAAAGTGTAAAGGGAGATGTATCGTAACGAATAACCTTTCTTCACACTCTCAGAAGTATTGCTTCCAGCATTATTCATAATTATTTTTCTCCTGACCCGAATATTCCACTTTTTTCTGATATCTTATCATTTTATCCACGGATAGCTGACTCCAAAACTCTTCAATAACTAAAATATAGTTTAAATGAAATAAAATTTGGCCCAAACTAGATACCTATCCTTCCATGACAAGCTCCATACACACTTGAATCCGCTGTCTCTCAACTTGCTTCCCATTCTATTCCTGATGAACCACCGAGGCGTTTAAAAAGAATATGGACTCGAGACCTTCTGCTATAGAACTTTATTGGTGTGTTACCGATGGATAGTTTCTCCACGTTTTTTTTTTTTCATGCCATTTGTTCATATTAGCAGATTTACTTGTTGTAATATTATTATAGTTGAAAATATCAATAAATTAATTAAATAAAAAAATAAATAAAGGTATTACACACATCGAATCAATCAAAGTTTTTTTTTTCGCACAGACACGATTGTGCTGCATCTAATGATTGAATGCATAAACTACCTCCGGAGAAACAGTCCTCTGCTCACTCTGGGCATCTGTCGCTATCGTTTCTACAATAAAATTTCTTTTCATAAAGAATATGGTTCTAGTGATCAATGAGTAATATTTCATTCTTTTGAATATATAAAAAATAGGTGCAGAAACAAGCAATGCGATAGTTCTCAAAATGTTTTTATAACTTTTTTGAGTTTTTCAGGAGCATGCTAATGTACGGCTAGATAGATAGATAAAGAGATAGGTATATATGTACTGATTAAAGTTCACAGGTGGCTGAGAAAATGACATACATAACATACTTTTTTTCCACTATGAAATATCGAAGTCATTTTCCTTTCTTCCCTATGGTTCAGTAACAGGATTTAGGACCTCGGAGCTGTGAATAGCTGGAGGTAACGAGCGTTGGCAGAAAGGAGGACCATAAAAGCAGAAAGATAAGAGACGCAGTGGCCAGAGCCGAGCTAGTTTATGAAGGCCCAAGTAATACGCGAGGCGCATACAGTGTCATTGCGCACTACATTGCATCAGTGTTCAAGGACTAACCATTTAAATGACGATTGATTGTTTTCTATAATTATTGTCCCACTGGAGTGCTAAGATCGGAGCTGACATTCAGAATAGGACACCTGAAGGAATAATGTTGTCTAGGATTCTATTCCAGGCTACAGGAGTGGCATTTTTAATGGACGAGTAATGGACATTATTCCAGAACTATAATCGAGGGAAGGCCATATTCTACCCTTTAGTACTGTAAAAGTATTGTATTTAAAAGCGTTAGTGTCTTTGGTTACCAAGAGAACAAAAGAAAGAGAGAAATTGAGAGTTAAAGTATTTAGAGTTTATTAATTTAATAACACTTATAACTGCGTAATCGTTAGAGAGTGATCTCTGAGGAATCAACTTCCTGCACAATCGCTGTACTGACCAAGACCATTAATGGTTTGTATTGGTACAGTTTTCATTGTTGTTTTTTTTATTTTTTTGTACTTTGCGATATCCCTTGGTCCAAATAAAAAGAAATCTTACTGATAATAAGGCTTAGCGACTCGAAGGCTGAATGCCGATATCAGAAATCTATGCTTACAAAATTTAGTCCGCGAAAGACTACACAAAGCCAAATTCACCAGATCACTATTAAAGTGATCCTCCCACATATGCCTTGATCTACCACTCAGGCGCTTCCCAGTCGGCACAGCGCTTATTAACATTTTTTATTAATCCCAGCAACTTCACAGGCCCAAAAAAAGAAGAAAAGTATAAAAAACCTAAGCATGATCTTAGCCGACCACTTCTATACACAATAGTTGGCCAAGTAAAGATAATAAAAACATGATTAAATGATAATGTATTTTTTGTGTGGGGGCCTGGGGAGTGTTAGTGTGAAGTATGTGTTTCATGCTAGTGAGGACTTAACACCCCCCAGCCCTACACCACAGCCCTGAAGAAGACCTACAAAGTTGGTCGAAACGTTGGCTAATCAATAAAGTTATTCTCCAATTCTACGAGAAATTCATTGTGACCTCTACCCGGACCACTTTCTTCCTCATATATTATCAAGGTCAACAATTATCATTCAAGATAATGTATTTTTATTTGTACACGTTATTACAACAACAAAAAAATAGCAACACTACAACCCAGGAAGAGTCTAGGAGCCAATGAATTGTTTAGACTTTACTGTTTCCTATGACAACGGTTGTACAGGAAGCCGATTTGTCCGAGATCGAGCTCAAACGCTAGATTTTTCCTCAAATCGAGAGTACCTACATTATAGAGGTTGAGTGAGCCCCAGGGCCCATCCGTGGCTGAGGGATCTACAGATTAAATAATTTATTTGTCAAAGCCGGATTTGAACCCCGGATCTTCAGTGGCAGCAACTCTGCTCACTGAGCTACTCCGATCCCCTTTACGTAATTAGAGCTGCTATAAAATTTTTATTACACGTTTGAAAATTATTAAACATTTTGATTTAAAAAAATTGTAATGGCTCCATAACTTGCGAAATGTGATCAGAAGTCCACCAAAACAGTCTTGGCCAGTTATCAAACAGTCTTTTTTATAAAAAAAAATAATAATTTATAAAATTCTCAGAAATGGCACCGTTACTTTATAAATGGACACAATAGTCATAAGGAAGTCCTATGACTAATTCCAATCAATAATAGAAATAGTTAATCATATTTCTGAAGAAACATTGAGAAACTAACATTGCGTTGTTAACGGGAATGTTTTCTAAAAGTTGTGAGTCAGGTAATGTTAATCTGAAGTGTTATATAAAGCAAAAAAAGTTAGATGAATGAGCCAATTCCTATTTAAAAACAGACTTTGATGGTAGTTGAGTAGTCCTGCTAGGACTCATAGGAATTATAATACTTATCAACAAATATTCCAAGTTAATTTTATATGTGAACGAACACAACTCACATCGACAGTAGAAACAGAAGCAACATTCAGAGATCACAACATTCTTTGGACGACTAGATGTTTCTGATTGACGGGTCTGTTTTAGTTCATGATTTTAGTGAACACCCTGCAAATGACTGAGTAGGACAAGCCATGGTTGGTCAGTTATCTTCCTGTATTTTAAGGCTTTTCGGATTTTTCAATTTTTCTAATCGGTTATTCCAAAAGCACTCAAGTATGTATATAAGTACTTATGCGTTTTAGGTGTTTTTCATCATTTTTATCGACATAAAGCTTAAACTATTTTGAACATTTAGGTTTGTTTTTGGACAGTTGTGCAGGGAAGTGATTTTTCCAAGATCACACTCAACCGCTGATCCTCAGGAGGTTCTAAAAATCCCACAGGTTCCATACCCGGTTGTAAACAGATTAAATAATTTATATGCCACTGCTGATTTAAAACCAGCACAGTAATCCCTTCAGCAAAGTAACTCATCTCTCTGCATTCTGAGATACTCTGCTCCTTTAAAAAAGATGTAAAGCTGTTGAAAAGAGTCGATATGAAAAAAAATATCTTATAGATTCTTGTGTTAATGAATCATTAAAGTCAGCACTCAACAGGAATACTAACACATCACAAAGTAGAAAGATCTCTGCTTTAAATCCTTATTCGCTATGATTATAAATAGTTTGTGGGACTTAAAATAAAGATATAAGATTTAAGGAGTCATTTAAAAGATTGAAATTTTCAAAACGTTGAAATTTTTTACTTCGCTACTGATCTGATATTTTAATAATTTTTTTGATTTCTCAGTTCAGATCATGTACCTATTGTATTTTATTGATCTGATACCCATGAGTAAAGCTATGAAAATGTTACTTTTGACACTTTTGCTCTGACTTTAAACTACTGAACATGAAAATAAACAATGTTATTAACAATGTTTGTTGGGGACATATCTTTGCCTTGAACTATCGAAATATCCACAGGATATAAAGGAGATGAGGTTTAAAATAGGCGTGGCAAAGAGATACATAAAGGAGAGAGAGATTGTGTGTGCCTGAGTGTTAGTGTGTGTGTGAGAGTGTGTTGGGGGGGGGTATTCAAATGCCAGTAGAGAGATGCGCATGCGCCGGTCGATGCCCCGGCTACCTCAGGTTGCATGGCATTACCTACACTAAATCATCTCGCTCGATACTTCCCCTCCTACCACCTTCCTCTACCTACTCCTTCCTTTTCTTATCTACTTTATGTAATATATATTCACCTAGAGCTCTAAATAAATAATCCGTTATATATTGCAACGGTCAGCTTAGGGAAGTAGGTTTGATGGAAATAAATGAGTAGAAAGGTTAACATACAACACACAAGGCATTTATATTATACGTATTTATTTATCACCAGCCATTTAAGGACTACATTAATATCTTCGTTCCACCACACTTTAATACATTTTTAAAAATGTTATCCTTATGGTACTTTTCGGATTGCCGAGCAGATGGAAATATATTGGAGATAAGTCCAATAGTGTTCATGTTTAAACAGCAGTAGTTTTAGGATTGGCACCAGCACATCAAGATTTGTAAACATGAGCACAGTAAATATCAAAAGTTTTTATTGAATTTTAGGATTAATAAAACGGACATTTCATTTGAAACGAATATTAGGAGTTCCTTGTTTTTGGGGGAACACAACTCGTTATTTTGGAACTCACTATCCACGCATATCCGTCATGCGTCTTCCTTATACACATTCAAATCAAAGTTTTTCCTACACCTCCTAAATTCCTAAACATTATGGTCTCCAATCTGATATGATTCGTACCATTCGTACATGGGGCGACCTTTGGTCTAGTGGTTAGCATAACAACTTACTAAGTCCAAGATCGCAGGTAAAAAATCCTTAGTTATACAGTCCTTCGGAAGGGACGTTTAACGGGGGTCCCGAGCCTTTACGATGTCAGGCATATTAACAAGTTTTATGCGAAACATAAATTTCAGAATGGCAATTTTTTTTCTTCTAAATTTTTTAATGAATCTAAATTATTCAAATTACATAATTTAAAAGATATGAATTTATACTATAATTAATGACTAATCTATTTAATGCTTCACTGAATTGAGGGAAACACTTCAGTATATTTAAGTAGACTTGTTGAAGGAAAAATATACTAACTGGGTTCATGCAAAGCAGTAGGGTGTGGTAGGTTAGTATTCTCGTGTCAGGTGTCATTATTAAAGGTTTAATAACGTATTATTAAATATAAATGATACCATTTATTATTTGTTATAGCTTATTTAATAATTGATTCTACAGTATTATGTTTTAATTAATCTTATGGGGGGGATTTACGAAAAGTGTGATAAAAGAAAAACGGGGCGATGTGTAACTAAACATGAGAGGATGTTTCTTAATAGTCAAGAAAAATATATAAAATAAAAGTAAAATGCCTGCTATATATACATATATATATATATATATATATATATATATAATATATATATATATATATATATGTATAAATAGCAGTGAAAGCTATAGTTCAATTATTTCTATTTTTTAATGTTATTTAAATTAACTCTCCAATGGTACGGTGGCCTGGGAGAACATAAATGGTGCAGTCCTCACATGCCCCAACTTTATTTTTAAGGTTTGAGGTGCTATGGTATCAGTGCCTGTCTACTCATCAATAAGAACCTAATTCTAATACTGTAACCTGACTTTATTCTTCATAAAATACACTTTCAAAGCATCCTGGGGTCGGTCCTAACCCACCTTACCTTTTGAGGGTTAATTTTATTTTTGCCTAGATTAGAAAACTTGGAAAAAATTGATTGAAGAAGTAAAATTACGAAGACCGTTGTTTAACCCGAGAATAAATATAATATCTTTAATT